>JAPUBX010001354.1:600000-945914 GCA_028672205.1 Proteocephalus fallax | reverse complement strand
GCGATTAGAATTCCATTTCTCTGTATGTCTATATGATGTCCCTTTAATATTAAGAGGAGCACAACCGTGTCATCTATCACAGGAAGACACTAAAGCAGAGTTTAAAATACTTGGGTTTTTTACTTGGTTGAGAGCAGCTAAGTTTATTATGCGTCGGCCTCAAATAGCGCCAAAAACGAGTTGAGCACAACGGCGTCATCCATTTCAGATAGCCGAATAAAGAGTTGGAGATACATTGCGCTTAATTGAGCGACGAGAATTTCATTTCTCTGTAGGTCTATCTGAAATCGCGCAAATAATGAGTGGAGCACAGCGGCGTCATCTATTTCAGAAAAGCCGAATTAAGAATGGGGGAAACATTGCGCTGAATTGAGCGCAGAGAATTTCATTTAACCGTATGTCTGTCTGATATCGCGCTAAAAATAAGAGGAGGACAACCGTGTCATCCATCACAGCAAGACACGAATACAGAGTTTTGGATGCATTGACGTTTAACTTGGTGCAGAGTAGCTTGGTTTATAATGCGTCGGCCTCAAATAGCACAAATAACGAGTTGAGCACAACGGCGTCATCCATTTCAGATAGCCGAATTAAGAGTTGGAGATACACTGAGCACAGAGAATTTCATTTTAATGGATGTTTGTCTGAAATCGTGCTTATAATAAGAGGAGCACAACCGTATCATTTATCGCTGGAAGACACGAATGGAGAGTCTGAGTGCGCCCAATAAAACGCAAATGCGTCTCATTAACGTTTACTTGGGCGCCTAGCAGCTCGCTGAATGTAACGTTGTTTTGAAATAGAGCAAATAGCCAGTGGAACACAACTGCGTCATCTATCACAAGAAAAGACTAATTTCAGATACGTTTACGTTTTATTGGGTGCACAGCAGCTCAGTTTTCCTCATGCAGGTCTGAAATCGCGCAAAAAGCAAGTGGATTGCAACCGTGTCATCTATTTAACGAAAAGTCAAATTGATTGTTTAATATATATTTGCGTTTTATTGGGCGCACAGCAGCTCAGTTTTCCTCATGCAGGTCTGAAATCGTGCAAATTGCTAGTGGAGCGCACCGATTCATCTATATAAGGAAAAGACAAATTGAGAGCTTGAGATACATTTATTTTTCTTGGGCGAAGATAATCTCTGTTTAATTTAACGCCAATCTTTAATCTCGTATATAACCAGTCGAGCGCAACTGTCACCTTTTTCCAGAAAGCCCGAATTAAGAGTTTTAGATTCATTTGCATTTCATTGGGCGCAAACGATTTTGGTTTACTTAGCGTCGGTCTGAATTCGCGCATAGAACAAGTCGAGCACAACGGCGTCAGCTTTTTCAGGAAAATACGTATGTATAGTTTGATATGCGATTGTGCGAGTTTTAGATGCGACCATGTGAAATGGAGAGCAAGGCGGTTCCAATCAAGTACATTTTTTTTGAAAGGCATAAATGGTTAGCATTGCCTAGAACCGGCATATCGCTTTGTTTGTCATGGTAATGCAATTTACTGCGTGGGAATTTATGCCTTAAGTGGCGGCTAGTCTATTCAAAGCAGGAATATGCAATTTTACTAAGGATGGTGGCTTTTGTAATTGCGAGAGAATTTGTTTACAGGTGTAATTCGATTATGTACTAAATACACGTTAACTTCAACTGTGAATGTCTGCTCCTTTTATATAAAGACCATCGCTTTTGTGATTTGATTGCTCAACATACCACGTTAAACGAAGTTAATTGTAGGGGCCCAGTTTAGTGAACGAAGTGGAGGATAGATATAGCCGAAAAACAGTACCAAAGACATTGAATTGGGAATGAACATCAATTGACCAAAATATGTCAGCTTTTGGTCAGAGGGATAAGCTGCGTGTCCGTTGACATACAATCCCATAATTGACAATCATATGCACGCTTATCTCGGATGGGTCAGAAAACGCATTTTTGAATTCCGTGGCACCCTTGTGGGTTGCAATAATGCTAGAAGACGGTTTATTCTTCCCGGTCCGGGATCCAAAAAACTAAAAAAATAGTGTCTAGTAAGCCAAAAAAAGACAATAATACCACAAAATATTTAGAAACTAACTTTTAAATTGCGACCATCCTCATCCATACGGATATCATCCCGATTAATAAGCCGCTCAATTTTTGGTTTGCGTTGTACTGATCCAGAATGCATATAAGGGGAAATCGAGGGCTCCGAGAAATCCGTTGTACGTGAATAACGGGATGACTGACTACATTTTGTGTTGCGCGACGTGGCAAATATGATAGAGGCACCCGTTTTTGCTTCACCAATGATAGGAATATCTTCGGCAAGGCGAATGGCATTAAATGAAGCATTAGTGATAGTAGCTTTAATAGGCAGTCGTAGACCACTTTCCGCCGGCACCGAGCGTTCATCCCCTGAGGAAGATCGGAGCATGTTAATGTGTGAATGATTATTTGGAAAACGCCGGGAACGTTTCGCGCTTCGATGTGTATTTTGCTTATTAGACTGGTTGGTCTGGTGGTGCAACACGTGGGCAGGATCGAGTATATGGTTCGCGGAGGTCGCCTCGAGAAATAATTGGCTGTTGCATATACTATTAAGGTAGATTATCACCTATAGTAGATACCAAAAAAGGTTCTAAACATCAGTGGTACGGCTATTGCCAAAAAAACATTGGTGTTACTCACACTAGGCCAAAGCTCCATGTTAGCTCTGACAGCGAGACTGGTAATGGCAGCGGCAGCCAGGGTAGCCTGGGGTGTGTTAAGTAGAAACTGTAGGCCAGTCAGGAGATCGATTATCATATTTGGCGACAAACGCGGTATCCTTTTGGCGACATGTAGAGATACACGTCTTGGGCTAGCTGCAGACATTTTGATTGCCTTCACAGTCCATCGGGTTTTTGCCTTATGTTTCTTGGATTTGGTATTGGGTCGGGAATTCAGTGGGGTCGGTGGTAACATTAGGGTAGGGTACCGAAAAACGTGTGGACCACGAGCGAGGGAGACACTTGAAGAGGACTCCTGACTGTCCGCTGTGACTGGAGCATCGTCCTCATCTTCATCACCCACATGAGTTTGGCGACTCCTGGCGTTTTCAAAGGCCTCCTCTTGCTCTTGGTCCTCTATTGTAGGTAACTAAAACGAATTAATAAAATTCTCCTCCGACTCAAAAGATTGGCAGATCCTCCAAATAATTAAACCCGAAACCCCATACAAAGAATTTGGTTAGACGCTCATACAGACAGATACTTATTTTGTTATCGTTGTTTTTGTACCATTTGCATTACTCTTGTTTGCTCCGTCCGTGGGCTCGTTCGAGCATTTTGATCCTGGCATTCCCAGTAACTCGCTGGGATAGGTGCAATAATAGCAATAATAGCAATAATAATATCGGGTCATTGTAGTTACGGTGTCTTGATACTATGAGTTGCTCCTTCTGGGGGCTTGTGCAAAGAACGCTGCGTGTAAGATAACCAGAAATTCGAAGAGGTTGGCAAAATAAAGGGTCTTTTCTATAGTGGATTGATTCGTCATAAAATGCTCCCAATATGTTGTTACCGACTAAATAGGAATTTTTCCAAGAAGAGCACTGGAACGGCGACAAGAAAATGCTTTCAACCAAAGTAAGAATGTCTTTTATTACCTCGTTCATAGCATTGGAAGTGTTCGATTCGACAACACTAAGACGTGGGCATTGGTGTGGTTGTTGTTGTCGTCGTTTTAAATCTCGCTCGTTGTCACATTCCTCAGAGTAAATGGATGTGCTGCTGCCCAACTCTTCCGTCAACACAGAGGAACCATCAAGTTCACCGTCATTGTCATCGGCAACCCCAAGGTCGAAATCAAGGCCGTCTTCATCCCTGTCGCCAACGTGATTGGCCAAAGTCATGTCAACCTGATTGAGGATCACGTTATGGAGAGTGGCATTTACGGAACTACTCGCTCCTGTCCTAAATAGAACGAATACCATAAAAACAATATCGATGAGTGCACAATGACCAGTTAGATAATTTCAAATGTTCTTGGAATCAATTTGATCATCAAATAAATTTCATACCAACCACTAACTAGTAAACCTTTACTAAACCAATAAACGCACCTCAACTTGACAGCAGCAGTCATAGCTTCTTTTGAGGTCCACTGTAGTGCTGTAGAGACCGATTTCAGAGGGGCAGTGATCGACGTGATATCCAGATGATGCGGAAACTTGCGATGAACTTCATGCTGGGGTTTAGCTATGTTTTGGCGTGGTCTCCTTGAAAAGCGTCTTCTCCATCCACGCGTTTTCGAAGATTCGATTGTGCAACTTCCATCCGAGAGAAGGCGCGCGGGAAGGCGGTAGGTATGGAGACCATTGGGGCCCATGAGAAGGGCCAAACAGCACATTGCCTCCCGACCGCGCTCGCTTAGGTCGCCACAGCGATCCGTAGAAAGGCGAAGAAGTGCTCGCAGTATTTGCCACCGATTGAACGTGGTTACCTCATCTACTGGAGACTACGCAATGGATATGTTGAAGTTTTAATTTGGGGCAATCGTCCAGATTCAATGCATAACTGGATAATAGGCAATGACTTAGAGGGCTTTTCCAGTAGAAGATGAGAAACGTAAAACCGTCCGATTACAGTTCACTAACTTGAATCTTAAGTAGTTTAAGGTTTTAAGTGAATGGTCTTGAAAATGCTATCTCTGCTGTTAAAAAATTCCAACTTCAAACATGGATCGCAATAATAGGATCAGTGCATTTTGCGAAATTAACCGTGTGCAAAAACCATTATAAAATGCGAATAAACAGTTAAAAATCATTTCATAATTATTTATAAATATTCGCCAGCTTCTTTAATTTTTCGCACACTATGGATCAAAGTTTCCAGTCGTGACCTGGGGAATCTATAGCACGCATTTGTCAGCTAATTATTTAAGCTAACCGTGACTCATCCTTTTATCAGCTACGGTGAGGTGGCTCGATGGTGTAGTGGTTGGGTTCGATTCATGTCACCTCGGGTGGCACTGGGGACGCCGGCCGTCAACATATTTCCGAGAAATTTCATGGCCGACCCCCATGAAACCGGTTTATCCTCTTGTAGGAGATAGTCGCGCTAAACGCGTTTTGGAATTAAATTTACCGCTTTCAAAAAGCATTAAATGCACACATTGATAACCTTTACAGATAGACATCGAATGCTGAGCTTACCGCATAAAAACACTTATTTATTCTAGTTGCCTGGCAGTTCCCAGTTTCATCTGGGAGCCGTTTTGTCTCCATTGTTAACAAACGGGCATGCTTCCCATCGGTCATGACGACTGGGCGATTTGAGAAGATGGTAGCACCTCCAGTAGTCGCGATAGGAGGTGGAGCCTCCAATCTGGGCGGCAAAATCTTACCCGCAACGTAGACGTTATACAAGCCAACTAATAACGCCTCCAGAACCGCTGTAAGCACGGCTCGATTATTAGTCCTCTTGATCTCATGGCGCATCGCGTTTTCGGTGAGAACAGGAGAACCTGTAGCTGGTGCAACCGTTATTGCAGAGTTGCACGAATTGGAAGGAAGGAGGTTGTGAGAAGTCCACTGTTTGAATGCTCTAAGGCTAAGCCCCCGTTGATTGTTGTTGTTGCTCAAATGGGGCCCTTTGAGACCAATGGGCATTCGATGGAGAGATGTGTTCACCCGAGTGTCCTTATTGTTTGCGGGTTGCTTAAAAATAGAGTCATGTTGTCCGAGTCCAATAAAGCCACCTCTAGTGCAGTCGCAGTGTATCCCAGCAGTCGTGAATGTAGCTAAAAAACAGTTACTTCACTTGTTCGGTTTTTATGCGAAATATAATTTAATAATATATAAGTATAAATGACTGATGTAAATGAATGACCGGATTGAGTGCCACATTCTAATTTACTTTTTGTCACGTTCACCTTCCTGCTTAGTTATAATTGCCGGGAGTACCTTGTTACTGGTGCCGAACATTGGTGCGTTTATTTACACAATGCAATTCTTGTATTTTACGACGGAAGCTTTACTTGTAGGCTTCAGCCTCCGAAGGCTCTTGGTTTTCTTGCAACGGACGGTTGTATCCTTGACCGCACATTTTTGTCTGGCTCTTCAGAGTGCCAACTAGCCCAATCAAACAAGGGAATCCTTGGGCTAGTTGTGACTGCCCAATAGACGATGATTCCAAACCGCTTGACTAGACCATAATGTAGGGGATGTATGGAGTACAAAGAAGGAGCAGTATCTACAGTCGTGGGTTTTTCCATGAAACGTGCGTGGTAATTTTCTGTTCTTTGGTCTAAATCTGACCAGCGATTGTATTCTGCTCACTCTGGATAAAACACGGTATTTTAAACCGAGAAAAAGACGAAACGATCGCATGTTCTAACTACTGAGGTATCGCTCTAATCGAAATTATGGCCATTCCGGGTTTTGTCTAAATGCAGGTCAGACAAAGATGCCGACTTTCTCTGGGGATGTTTGATTGGATGGTCGATTAGGCAATGCAACATGCACTAGCACCGTATTGCGGTAGTCAACGAACTGAGATTCATCTATTGCCAACATGGAATTCGTTATTCTAACACATACTCCAACTACCTTAAAAGCTATTCTCCGAAAAATTAAATTATTTACAAAGGCAGTTACGGTTGGAGATCAACTAATCGAAAAACAAACACTTCTAGGCATATTCTGAATATAATCCCTGCCCCATCTAGTACAGTGGTAAACAAATCCAGTATGTTTAGACTTTCAAATATCTGAGCTCCGCAATCCTCCCAACTGTCAAGTTAAAGACGAAGTTCAACTGCGTTTCAATAACGTCAGGAATGCGTTGAACCAGTTATGCACAACACAAGTGTCTGCCACGGATTTTGAAAAGCGCATTGGTGTGGAAAAAAACAACAATGGCATAATAAGGCGGTTCTATCTGAAAACCGAGAAGTGATATGTCGATTGCTGTGGTTTTCTGATGATCTACACCACCAAAACCATAGCGATCAAGCCTCTGAACCTCGTCGACGCCATGCCCAGATTGGCTTTGTCGAAGGGGGGCAACTAAAAGCATTTTTATAACATGAAACCTTTGGTGATTCCTTATAGACTGAAACTGGATACTTACAGTACACAAGATAGTGCTTGAGGGGGCAAAAAAGGCAGACCTGCTCATATGTGCCGACTCTTTCAGAGATAAATACATGAAAACGCTTACATCCCGAAATTGCTATAACCCTTTTTGGGATAACGAGTTTCCTGTTCTAAACCTTCCCGGGAAGATTCAACAAAAGGAGAAACCTTGAGTAACATAACTGCACCAACTAGACCAGTCTTAGTGACAACAATAATAGACGCAATTTTAACTTGTAATTCCATATTTTTTTAAGATAATCTTAACCAGCAAAAAATAAAAAAATCCGTGGCGCCCGTATGGAAACGTGAAAGAATTTAACGGAAAAAATAAATAGATATGCGGTTTATTGCTTACAAATGTCTTTCTTATATTGTGTTTAGCCCCACTCCCGTTATTTGTTTAATTTGTTGTACAAATAAATGATTATCGATTTGGTCATCCGTGTTCTTGATAAAACAATTATATTAATTGCATTATCGCATCATATTTTTCTGCTCAGTGACATGTTGTTAAAAAAAACTCACTCGTGATGACCAGATAAGAATGAATGAGGGTAGGTATGAGATCGAGTACTACGAGCTGAAGGCCCGGATGATGGGCACTAAGAGCAAACTCATAGATGTGACCACAGATCGTCTGGGCCACGTCAATGGCTTCGGATGTTTGCACGGGCAATGCGAAGATCTCGTAGTAAAGTTGTTGGATGGCTCCGACGACAGCCCGGTCGGTAACGAAATCCACGGGGCAATGTTTATGTAGAGATTTCTCTACCTGTTCATTAGCTTGATACTGAGGTTTTCTGGAAGCCCCGTTTATGGTGTTAAACCATGATTGTATGGGGAAAGGGATCTTAAGGCGCATCCTGTCAAAAAACGAAGGCATGAAAGTACTTGAACTATACATCGCTTATTCGAAAGACATTTCACTCGATTAGGGTGTCACAATATCTGATCAATGCACCCCACAAATCAGGAGATAACTGTGGAGTTCGACACTAAGCGAATATAATCGAAGATCGATTTTTGCGCATTGCCAATAATAATAATGAACGTTTTAAAAGCCTATCGGCAAACCTAATATGACCGGAACAAAATTTCCTGGCGTCGCAAGTTATGGAGCCAAAAGACCATGAAATCATGGGGGCCGAAGAGGCACAGCATTCTGAGGGACTAAATCCGAATTATGTTACGAACATGATGAATAGTCATACAGATTCGAAAAATGCATCCTCCACAGATACCGCATTGAGGTTGACTCCATATATTATTTGCATATGAGAATGTTAAACTAGGCTGCGGCCGATGTCAATGTTCGTTGATTTTGCATCCACGCGAAATAACTAGCAGGTTAGAGAATTTCCTGCATTTAGAATTTTTCAAGGTATTTGCATTCGCGTAAGCAGGAAAAAATATCCCTTTATACTAGATCTGATCCAAATTTGCGCGGCCATCTCCTACTAGACGATAAATCGGTTTCATGGGGGTTTGCCATGACGTTTCTCGGGAATATGTTAACAGGTGGCCTCCCCAGTGCCATCCGACGTGGGCTGACCTGGGAATCCAACCAAGGTCCATCACCAAGAGAGCGAGGATGCTAACCACTATACCATCGAGCCTCATTATTTTGTTATATCCATGTAATTAAATAAAACGGCGGCCAAATATTCGTAACAATAAATAACCGATTAAGGGAAACCAAGCGTCGAGGACGGAAGGTAGTCTAAGTGTATCTAATTAAGCATTTCATAAACCCGTCTACATAATTTAGCAACAGACCCAAAAGTGAGAATACATTTGACTCGAGTGGTCCAACTATTAAAATTTTCCAACCCATGAGCTGCTTCGTATAAAGCTTAACCGGAATCTGAGAAGTATGGCTGAAATTATTCTGTTAGTCATGGAATCTGTACTGGTCGAGCGAAATGCATCTAAACCGGATCAACAACAATAGACCATAGAAAAAACTAGAGACGAGTGATTCCGTTTACTCGGATAATCTTCGAGAAGCTCGTGTCACTTTTTGAAGAAACTACAGCGCCAATATAATGATAAAAACAATCGCACTCACCAAAATTCGTGGACACAGACAATTCGCATACAACAGCAGGTGAGACCATTGACATTATATTATTATATTAATACACCAGTAGTTAATAGAAAACACGAAAAACAAATACGGGGATAGGTCTTCAATATAATTAAAGTGTATTAAGAAGATACAAACAAAATGATCCCAGACAATTTCGTATGCGATATGTGGTCTATGAAGAACTAAGCAACTTCTTCTATCCCTCAACACAAGATATTCCTCACATAATCCCTCACTGATCCTAACGTGGCCCATCTAATGAAACCGGCGGGTAATAAAGACCGGCATTGTTTTTACCCAAAGCGTCTTAAGTATCAACAATCATGCTCCATTCCTTGTCATCTATCTATGTCTCTGAGACGTGCCCCAGAAAATTTCAAAAATAACTACGGTAAAATCCTCCCACTGAAATAGTGTCACAGGTGCATTTGAAAAGGAATCCTGTAAAAGCTACCGATTATTTGCCTTTGGCACGTTTTGGAGGAACGGGGATAAATTAGCCGGAGTATTCTCGGACGCTTTTAGAACGTCTATTCTGTTCTCCGTCACGCTTCGATTGTCGAGGCTCAAATTCCTGCTGTTTTCTTCAACTGATTCGTCCCGGATTGGTCTAATTGATGAATCTCAAACAAACCAACAGAGTCTGGTTAAAGAATTGCGCGCATTCGTTATCAACACATTTCAAGCATTAAACAACCATAAAGAAAAGTGAAGACATTAATTTATTAATTTATCGTTCACTACTTCAAAACAACCTCTCTTTCAAACAAGGGAGGTCCACCAACCTTCTTACACGCCAATCGGTCTTCGGCGCTTGGCTTCGTCATCCTTTACAACTTCGTCGGCATGGCCTTCGTAGAATAGCTTCGTTACATCACTTATGGGGTTATGCCGGCTGAAAAGAAGCAAATTCAAAGGTTCGTTTCCAACTCCTTGAGGGTCTCGCCTGGTATAAGCTCCTTCTCCAAGTGAATTGTTTCAGATAATTCTTGGTCGCAATCTATAAGCTAGAGAGTTGTCACCGCAATCCACCAACACCAGACATGCGGCATATCCGAAACTAACGTAGATTTTCTCAAAGCGCAAATATTCTTCCCCGTCACGTGGGGTACGTCTGGTTATACGGCATTTCGCGTCTTCTCTCGTCCAGCTGCCTAGAAGCGTCACTTTCCTCTGATGGTTTTACGGTGCAATCCGTCAGCTAGAGTTTTTAAAACGGAATCCACCAACAACAGATATACGGTGTATCCGTAAACTAGCGTGTTTTATCGGGAATCCTACATTTTCTTCCGACGGGGTTTTCTCCGTCTGTCAGTCGCGTACATCTCTCTCGTCTGGGCCGAAGACTCCTGATATTGGTTTCGTCTCCTAACACCGTCTCATGAATAGGATATGGGTTACCGGGCGTCGATATAATCCGATCGGCAACTTGAGATTTCTTATTGCATGGAGTTGATGATCTTTCGCATGTCATTGTCAGAACGCCGAAAAAAAAGAATCGTCTACAACTCAAAAGTCAAAATCCGTAATTGAAGCCGTCTGCGTAAATCACCTGACCGCGATGGAAGTCTTTTTCTAACAATTTAGTACAAGCCTGTACCGCTGTCTATCAATCCGAACGCCAACCCTGCTACGATGAAAATGACTTATATCGGACGACACAAACGTTTTCTCGACTGATTCGCCACACACTTAAGCATTTTTTTAGCTTCATCGACTTCGCCGTATCATATCACGCCGACTTACCGTCTTCCCCGATGTTTACAATACCATAACCCTACCGACTACAGTACAGCTAGCTGAAACTTGCCCATTATGCCCCGAGGTCGCTCGTTTCTCTTCGTCGACAGGCGAAGAGTCTAGAGAGGGGGCCTTGTAGCAACATTAATCACGTCGTTCACGTTGTTACATTGGTGTGCGCTGAGGTCCATCGAAGATTTGACTCAAAACGCGAATTCGATCGCCATCTATTTTACTAGTTGTTTTCTTTTCGCAAAATGTATTTTAAGTAACTCATACGACTTTTAGTCAGTCTCATTGTAGTTGATATTTACCTATGCTAAGGAGCTATCATTTACTAACCAAATGAACTGCCGTGTATCGGAATGCTAGCATCCGCAGCATTTTAGTTTGATTTTTAATCCATGTAAATCTTCTAGAATGGCGTTAAAAATAACATTCAAGGGCGAGAGCGAATCCCATGATATGTGCGCTGGTCATCAACTGCCTGCGCCTGTCGCGCGGATCTACTCTGATCACACGTGGGGCGTATCTTGGGAATATTGCCCGGCCCGGTTTCGTCAATATCGTCTTAATGGGGGCCAGTAGAATTGATTTCATACGTCCGACATAAAAAACACATCGTGAAAAGTGACTACAAACGTCTCATTTTATAATAATAATAATAATAATAATAATTGTAGTGGCTTTATTGAGGTCACGAGGACCAAAACTTTCAGCAGTAAAAATAGGCAATATGTCAAGTATTAGATGTGAAAATTGTCTATTAGTTCCTGTTTCACCTGCTCTGGTGATACTAAAAATCGGGAGAAATAGGGAATGACCGAATTGCGATGTGCCGCTGTTCTTGTTGGTATTGAGCGGATAGTACGCATGGTCGAAGAGATTTACATTCAGATAAACTGGGATAGAGGGGATGGGATGGGTCACTTAAAATACGAGCAGCGATCAGTGAACAATTATTGAAGTGGCGTTGAACGATGATTTCTTGAATAGAGAGAATAGGCAGACCACTAGAAAACGAGATTATTTTAAAACGTCTATGAAGGGTTACAAAGTCAGAACATTTAAGGCCGGGGAAAATTATTGGAGAACAATATACAATAAGGGGAATTATACAGGCATGGACAAAGGTTTTTATGTGGCTAGAGCTTAAGCCAAGTCTCCTGAACCGACGAACTAGGAAGCAGAGTCCACGGCATTTACGAAAGACGGCATCCACGTGATCACTCCATGATAACCGACTGTTAAAAATAACGCCGAGGAATTTAGAATTTGAGCTCGAAGCGAAATTATGGAGTGAAGGGATTTCGGGAGTGTCAACAGCGGCTGTCAGGGAAAATGTAATATAGATGCATTTTGATGCATTCAGCAAAAGACCATTCTCCGAAGACCACTCGAGTACCTCAGTGACTGCCTGCCCGAGCTGTTGAGAATCACCATCCGTCTTGCATGCATGGCATAAGGTCAAGTCATCCGCGTATTTTATAAGTGTCACGTCGTTAGGGGACCGAAGGCTCGACGTGTAGTAGTTGAAAAGGAAGGGAGATAGCACAGCGCCTTGTAGTACACCGCAGTTATTTGGCAAGGAGGATGAGGCTTCATTTCCGACTCTGACATGTTGACGTCGATTAGAAAAATAGTTTTGAAGCCAATTAATCAACCATCCTTCAACGCCATCTTCACATAGTTGAGAAAGGATGCGGGAGCGTGAGATAGTGTTGAAAGCAGAGGAGAAGTCCAAGAAAACTCCCTTCACGGCTTTCGCTCCGGCATCAAGTGAAGAGTGGAGTGTGTGCGATAACGTAGCCACGGCGTCCAGAGTGCTTCTATTTGATTTATAAGCAAACTGAAAAGGGTCATCGGCAGCTTTAAGCGTGTCATCTAATTTAGAGAGGAGGTGCTTCTCAATCACTTTTAACCACATGGATGAGTTGGCGATAGGTCTGTACTTCACAGGTCCGGCGGAACCATTGGCCGGTTTCGGAATTGGTGTTATAGCGACGTCTCTCCATTCCGAAGGAAAGGAACATTCCCCTAACGAATGATTCACAAGCTGGGTCACAAATGGAGAAATCTCGCGGTGACAGATTTTAAGAATCGCGGGGGCGACCCTGTCGGGACCAGCAGCGGTGGAGCTCTTGAGGCCAGCCAAAATTTGGGAGATAGAGGATTCGATTATATGAATAGTTATCTATTAATCTTGGCATCACCTACTTTTGCGGTTTAAAAATGCAATAAAATGCATCATCGGATCTATTTGATTGATTGTATGTAATGTTTGCTCACATATCTGCCTCTTGTTCGCTATTTGGAACACCTATTAATTCGCGCCCTTTCCGAACTTAATCATTGGCGTGTATATACGGTATGTAATGTTTTGGTATTATGTATGATACATCATGGTTTGCTTTTTCATACTGAACTGTCAACTGTAACATTCTCGTAGCCAAACGTTATCTTTCGAAGTGTTGTTCAAAAACGTTTACGCGACTAGAAACATTGTGTTGGCACTCGTGTTTAAACGTTAATCGGCATTGTAATTGATTGTTACAACATGCGATCAACGAGTTGTCTTATGGCACGGATATTATTTGCCTGAGATTGATTCCTAAAACGAATATAATGTTAAATTCCGCGCAATAACGGTTGAAATCTTTGACCGATTATGTTGATGAAATAAGTTGTCCCCATTTAGTAGCGATTACCAAACTACCACCGCTCTTATATAAATCCTGATCCTTATCAGGATGCTCATTATATTGAAAATTAAGGTTATTCGTCAAGTTTAAAATAGACCGTGACATGCCCGTGTACTTCAGCATATTTAAAGTTGTTTATCCCCACAGACTCTCTTTTATCCGATGTTGTCAACGGTAAGGTGGATACTGTTTCTCAAACGTTAGGTTATGCCCCCTATTTCTGATTTCGTCCTCATCAAACCCATAAGCCGAGGTTCATTTGGGTAAGAAGCTACTCCTACTCCATTATTATCTACAGAAAGGTGTTTTTAGGTGCAAAGAAAAAAGATAAAAACCATCTCTATGCGATTAAGATTATGTCCAAAACAGCGATGAAACAGAAAAACCTAGTGAGTCAAGGTAAGATTTTACAAAAGTCGTTGATTCCTCTTCAAGTTACCACAGAGCGCAATGCGTTGGCGGTCAGTAAATGTCCGTATATAGTCCATCTGTATTATTCTCTCCAAACGGAGAAATACATATATCTGGTAAACCACCAACCACTATTTAATCTCTGGCTAGATAATGGAATACTTAATTGGTGGAGATCTCAAATCATTAATAATGGCTGCCGGTTATTTGGAGGAACGACACGCAGCCTTTTATATGGCTGAGATGGCAATCGCCGTGAAATATCTCCACGAGCGCGGAATAATTCACAGAGATTTGAAACCTGACAATATCCTCATCACTGCAAAGGGTCACTTGAAGTTGACCGATTTTGGACTTTCCAAGTTCAACTGGCAGCGAGGTTGGTTCATGTATTTTTATTTCTAAGCAATTAATAGCTACCTTAATTCTCAGGATTACTTAACTTTAGTGATTTGTTTAGTTGGGTCTGTGTTGTTAATACAAATGAGGAATAAACAATATCGGGGTCAATGGGATGTTTAATTTAGCATTTGCAATTTCAAGGAGTCTTGGGGGATTCGCGCCGTAATAAATTAACAGTGCGAAAAATGGTAATTAGAAAACCGGCTTCTAGAAATGATTGTTGTATTGTTTCCTTGTGATTATAAAGAAATAAAAATAGGTTACCGATAAATATGACAGACGATGACCGCATAACCTGCAGTGGGGCCATTTCGTCTGGAACGTACATGACGGACGACGACATGGAGGCTTCGTCAATTATTTTTTGGTAAAGCAACAAGGGTGTGTAGTCGTATCCCTCAGTAAATAGTAGGCAAGCTAAATGCGCCAAACTCCGCAATTAATGCATAGTTTATCTATATAAATTAAAATGGTGCCCGAAAAATGTGCAGGGCGTGGTCCGATCTAGCTAATTGTGATATAAGTAAGGAAGGGTCCCTGAGACGAAATGTTTCTCCGAGTATATCTCTTGTTAATTTATATTAGATTAGTAAGCCATCTGTTCACTTTTACCAATTAAAGAGAAATAGCTGTTCTATAGTTTATATTAAATATGTTAAGGCATTTTGGATGTATTTATCTAATCAGCACTTCAACCAGCGGATGTTTTGGATACTCCTTCGGTATCCCGAAGTCAAGGGGCCTTTTTACGAACGCCTGGCCAAGTAATTTCTTTGACAAGCGCCATCTTGTTTGTAAGTGGGGATGTTTTATTCAATATCTTTTACACTTAACCGTGTTGACGCATCATTATTTTCACACTTATCAATAACGCAGGCATTTTTTAAATTTGCATTATAGAAAGAAAACAACGCAGTCAAAGATAATTCAGTTGAAAATTCTGATGACTTACTTACCTCACTTAATGTAGGTTCTATAATTTCTGCCGTCATTCGACGATTCTCGCTTGACCACAGCTTAGTCTTGTAAAGATTCGTGTATGAAGAACTATAAGTTGGCTGTCGCGTTTTGAATAAATTGGATTTAATTGTTTTATTCAGGACATGCTTCCGAAAAGTTAACTATTTTATGTCCTAAAACGAAAGTTTAGCTTACACATGGCGGCCATCAATAGGACTGTGACGCTGTTCCAATTGTGGGATTCTGACCTAAGAAATGTTAAACCTTCGCTGGGGGTTTTGTAACGGTAATCGTAGAACGTGGGTACACATACCAGGCAGCCATAATGAGGAGACGCATGGAAATGAAAGGAATAGATATAATGATGCAAACAGTTATGTATGGTTGGAGAGGTAATATAGACTTAGGGTAAAAATGGGATGGGTCTTCATAACGGGAAAACTACGACGCTGGCTTGGAAAGGAGGAAGTTGCTCGAGTCTCGGCGACTGTGGATGAAGGCGGCTGTGTCCTTGTGAAATCCAGTGAGGCATCCTGTATTGGAGGGAGAGTGTTTGGTCTCACTCTAGATGAACCAGATTGCAGTCTTCGCCGTCATAGAAAACGGCCACCCCGTCTAAAGGTGGATGACACAAGATGGCGTCCTATTGGCGCGCAGTTGGCATTGTGTGTCCTTCATATCCCGCGCTGTGTTGTGGTAAAACACCGGGGCGTTACAGGACTTATCCATATGGCGCACATTTAAACATTCCAGAGCCAATCAAGTACGACTTGGGAGATCGTGCTGTATATCCCTTTAACAACAAACCGATTTTTGTCGTACCTGTTTATTTTCTGGCATGCTCCTCCACAAGCATAGTTAAAACAAAATAGCTGGCGGTTACTTTAAAATATATTCTCCATTGCATACTAACAGTATGAATCGCTCTGAAATGGAGTCCTATGCTAATCATTTTATTGATTTTTTATAGAAATTTAATTTTTCCAAGGATGCACACTTTCCCCCACAACAGAATGACGATAGTCAGACAAGCCAAGAACCAAAATTGATTATTACTCCACCAACACCACTCAGCAAAATCGAGCGCCGTGTAAGTAGTGTTTTGTTTCGGCCAGTGACCATGGAATAAGGTCTCCATGCACTGGCCACATATCCGAAATACTGGTGTTAGTCAAGCATATTAATATTGTCTTTCAAGCAGCGTGACGTATCCCCAAGTTTGCAATATCTACGCTCCAATGAAGACCGAACAATTTCGTCCTATCCTGCCCCTCCAACTACGTCAATTCTATCATCACTCTGCAGCGTTGTTTCCGCGCTGAATTTTTCTGATCGCCGCTCCCCTTTCCGATCTCCCTCTCAGCCAGTCTATATACCCCCAGATTCTACAATCAATAAACGAGTCAGCTGGTACGTTATTATTTTCACAAAACGCTGAACCTCGTTTTTTTAACTCTAGGTTTTATTTTATATTGTTCTCCAAATGCGCCTTTTTGGGAAATTTAACATATCACGAAGTATTCTGTATTAAAGAATATACCGCTTTGGAATATGAAAGTGCTATTGAGATTATGCCGGTTTCGTTGTTCTCAATTGAACTTTGACTCCTATTCTTCATTTAACCATTATTTTCTACGTTTTGCTATCAGTATTCATCTAGGTATTTGGTGAATCAGTATATATATTTTAATTTCTCGACCATCTCCACTTTATTATCCACTTCCAGTGTGAATGCGAACGCGGATTATGAAGAGACATGTTTCAAGCAACCTCGCCCGCCACCAGCACGTGCAATCGCCCAAACGCCCGGGTTTAAATTATGTTGTCCAATCGAACAACGCAGGCGTCTAACATCGGCCGATTTCTCAAGCAAGCAATGTTTCACTGAAATATTTGTTTGGAGCGCATTTATCCGTTAGACGGCTTAGATCGCTTATTACACTGATGTTTTGATTGCAGATGCCCTTTGCCTATCTATTATCGATCCCAAGAATTCCACGGTCTTTCTTAACGGAAAATCTCCGCTTAAAGAGAAGAATGAACACATATTGACTTCCATTTCGAAAAGTCACCCATTGAAAGCCAGTCATCTCAAGGTAAACGGCTACACACTTGAAGTCTTAAACCATACACGAAGTTACAATTATTTTCTTTCCAAGACACCAGATGATTTCAAATCTACCTTGCAACCACTCGTTTTGGGAGATAGTCATGACATTGAGCATATCAATGGCACATTGACTAATACACCTGCTAAGTTATTTCAGGATAGCAGTACCAGTAACACCAATATTACACCCATTCTCTCTGCTGCAAGATACACTGACATCATAATTACCGATACGGGATCCCCACCGACAGATTCACTTGTGCGCAATGAATTTCCAAACTATCAGCCTAGGGTAAGTACTCTATAGTTGCTTCCGTGTAATACGCGTTGCCGCTCTTTCACATTTTAGCAATAAACTAAGGCGCTGATCTGCCGTGTATTAGCTATGGTTTTGCCAACCCGCACATTCATCAGAAAATGGAATGCCTGATTAAGGTCAAGAGAATCGCCTCTTATGGGAATTGCAGACGGACGAGTTGTTTTTTCTACGCGTCTGTTAGCATTATATTGTGACATTATTTTCTCTCCGTAATCCGGTTTTTATTTTTTATCATAGCCCTTTTCTAATGTATGGTCAATACAAATCCAGTAAATTATAAATACTGAATAGGTATCCCGCGTACTTTGGAATGTCACATTTGAACACTTGCCAATTAGCGATTTCCATCTGCTGATCTTTCTTGATTTATGAATTTCTTTTATTCACGCAAGTCGTTACGTAATCGGGTTGTCTTGTCTGTCTGTAAATTTTTTAACGTGGTGTAATTTTGGGGATCACAATGCTTTTTCTTGATAGTCCGCGCTACGGTCTATTCCTCGCGTTTTGGGTACTCCGGAATACCTAGCACCGGAGATGCTAAACCTATTGGAGTATCAGCGTGCCCAGAACAGTCCTGCGATCGACTGGTGGGCGTTGGGGGTCATTCTTTACGAAATGCTTGCTGGGATCCCTCCTTTCACAGATGATTCACCAGAAGCTGTTTTTGAGCGCATTCTCAACTTGGGTATGTCGTTCCAATATAATTATTTTTTAACGAATTTTATAGTATGCAACCCATATCAGATTTTTACGCTAGACAAAATCGGGATTGTTATGAGGAATGGGATAAATGGGCTGGTTGACACTTATGTTGAGACAGTAGGGTTTTTTGGAAAAAATGCCGCGCTCTGAAACCGCCCAATTAGAGTAAAATGACCGTATCGGAGACGTGATGATTTGTGTGGCTGTCTCACCAGAGCATGCGTCACGACACCTGCCCTAATCCGTATGTTCTAATAAAAATGTGCGATGATAATGCTGAACTTTGTTTAATTTTTATAAACTGCGTTCCTGACCCCAATATCTTAAGTCTCACGTTAAAACTTCGAATATTTCTCACTCCACAGATATTAAATGGCCCGAATTTGAAGTGACTGACGAAGAGAGTAGCCAGCCAAAGTTAAAAGATGCAATCCTTCCTAACGCTCGACATCTCATTGCTGGTCTCCTTTCCCGGCTTCCAGATGATCGCCTCAACGTAGCTTTAACTATAGATCGGCATCCCTTTTTTGACCAAGTTGGGCCCTGGTCCGAACTCCAGAGCGTCCATATGCCTTTTGTGCCCTGTCCCGATAACGAAGCTGATACCTGTTACTTTGAGGTATGTCATTCATTCGTGTGATACCTATATTACTGTTTTTATGCGAGTAATACGTTTTTTTACATTTTTTAGCTACGGAACACAGCCAAGTCATACCACGTTACCTACAGTGGCAGTGATTTATAATGCCTCATAAAATTTTAATTTTATATCAGCTATACTTTGTTATGATGATTGTTTGATTTTATAAATAATCGGTACACCTCTATTGATGTTTTTCTGTTGCAATCCAACAACCAATGAAGTTTTATTTTAACAAGATAGTGCTTTTAAAAAATCGGCGGTACGCGGACTCAATATCGATTATTTGGAGAATGATTCGTGTAATTATACTGTTCCGGCCTGCTCGTGCATCAACGTAGCTTTTTGTCACAATCAAATCTATTAATGTATAGCTAAACCCATTCTAAAATGTCCAATGTTAATTTGTTCACCAACTGACGTCATGGTTGATCGAACCGCAAGTGCAGTTTGCCCAAATAAGCATCTAAACTTTACCAGATTACATGCTGATAAATTTAATCTTCACTTCGTCATATAATGTTATTGATTGAATTACATCCTTCATATTTGAGAAAGTAATGTATATAAAAAGAGGCTATCTGGAACTCCATAGATCTAATAACTCGTATATTTTCGTTAAGGGAATTCAATTAATTATATTACACCAACAATTTCTCTTAATTTACGATGAGAAAGCAAAAATTAAGCGAACGGGGGTGACTGATTTATTAAAACATGCTCTTGGGTATGTTTGTTTTTCCAAGACGAAGAGTTGACGACTAATTGGTGGTGGACTAATTGGATACAAAGAGTCAAAGCGTAACTGGAAGTCGCAAAAAATGGGCAAAATTGACGATGCCACGCAGCTTGGTGTAATATTCGAAATAAGATGTTGAATTTGGCAGGCCCTCTCTTGTATGGATCCGTCAAGGTGTTCAAGACTAATTGTGCATCCAAATCTGGTAGTGAAGTACCTGGGTTCGACTCCCAGGTCAGGTCACCAGTAGAAAATGTTCCCGGATATCTTCATGGTTCCGGTGTATCCTCTATTAGGTGGCCGCAAAATTTGATTTATTTGGTGGAAGAAAAACATACTAATTATTTGGAATTGGTCGTTACAATTTATTCTATGCGAAATGAAAGGTATTCGGAAATTCATAAAGAGGTATTGGGTGGATTCCCTTGGGCAAATGGACGAAGGTTAAATGCCAATGGCACTTCATAAAGTATTCAAACATACAATTGAGGTACATGAAACTCTTGTGGGTCTACAGTTTTTTTGCAAAACCTCAGAATATACCTTTGTGTTTCATGCTAAATTTCTAAACATGAAAATAAATTATTCGGTGGAAACCCGTTTTTAAACCAACAACATAATAATTTTAAATCTGTTGTCAACGACGAATCTGACCCCGAAATAAAATGCAAATTTGTTTGCTGTGCCATCTTGCGGTGTGACTAGGCTACGAGGTTTGAGGGGAAGCCGACGCTTGACATCCCTAGTTATCATAACATGTACTTAGATACAGGAGATTGTATTTTGAGACACTCGCCAGAGATGGGCGTGGTACTCTGTACAACATGGTTCGAGTCCAACATATTAGATAAATTAGTTCTGGAAGCGAAATACCTATGGGCCGGGCAAGTCGTTAAAAATATGCATCATCGCCAAAACTCCTCGTAAAGTGTTAAGCCTCAGGAAATTAACATTTAGGAAAGAAACCAAAACGAATTACTTCTTAAATATGCCCAGATAGTTCAGTATATTAAATTGTTTGCAAAGTTATTTCGAGATTAATAGTATAAATTCAATCGTTTAGTTCCTGCCATTTAATATCACAATTGCAATATGTGAAACAAAAAATACCATATTTATTATTTTGGATATCGGTAATGCAGCCAATTCTGAATCGCTCCGAACAATTTTTCATATGGAAATCCACTGCTACTTGCATTGGACCCATATATGCATGCCTTATTTTGGACCGTAATTTAATATATTTTAATTTGCACGAAATAACGATGACGTTAGCAATTAAATATATCTGGTTTGCGCCCGATCCCCATCATCATATGTGCCATTATGTGCATTTATGCCTTTCAAAACACTCGCTAGGGTGTTATTTTATATTTTTGTAACGGAACCTGTTATACTATTGCGGTTTTTTTCTAATCGACCTTATTGACCAAGACCTTTAAGCTTAGCGGATATCGTAAATAGACTCTAGCCAAGTTTATGATCAAAGATTGTTGGCGTTAAATAAAAGGAAATTTAAACTGGTTCATTTATGTTGAGCCAATGTTTGGGTGTACAAGGTTAGCATAGTTTTCTCGGTCAAAATTGAATTTGTCAGCCTTTAGAAGTCGAACAATATATATTTATTATGCCTCTTAAGAGTTAATGCAGTTGTGGTAAGTGAAACCGAAAGAAAAGGGTAAACTGAGTTTGACCGAAAGGAGATACATCAGGGGTGGAGCACGAGAGATCTCCCAAGTGCTAACTAGCATGTGCGTTAAGTGCGATTGAAGCAGAACTTAACAATGCTAAAAAAATATGCCCAAATCGTAATTGATTAAATTAAAAAGGGTAGGATCCTAGTCATTTTGTCCACGAGGCATTTCATTTTATGCAAAACCGATTGTAAGATACTGTGAGACAGTAAAGTATTTAGTCAGCCATTAATTGTGCAAGTTCTCCTACTTATAAATATCAGAGGGACTGTAATTTTCATCATAGGTACACTTCAACCGTGAGAAAAAAACGAGAAACTCACATTGTATAATGTTTTTTTTGAAAATTGGTAAATTATGGTGGAAAATAAGCATTTGGACAGTGACAAAAGTTCAACTGAATACGTTTCCATGCACTCATTGTTGGAAATAACAGAAGTCAAACGTGTTCTGTTTATGATATTTTGCCCGATTCCTACATGTAGATCTCCTCTAGAGCGGTGGTGTTTTGGGGTTTTCGCTGGGAAGCACAGACTTTAAATCTGTGGAAATATTTCCTTTGGCGTTCAGATCTAGTGACTGGCTATGCCACTCCAGAGCCATGGAATGCTTCTTGTGAAGCCAATCATTCGTTGCCCGGGCGGTGTCAATCTTCTTGCTGATAGAAAGAGGTTTTCACTCAAAATCTCACGATAAATTCAAGTAATTCTTTCCTTTACGCTGATCAGTCTTCCTGACCATTTCGCATAACCATGGCCCCAGAGCATGATAGATCCACCCGAATATTTCATGGTAGTATTGTGTTCTTTCGATGTAAATCTACATTCTGTAACTATATGAGATTTTCCGAATACTCTTCTGGATCATTCGAATGCTCCCTAGGAAACCTGAAACGGGCCTTGGCATGTACTGGCTTAAGCAAGTGTGGGCGTATCTGGCACTGTAGGATTTGAGTCTCTGTCCTTTGCTACTTTGGTCCCACCTCTGTGCAGGTCATTCACTAGGTCCCCAGGGCTGTTCTGGCTTTTTTCTCACAGTTCTTATAATCAATTGGAGATCTTGCGTGGAGACATGCATCGGAGAGATTTCTTTATACAAACCTGCTTACATATTGCACATTCAGTCTGCCCAGCCTGGTACAGGTCTACAATTTTGTTTCTGGTGCCCACTGACAGCCGTTTGGTATTGGTCATGGTGGAATTTGCAATGTGACTGTTTGAGGTTATAGGCCGGTGTCTTTAATACGAATAACAAGTTCAAAAGATACAATTAATATAGGTAACGAGTTGAGGATGGTGGAGACTATTTAAAAAGAGGTTTGAGGCCAGAAATGTTTCTTATTTGTAGGTGAACAAATACTTATTTGACCGAAAATCCATTAAAATTCCTACAATGTGATATCCTGAATATTTGATCTTATTTTATCTCTCATGGTTGAATTGTAACTATGATGGAAATTACGGGACTCCCTCGTCTTTTTAAGTGCCAGAAATTGCATAATTTGTGTCTTACCGTTTTTACCCATGTACATCAATGACCATTTTTATCGATAGAGTTAGTTCACACTAATTTTTCTATACCGAACAAATGCCAAGGATTTTTATAACATTAATCCGGAATAATAGAATGATTGAGTGGACTCTAGAAACGCACGAGCATTCACTATTTTAACCGTCTTTGACAGAAGTCATAATTTAAGCCGATAATATCCGCTTAATGAGATCACGTTTCCCTAAATATTTGGTATTTTAAATGGCAGAAAAATGTACGGCAAAATTATCAAATAACATATTAGAACAAGTTCAGAAAATATCTGGGAAGATAAAACATTTAGAGTTCACACAATAATATATTGTTTAACAAAAGGCACGTGCTTGTCTAATATGTCGTAATTTAACATCATTCAAGCTAAAACAACTGTATTATATTGTTTTTCGTACAAACAGATGTTGTCAAGTGTCTGGTGTAGGTCGGCCCTCCCACCGCGCATTCGCGCGAGAGAGACTCCCCCATGGAGCCAAGTTAAAGTTGTTATTAGCTCGCCCCCCTTCCTACTTCCTCGACATTTGACCGTTCTACACATCAAAGGGGTGTAATTTCCGCAAAATCAATTTGTTTTTATCGCTCGAGATGGTCTGAGAGCATGCTGCGCGAGCAACCCATCTACATCTAGGCATCAAGGATTTGAGGGTGGTCGTGAGGGGCCACCCGTTGTGAATTGTCGATGACCACTCATTTTTGGCACGAGTAATGGATATGACCTCGTCATGGCCAATGTTATGCATCCGCCAAATTATATATTTTCGGGGTTTTGTTTTTTCTGACGATTTTAACTTGTTATTTCATGCTTGTTTGAACATAGTGGGGCACTTACGGAGACCAAACAGTTAATGAATGTTGGCTGAATTCGTCTGGATTTTGTTTCAATTTTTTATTGCTCAAGTAAGAAAACAAAAAAAGATGATGGGGCATCACTGTATTTCGTTAGTTATTTTAAGACATTTAATCATTGGCATCACGATCGAAGAAATCACAATTCACAGCTACTAAGAATCCGTTTAAATAAGGAGACCATTTTGGCTCAGTCCGAAATAAAACAATATCATAATTAAAATATTTACAAGCATACGGAAAAAGTGCAAATATTAAATTTGAACGTAGATAGAAGTATACCTCATTTAAAATGTTGGCCATTCGTTTAAATCCCTGTTTTTCATTATTCGAATGTGAAAAAAAAGCAGTTGAACCATTGTTATGTACAATCATATCAGGTGTGGTAACATGAAGGCCATTTTGAGATAACACTAGGAGCTGTAAGATAAAGAGGAAAACGAACTGTGCATTCACAGTAAACTTAAAGGTTAAATTATTCGTATTTGCTAATTAGGAACATTCGTATGTTTTTTGTAAAAATTCAGCACGCCTTAAAAAAGAATTCGTTTCGCAATTCAAGCATTAAAAACAAAAACGTTTATTCTGTTCTTCTAACTCGATCAAAAATATAAAATGATAATAAATCGATATAATTTGTAAAATTATTGAATTGACATGGAAAATTGTGTTAAACAAGATGTTTAATTTGTTTGAGGAAGACGTATTCTATTTTTTTCTGTGGCGCTTCCATGAATCATGAGTAGGGAAAATAGCGTTATGCGTTCAACCACAACCTGAGATGTTCCAGCTGACCACCTGATATGCAAAATTTTAGTAAACCGTCGGCGTGGCGGGTGTGTGTGATCAGATCATTGTAACTATTATATGGCACGTTTACACCATGGTAACATAACATTTATTGCCCATATAGTTCCTGTTTTGTTATATGAGTACTGTAATATTGCCAGTCATTCTATTATAGGAATCCATCACACAACTGGATATGGATTATTTAAAGAGGATACGTATGTATTATTATGCAAAGCAGATTGACTTTTTAGAATTATTAGAGTACGAGCAGGAAGCAGAATATTTTCCAATTAAAGAGATTTAAGATTGTGAATAATTTGAGCTTTCCAATGTTGGCATCTTTAGGTAATTTTTCTTACTCAATCGGTCTTTCTCTGTCTCGACAGTCGTTCGTCGCCGCGGATGGTAATTTATCATTTCATTATACAATTTCCCGACCAAAATGCCCTTCCAACCTTAACTTCACCAACAAATTCTCGCGTGTGCGACAATTCTGTGGAGGGGAGGCTTGGGTGTTTGGGGTCTCTGGTTTGTTGACAGCCTCGAGCTATCCATCGTAAATATAAGTGTCTGTCTTTAATTAGAATCCATCCTTTTGTGAGTTCATGATCACGTTCGCTTTTGGGGAAGATTCTTATGCACCTTATTACCACACATAGTGTTAGTTGGACAATACTCCCGCAATTCACAATTAAGATATTGTGCCATTGCTATTAGGAAAATTTATAGTAGTGTTAAAAGTAAATATATCTCGTTTTTTGACAAATTATGTGTCGCTTTATTTTATTTATAATTCACAGTTATCTTCATTTGTAGTTTTTGAAAATTAAATTGGAGAAAATTTAGTGAATGAGAAAATATCGCTTGATTTCAAAACTTGCCAATTGTTCAGTGTATTAATAAGATCCCAGAGGATGCCGACGTGTTTATGCAAGTCCTACCGTGGGATTGATAAAATACGTACATTCGTGCGATCGTAGGCGTGGTGGTCGAGAAAACTAGATAGGATCACCAAGTTTCAGTATTTTGATAGGTTATGTTTGTCATTGTATTAAAAAACCACGTTGGAGATTTTAATGCGTTGAAGGTCATTTTTTTGTGTATCTTGACTAGGTGATGCAATGATCGCTAAACCAAACACAGAGCAAATCGACTATGATGGTGCAGGCTCATAACAGCACCATATTTATAATTAATTTCTACACGAATTAGCTTGCCTAAATTTTAATTTTAATCGGAAATAAACATTCGAGTGATATTTTGTGAATTACGTTTAATAACACAGCATCTAAATATTCATGGAAGTGAAAGATAAATAATGCAAATTAAATATAACTCAAACTTAAAACGAAGCTTTCGATTAAATAAATTGACGTGAAAAAACCCACCGGGTAAACTTCTAGATCACCTCTAAACAACTGATCTTTGCTGGATGGATATAAAACTCGATTAAATTACCGAGAAAAATTGGTCGATCGGACTATTGATGCGATATAAATCACTAACCATATAATTTGCGCATTGCTGTGAATTATTTTCGTTCTACCACGGTCATAAAGGTGTATTCTATCATAATAAAGAATCTAATAATCTGAAGGGACATTCTATAAACAGTATAATATCCTGATCCAGATCATTCAAACAATTCAGAAGAACATAAGAAATTCTTATATCTCTCTACAACAAGCCAAAATGTCCATTATTTAAAGCAAAGAAGCTTTATATATTTACTTTCAGCTTCGTATTGCTTCCAAATCGTTAAACCTGTCGAAAGTTGTCGGCTCTTAAACCTTTCAACGGTTATATTTTCAATTGACTATTATGGCGCATTAGACGCGAGTATAATCCAAGAAGCACCTGTTAAATCAAGTTTTTCTTACCCTTATTTGGTGTGAATTTCAATCGATGCTTGTTAGAATTAAGTTGTAGCAATATCTGGTATAGTTTCGTTTTGTGTCGGGAGGAAACGGACTACTGGAAACAAAATTATGCGATACGGGAGCCTGTAAAATTTATTTTAAAGGGCCTTGTGAGAATCAAGTATCAACATGGGCTGTTCGTCCTTATGTTGCTTCTGTATTAACAATCATTGGGTTTGTAAAAATAGCATTAAAAATAAAAATATTTGCCAGGACAATATGGGTAAACATCGAATAAATGACGATTGACAAACGTGATTACCACCCCTGTCAAAGCGCGAATTGCTTGCAATTTATGAAAAATGTGCTCAATTTCACAAGCCCTAGCCGGGCCAAATCACTACACATTTGTTTCGCAATTCCGAAATTATTATAATATGAAATGACACGATATCAAAGTAATACCAATGGGTAGACATCATCCTGAGATCCAAAGGCATTCAGGAAGAAATAAGGTGACTTATAAGGTGGCCTGTAAGGGTTATTAAACCACGTCTATAACTTTGAGACTCAAACTAACCACAGCGACTGCCATATGGCAAGGCTTGGGCCAAGGCGAACACTCCTAGCGGTGACCGGTAGACAAAAATATTATTGGATTAACATTGGAGGAAATTATTTTTAAGTATCGAAATCGAAAACTGAGAATATGATGATGGGGACGTTTGAGTAGGATAGCCATTCCATGGTCCAAATTAATAAAATTTCTAAACGCAAGAAAACCCTGATATGAATGCTCCAGTTAAATAAACGTTCTAATAAATACGTATGAGTATTCCTTCATAAATATCTTCGAAATATAAGCACCAGTGTACGTATTAAAATTTAAAAAACTGAACCTTGATTATCTCGTATTTTTCCTGGTTTGGTGTGTGGTGATAGAGGTGGCAATATGGTCCAGCAGGTTAACCCGAGGAACCTCGAACTAATTTTAATGTTTTTCGACTGTCACCGTTTAGATTAATGGGTGCATGGCGTGAAAAGTGTTGCACGCTTCAGTTAAGCACGTTATCTATCTACTTTTGGTGGTGGTGGGTGTACATGCACAATGAAATAGAGTATCCGCGATTATTTGAACATTTCGATCCCTCTGCAGACTCATTTAATTCATTTGACATTGATAGCGTTAGCGGGTAGACGAATGAGAGTAAGGGAAATACGCCCAAATCATTTCATATCCGAGTCATGTATTTACATGGAAATATACATTTTTATCAACAACGATGACAGAGATAATAAGCATTTACAACCAATTTTTGCATTTTAAGAACTGAAATGTTTCATATTTTCAAACAATTTTACTCAACAGCAGATGAAACATTAAACGCCATCTTGGTTTTTATGCCAAATATTTTTTAGAAGTCTTTATAAAATCCAATGAATTAACTCGTTTTTAACGTAAAACCACAAGAAATGCGATGGATAAAAACGAAACTACCAATATTACTCACTCCTCACTTTCCGGATGTTCTCTACTGTTGTGGGAACGTCCCACAACTGTGTATTTCTTTCGTGTAGTAGTGGAATTGATCGAGTAAGAGTATAACGTGCTTTTTGTCACCGGCGTTGTCGTTTAGACATTCAAGTCCATTAAATCAACACGCAAACTGATTTCAGCAGAATAAAATCTGAACCAAAACCCTACTTCTTCGTTGAAAAGGCCTTTCAGTGAATGCTATGGTTACTCTATGAACTACGTTATTCCGAAGCAATGAAATTTTATGCTTTAGTTTCACCAATGCACTGGATGTTGATCTTACGAATACACGAGGTTCGTAACGTGGACTATCAAAACTTCTATCAGCTAAGGTTATGCAAACACTATTTTGTAAAATCAAATAAATACTCCTTGTTTTATCCCGCTGCTAATTTACATATTGGAGTCTTCAGGGTGTGCACAGAGACGTATATATACACCTAATAATGTGTAATATTATATTTGTTAGATCTGAACTGCGAAGCACATTAAATACGACGCTCTATTAACATTAATTATAGAGCGCTGTGATTTCGTTCAGGGGCGCTAGAAGTCAGACCGTAATAGCAAGAAAGCCGGATGTTCAAAAAAGCCACGTACCTGAAGAACCGAAGAACAATTAAAAATAGTAAATATGTAGATTTTCATTATTTTTCGTCATTTATCAAACTCTCTGGTTTGTTATATTGTTTGTGGACCCTTGTTCTAGCAGGCGTATTAGGATTTATGCGTCCGTGTTATATCGTGTTTTCAGTCCATACAAGAAAGCATACGTGGTATGATTTAATCGACTTTGGTACTATGCATCGTCGTTTATTCTTACTGTAAGATATTTCAGTTGAATTCCTGCTGAATGGATTATTCACGGGGGCACATTTCATCTAAATAACATAAATATCTCTTCTGTGCTTATCAATAATAATTAAAAATCAATTTAGTTTCGTTGCTGCAATATGTACGCTAACAACTTTGAGAACTGCGTTTACGATTAATCAACATCCCACCTTTAACCCAAAAAAGTGTTTTAGATTAATTAATCTTATAACTCGATGTTACTGTCCTTTCCTTTGACCAGAACACCGTTAATGGTACAACCTGTTGCGTGCTATCCTACATACGGCGTCTCTTAAAAATGAAATCTGGGTAATCGAGTACGCGCAAATCACAATCAATTCAGTAAATAAGTTTTTCTAGACAATGCATTGGTAATTTTGATATTTAGTTATGGAGAAATGTTTGATTGGTTTGGGCCCGTGACAGAGGGTCAGTTTGGCCACGTATTGGACAACGTATTGTGAGAGGATAGTTTATAGAAAAATGTAGGATAACAATTTATGCTTGCTGATTTACTTTACGAGATCATATTCGGCGACACTAATACTGATTCTGAAAGAAAAACATGTTTCTGTTTTTATTATGACCGCCATGAAAGGTTACGTTCATGATATTCAATAAAAATTAAGTACTGTGCTCTCTCTCTCGAAAAAAAGTCAAGAAACGTTATATATTGTTGAAACGGATGTTTGGGCGATGCATTCTTTGTTTAAAAGATTCATGCCAATTGCCCATAAAACGACGTGCTTGAATACGATAGTAATGTTTTTTTATATCAAAAGGAATACTACTAACTCCCTACATCAGTAGTCGAGGCAATAGAGCTTGCTTGATAGAAAAACATTAAATCGCACGAAAAGCTTCTGGGCTAAACCAACAGTCAAATCTGCTTGCTATGTTCTAATGTTCAATGATTATGAAGCAAAAGAATTTCGGCAGCCAAATACAACAAAACGATATGCCAAGTTAGGTCGGCTACTCGGATTATCCAGAATCCGACACACGCACGTGAAACAATTAGTGGGATAAACAGGCCGGGAATGCGCCTCTCGTCTGTCTGCTCCACTGAAGGTGCGCGCACTCCTGTGAACCAATGGTGGCGTGATGGTATGCGTACATTGACGCACGTACACATACCATATTCAACGGCACACGCACATAGCCAAGACGTATTCAAGCTCTGGCGCCCACGCACGCAACGGTTGGGGCACCCCTACAAATCCAAAACGCACTGCACGTCTATTCTGTACAACCATTTGGTGGTACTATATTTTGACGAGGCCTACGCGCCTGTGTGTGCTGTCGCATCTTCTCCTGGTCTCCTTTTGCGATTACAAGCACTATACCGTTTCGCTTTGCTGGTTTGGAGTATATGCAATCGTTTTCCCCTTTCGCCACTATCTATACACTGACTGACACAGTGCTACAACCACACAGCCCAATTTTATATAGGTGAGTTTCATTAATTGCTCTGGTCGTATCTACATTTCTTGGAACTGGCCGAAATTATAGGTCCAGGTACTCCAATCTGTAAAACAAAAAGTATTGCAGATAAGGTCTAGCCTATTGTGGATTCTTTTCAAATTTTGAATACTACCATCATGTACATGGCTGATCGGTATAATTAAACAGCTTCTTACTTTTTTTGGTGATTCTTCAATGTTCTAACTGCTGTTCGTTTGGAAACTCATCTTTTATTATTTATCACATACTGGTACGGCATATTGTTGTCTAGGTAGATGTGCTGGATCTCTGGGGGGATTCGTGTCTATTTTGTAAGATCTGTCAAATTCCCCGCTTCGCGAACGAGAAACCAATGGTATTATATTTTCCTGGCCCTTTCGCGATCAGGAATGTCTGTGTATCTTTCGGCTCCACATTGACCGATAATTATTAAACAGTCTGATTTTGATGCTTGCCTTAATTCATGGATATGTCTGTCTTTTCCCTAATCATTGGTCTCCTAATTTACAGTTGAAATAAAGGTAGTAGTAATTGGTGCTTATATGCGTTTTGTTCCGATTGCAGATGTGTTTCTCGGGCGTTCACTGTGCTAATATATAGCAATAGCGTTCTTTCATTTGAAAGCTATCAATATTTGGCAATATTATCCGGTTGAAACCTTCACCCAATTGACCCTAATAGCCATATACGTCCAATGTTGGTTGCAGTAACAGATTCGAATTTTATTTGCCTTTATTCTGTTTACCAACCCAGACCATTGGCTGCCTTGATTATACAGTTTCGAAACTGTCATCACGCCCACACTTGCAGACAAAAACGCGGTGCTGGCTATTGTTTGCCTTCTGTTGGAGAATAGGTCCCCAATACCCCCTCCTCCGAAATCCTATGTCTTCTTTTACGCATCGCGCCTTCTTTCAGAAAACGCCCTGGCGTTAAGTTCCCCAGAAAGAAAGAACCCATTGTGTCTACCTTTATGGTGCCGGTGGTCCTACGTAAACTCCAAACCATGCTATCCTATGATTAAACTTTTTAAACTACGCCGCCTTTACGCCTCCCAGGGGAGATTATTATCTCTTCAATAAAAATACCGAATATACTGCATCCATTGTTTTTACTTACAATTTTGCTAAGTTTTGGTCCGTCACAATATTAGAAGCGCTCTCGTTCGTTCGAGAAATATATTAACGAGTTTTTGGCCATCTTACTAAAACCCGTTGAGTCGCCAATATTTGCACTTTAGAGAATCGATAGGTAGAAAAACGAGTCGGTGCATTCCTCAGGTCGCATGTTTATTGCAACCGTTAACATGGGCTCCCAATAGGTAGTATTCTTAATCATAATGTATAATTATCTGCTTTTATCAATATACTATACATCATGCTTTTTTGTATGGCCATTTGAGTTTAATGCGGTTACTAATTTATTTGCAAATCTCATGCCACGAATATTAGGAAAACACTAAGTTAATATATTTATGGCTACAGCTGAGTCCCTTTCGGAAGGCAATCTTTCAGATCTGATGTAGAAATCGACTAGCGTGTCTGTCTTTCCTGTGAAGATAACAGTTGCTGTGTGCTCCCGTTAATGCGAATATTTTTGGTAGAACCACAGCCCATTTTACATTCCCATCGTGCCTACCACACCGGCCATTTGTAAACTTCAAGAGTTCCCGTGTCTTTGTGAGTGGAGCGCTTGAATGGTCTGTTTCCTGGTTTCTGAAAACACAAAATACCTGCCGCGCACGCTTTCTTCCCATTTCTCGACCTGACTAATTTTTTTCGAGTGTTTATGTGCGTTCGTGTTATCCCTGCGTATATGTGTGCCCGCTTACCTGCATCAATGCCATAACCCAACCGGATTGGCCCGCTGCCATGGCACACACTGGGTACCATTTTTTACTGTGTCGAATATAACGATACGAAGTTATCACACTTCTGCTCACTGAGTAATCATTTGTAAAACTATAGGTTTTGCTATAAACATTTTTTAAAATTTGAAATAGGTTGTCTGATTGTATAGGTGGATTTGCTTTAGCTGAATAAAAACGACGGCTTTGTTTGTCAAGTTGTGGTCGAAAAGTCTCCTGGGGCTAGAAAGAGGCGGCGGCTCACTGCGAAATGTTCCGAGGCGCTGGGGCGGTCAATTCGTTGGGCAGGACCGAGGGAGCCATTAATTCTTAATGCATTCAATAGCCAAATATCGTTTACTGCCGGCTCTGACAACGGTGTTGTTCGCATTTGTGTCGGCGTAAACGCGAAAACGCTGTTCTTTGTACAAATTGCGATGGTTTCGGTATGATCCCTTACTTTTTTACTAACTCGCATTTTCCACAACTTCGTCATTTGCCACACATGGTTAGGAACTGAGAGACCCAATTGTGTGACACGTGTTTCTATAATGTCTGATGCAATCCTTAACCGGAAGGCATATCTTATAGACCATAGGAAACGCATTGATCCTCCTGGCCCTGCTCTTATTAGGAGTGCTGATCAGTTTAGCATGAGCAGCAGCAAACATGTTTTAAATCAGTTTTTCGAAAATAATTGTTTTTTACAACACCTTTTGGTGTACAGCATTTGACAAATTAATTGTTAATATATTGCTAGCACACTTGCGTTGGTGAACATCAGTCAATGCGCATGAATAACCGTGATTATTACATCTTTTTACGTACTATTCATTTAAAATCAACCAAGTTTTGAAACAGTAGTTTTTTTCGTTGTCATTTATTACACCGGCCAGATAAACTCATGACCATCACGTAACTTTCATGTGTATAATTCACACATGCAGCTGCTCGTAGTAGTTCGCAAACCGAGACCACTATATTTATTGAACGTCTGCTGATGTCAGGCGGTAGCCGAACTGACGGGCCTAGACAACTTGTCTCTGTCTTGTGGATCCCGCGAAGAATAAATATTTAATTAGGAGATATTGTGTCGGCTTGAATAATAATGGAACTTTCACTGTATTAATTAACTAACACTGGATCTAATACATGGTATGGTTTTGTAGCCGGTGGTGGCCCCTCAGACATAACCCGCTTGAGGTGGTCTCATCCGACCAAGCATGGAGGTTTCTGAGTCACGCTGTGGATGATTGAGTGGGTAAACGACAGCAGCTGTGTAGGAAAAGTAGTTTCCCTCGAAAATGACTCACGCACCAGCTAATCTCTGTTACGCTTAATAACACCAGTTACATGTTACAGCCTTAACTATTGTCAAATACCAATGTATGGGCCCACAGAAAATGACAATGAACATTTATTTTAGCATTCAATTCTATGTCAGATATAATAATACAAAATGCATAAAAATTGCCTAGCGATGACCAAAACCTTTATACTTCTATAATTTTTAATTTAAATTCGGCGGCCGAGGTGTATAATTTCTTAAATGCGTGCTGAAATGAAATGGCGGCAGCAGATAGTGACATGAGTTAGTGGACTACAGTCTTGCAACTAGTACAGAAAAAAGCTAGGCCACACAGCACGCGCGAGACCTCTTCAATGAACCCCTTCAATTCGATTGGCTCAAGGTTGCGGGTTGTTTCGTAATGGTGATTGACACTTTTCGTTGGCCAATGATAAGTAAGCGCGTCAATAAATAAATTATAAACGCGCGCGGGCACGCCCTAATTTGATCTGGTTTTATGAACCTCTTTTGAGCCCATAGCAAACAAATATTCAAGCAAATTTAGAAGGCCTGGCATGTTAGAAGTGATTCATCTCGTGAGTCAACAACCGCTACCAGCGGTGTAGCCGCAAAAATTATATGGACGGGAAACATGCGTGCGCCCATGGAATGCGTGCATCGGTAATTGTGATGCTGCTGCTGGTCGACGCCATTAAATCGATGCTTTTCATCTCTGGCTCGTTCTTGGTTTTCCTAATTACACCGTAGCCGAAATCTGGAGCATTTGTGCCGCAAGTGTGCGTTTATGAGTGAATATTGTCCTTTGAAAACGCAAATATGCGTCTAATTTTGATGTCTTTTGCTCGTGCCATCTTCGGATTATGCCAAATTTTATATTGATGGCACAATACGATTTATTTTCCACTGCCGATAGCTTACCGGTTTATCCGTATCCTGAACTTGAAAACGATTTCAAATGCAATCTTTTAATAATTTATTTTTAGTTCTCATTTGGATGAGATGTCAACCGTTTTTACAGCGGCAAATACAACTGCGAATCTAGAAAAAAAGGTCTAGCAATCGTCATTCTCAGTTATGAACGACATGGCTTCTGAAGCAGCCACGAGCGACTCCTCATCACTTGAACCCGTAAGGGCTGTTCATCTTGAACCGCAGTCAACTGCTTTACCCATCAGAAACAAGACGGAATCAGGATCTTCCCATACTTCCAAAGACCTTCCTGTACCTATCAGCGTAAATTCATTCCCGAAATCAACATCGACAAGTAAGCGTTGATATCATCAGTTGATAGCTTCCCAAAATTTTAAGTTCTTATATAGTCGTATACAAATTTGATACTAGAGTACAAAACCTTTTCGGGGAATATGATGCGTACGTTTTCATCTTACATCTCATTTAATTCAGATTAATCTTAGATTGGTGTATTATTGAGCACGATGGACACATCCTTCCCTAACTTAAAATACGCCGTCTTTTGTGATGTACTTTTAGATATCAGAAAGGAATTTCTGGTTGCTTTTTGAACGCAACGCCTAGGCTGTTTTGCGGGTTTTTTTCTTACACTGGACGCCTTAATGAGATTAAAGTTTACGTTAACTCCATTGTGTCTTATAAATCATTTTGTAATCATTACGCGAGATTGTGGCAGACCGCGAATTCGAGATAATTTAGTTTCTTGGTTCTTTAGTAACTACCAAAGTATTGTTTTTGTTAGATTTTATAGTAAATCCTATGCCCTTTATGACTGGTGTTGTTTATTTCCAACATGCAATACCCGCTTGGGTGGCCCTAGTGGTTGACGAGATTTTAACATCCGTATATGAACCCATATCCATTATTTTCTAACTCTCCCGAAAACTGGACGTTATAAACCTCTGTGGGACAAAACTGAGGTCCCGTGTGTTAGTGGTTCTGAGCGCTCAATAATTATATGTAATTTCGGAAGAAATACTGAAAATATGTATGGAACTGGTATATTATGAAAAAGCAAGCTATTCTTTATACATTGTTACGTGCCTTGGATGTAGGTAGGACATTTTAAGGGCATGTCAATTTTCCATTATAATCCAGGGTATAATAATTAATGAATGAAACGAATAATTATTTTTCTAATTCGCAATTTAATGTATTCATGGAGGGTTAGATTCCATGGTCATCTTCTTTCGTGAGTCTGTCTCCTGCGAAAGGATGATTCGGTTTCATGAATGTCGCGAACTGTGCCGTCCCATGCGCGGTGACCAGATCAGAGCAGATTGTAGTCTAGTTATGGCTCCAGTAGCGCACCCCGTAGCGTTATTTCCCTTAAACGTATAAGTTTATCGTTGATGGAATTTTTAATTGGCTGTGTGGATGTTCTGGGTCTTTAACAGTTGAAGGCCGGCCGCATTTTTAATATACTGTAAAGATAAAGAGGTAACCGACGAAAGCAGCCAACAGCCCCATCATGTAGCCCCTGAAGTCAGTCAGGTGAACGGGAACGAAAATTGAGACGCATTCTGCCGCATCGCTCCATAATGCAAACCCTGACGCCTTCTATCATTGCGCTCTACATTGAGGGATTCACAGAAGACGACAGCAAATATGGATGAGCTAGAATGGAAGTGAAAACAAAGACCACTTCAACAGGACAAGCGCCTCTATTTAACCTTTGGTGCGAATACTCTTGTCGCTAAGGTGCCTAAAGAACCGCCGCCCAACACGATAATGGACGAAATACCCGAATATCTGTACAAAATGCTGAGCTGTTCCCGAAGCGCTAAACATCTCCCACCGGGGTCGCTATCGTCAAATACCAATGTTTCAAGACGTAATAGACACACTCTGATGAGTTACCAAGAAGGAGACAAAACATCACGTGTAAACTTCTTTATTTGTGTATACCTGGAAACGGGTCAGCGGACGCATCGCAGAAGGAAAGGGCAAACATAGAAACCTGGCTCCTACGTGGCGTTAATAATGACCAATTAGTTTCGCAGTGGAATGCGAGCAGATAATCTCTCATACTCCAAAGAGAAACTGATAGTTTGGTTCTAGTCAACCCTGCATACTACGCTGAAAATGCGAATCTCCATTAATGGCTTTCTCAAGTCTCATCTTGGAAGAAATGCGTTACCGGTATTTCTAAATATCGTGGTAGTAGATCTCGTTGCGGTCAATATATTCAGACGATTCACTATGTTATGCATGATATTTTTTCATCTTAAGCAAGTCTTGTCCTCACACCTCACTATCAGAACATCCCATGACCGTGGAGGCGTTATCCTCACTAAGCGCTGCGCACCCAGCTGGGAAAGGGCAGTAATTGAAACCTTAAATACATTCATTTGGGATGTTAACTTCTGACCTATTTTTTTGAGGATATTGTCTAGGTTGCCTGGTATTTCTGTGACCTATTTCGTGAGCCAATACACTAAAAAATACGTGTTCCCGATATTTCCGCATAATATCAAACATTCAAATTCTCTTGGGGTGTTGCGTTGACGTTATGTTCTGTAAAATAAATATTATTGTCTTTGTTTGGAAGACTCAAGTAGTACCTTACTCTCAAGGTGTGTTGTCAATTATTTATACGTTGGGGTATATGATGAGGCGTAGACGCACGTCAAGTAGCTTTTTATTGACTCCCTTTGACTCTCTCTTTTTCGCTTAAAATATTTTTTCTATCGCATTCCAAGATGTCAGAAATGTCCATTGGAGTGTCACTCAAACGCTACGACTCTTTTCGAATATTATTTACTCGTTATTCTTGATTGTGTGTACTTAGTGTCTTGTAGTATACACTTCTGTTGTAGGTACAAAAGGGGCTGCCTATTTTGGAGAATCAAATCCTACCGAGGCAATGTTCACCACCACCGCGAGCATTAGCATTGCCCAAAGTGGTGATCAGCCTCCGACTACATTGTCTTCCTCTCCTACTTTCAAGTCACTCTTCCGACTACCATCTGCAACTACGCCTCCTGTTCCAGAATTATGCTACCCATCCAAACCAGTTGTGACAACATCAACCGTCCGGAACGATTTACATTCATCCGACGTCCCATCTGTTGCAGCTTCAACGTTGCATGAAGCTTCGACTTCTTCGGTTCAATTCCCATGTCAAAGGTGAACATTTTATACTCTATGCAGACAGAGTTTGTTTTATTATTAAACTGGTCTCGCGCTTTGTATTTGACGAATGCTGAAACTGAACGCTTATCAACAGTCGTTCAGGAAAACGTTGTTCGATCGGTCATTTCAAGTTTGATAATTCGGGCCAATTTTAAATATAATTCCCATTTGTTCACGAACCCCTTCAGTTGTAAATCCCAAAATATCCAAGTTTCCACTGCGAGCCTTTTATGGAATACAATGAATAACAGCAAACTCATTTTCAGTCTTCTTTAATTTTTAAAAATTGTCCTTCTGCCCCAAACACAACTTACAAAATGTTTAAAGAGGTGTACCCACCACCCCACGTAGTAATCCATGTGAAAAAACGACTCGTTGTCAAGCCGACTCAAGCCTTCTGGAAAAAAACTCAAAAGGCCACAGTTAATTGTCGCCTCATAATGACGCCACCTTTGGTAGCGCTTGACTGTCAAAAGAGTGGCGCCACAACCCCACAGCTTTTGCCCAACGATTTTTCACGCTTACGTCTCCTAATTTCAACCAACCACCCGCGACTAACTTTTTTATGACTTCAGTTGCGGCAGTTAATTTTCAGGTCACCTCTGTCGTTGGTCGCAGTAACGTTATTTGAGCGACCATTGCGTGTGCATATGTGTAAATGCCAATCATATTTTGCACATCGGTAAGTCCGCGTGTTTATAAAATATGTCTCCCACGAGGCACTGCTTACCACAAACGAGTGCTGGAATCGTTCAAAATCTAAATACAAATAGTCTCTGATGTGTATTTCGCGTTTCCTTTAATCCCTCGGTATAAGTGAGCTCAGCATTTGGATTATGTGTTTGACGTGAATAGGCCAAAAAACCACACGTCTATACTAATTAACCGTAGGGCAGTGTTTTAAGGTAGTCAAACATCGCACCTATCCATTGGTCACGTTCAAGTCCTAACTTGTCTAGAAATAAGGAAACGTTGAATACATTTGCGCGCCAGTCTTCAAATTTGACGCCTCATCTTATAATAAGATTTCACGGTTGAGCGCGTTGTTGCTCGATGAAATAGTGACATCTTAAAAAGCCAAAATTTAATCTTATATTCAAGTACAAGCATGTCAATTTGTGACTTCACGTGTGGGTGAAAAACCAGCAGTGCATTGACACAGCTCTTGCCCAGCTGATTATATGGAATAATTTAACCGGAATTATCAGCCATACCTTAAATGTTTTCCGCAGGTTGGCGCCACATCATAAAAAATACACTCTCTTCCTGGTTAATATTCGTTTCATTTAACCTGCATCTCCGAGATCATATTACCCATAAAAAACGGCCATACACAACAACTCGGGTACCATTCTTAACTATGCGCCTTCTTTTATAATAATCCAGCGCATTCTTCCTTGATGCTGACTAATCACCTTGATGCTGGGTTAGTCAGTGTAACTGGAGGAGGAGGATGGAAGTGAGCTGGGGAAGTTTTGAAAGCAGAAAGATTTTCTGGGAAAGTCCTGAATCGATGCCGATGTGGGTGCACGCGTTGCTGTCTTTGTGGGTTGAGGGTGCAAGTGAATACATGTTCTATCAGTATTTTAGCCAATTAAAATTGGCATTACCATTAAATACTGCGGTGACTAACCTCGAATTACCGTTTGACTTTGACAACCTCGACACCCACAGAGCATTTTATTAGACTCCCTCCACCCCCATAAGGTCAAATTTCATACTACGCTCATTGATATTTTACGACATGCACCATTCTAAGATAATGCAAGAGTAAAATTCAATCCCATTGAATTAGGTACGCACCTGTTTTAGGTCAATTTTACAATAAAAGTAATAGCTATGCAACAGTAATTTACTGAATGATTCAGTAGACTGGGTCAGCGTAGTCAGCTTGTAGAAGCGCGGTCGTCTAATTACATGGTTTCTCATTAAATCGTCCTGTGAACCATTACGAAGTGACCGATAATTGATTTATTCACACATTTTCTTCTCAGTTTAACATTCGTTTTGTTTTTTTTCGAAGGATATCTGGAGTTCTGAAATAAATGCGTTTGTTTTGGTTTTTACCAAAACTACAATTTCAGATATTTAAACGAATGTTTAAAAGTTTACAATCCCGCAAGAGGAACAACGTTTAATGCCCACATTTTCGTCATTCCATACTGTTTATCATTGATATTCTAGCTAGGATTTAATTCTAGTAAGGAAAAATTACAATTCCGGATTAAAACGCAAGTGGCATGAGGATTCGTAGAAAGCGGTTATTGGTACCATTCTGCTGACATTTTCTCTCACCACAAAATGTTAATTATCAAGATAACCAGCGATCCCATAATGTCAGTTGGCGCAAATTCCCCAAACGCAAATCATATACCTCCCTTGGACCATTTCATCTAAATTCCTTAAATGTCACCAGAGAGCCCACAATAAGACATCGCGAGCGCGCGTACACTTAGTGTCTGTCAGAAGGCTCGCATTACATAGCGAAATTTCCATATTGATCACAGTACTGACTAAACTGCATACTACGCACGGTAAGGTTCCTTACATGTCAATCCACATATGTTGCTGGCTCATACGTGTTATTAAAGAACACTTATTTGTTTTTGATTATTAAACAAATTTTAAGATAACTAATGCTTTCTTCTCATACACCTTAGTGTTGTGATACGTTTTGATTCTTTGGCAGACCTTCCTGGAAATCTCCACAAAACTCAAAGGACGTTGCAGCCGCGGTAGCTGCTGAGACTTTCAGCATGGTTCGCAACCTTCTCGGGAGTACCTGCTCTGGTGGTTCCGAGCCCCTCTCCGGAAGCGGAAACCAAGCCACCTTTCCACATCTCCCCAACTACTTCATGCCATCTTCTCCGGTTACTCGGGGTCTCCAGAACTTTTCCGGATACAATTCGGGACATCGGAGCAGCGGATACGTTCCCTGGGCTCCCGGAGACAGTCATACGACGAACAGTGGCTTTCTGTGTGGTGGCAAAAAGCGATCGCATTCCCAGTCTTCGGTCAACGATTTGGACATTCCAAGCCTCACACGGAGCTCCCAAGGCTCCCTCAACATGCTCCAGGCCATTCAGTCTTCTCGGAGTGGTGTTTCGAGTACTGGGGGGTCCTATGGTCACCTTTCTGCTGGTGCGTTGAATTCCTGTAGTTAAAATTTGCCTAATTCTACTAAACCGGCTTCAGTGTATACCAAGTTGTCTGAGATTAGAAACTAAGCAATGAAGGTCTACATAAATTTCCAATGTCAAAATTAAAAAAAAACAGTATTTTGCAGATATAAAATAAGTTGGGTATTCATTTGCGCAACAAGCCTTGCGATCATTTGTGTTCATTATTTCATGCTTCGTTTATATGGCTACAAAATGGCGACCAGCGTTTATTAAAGTACACACATCTATTTATTCCTAATAGTCCATTCTCCTGGTTCTAACTTATGTCAGCGGATTGCGAGAATAGCTGGAGAATGGGCTGGCTATTAGTCTAAGCTATTGAAAAATTATGTAGAGCGATGCAATGGTCAATTTTCAAAGAACGAGATATTTTGAACATAATACCCTTGTGTTGCGCGGTAACATGGACAGATACCTGGGTTCTAATAAAACCACGCGAAGCCGAATTACTGGGTATTAAACACAAGATGTTTGGTCGCTTTTGTGGAGTTATAATAATTATAATGATTTTTGCCTTCGTCACGAGGACCAAAACGTTCAGCATTAAAATTTGCAACAAATAAAAGTGATGTAATAAGTGGCGATTATACATATAATAATAATAATTTTATCATCTTGTTAAACCAAAATATACCTCCTTTATAAAACAATAGTGGAAATCAAAAATGCATAATGTGGACACTGCAGTGGGTTGGCAATTAAAAGAAAACATTGGCATAGCGTTCAAGAAGATATTTAACACACATTGCTATCTCTTGGCTACTTGGAAATCCTCTCACGGAATTAGTCTCGTTTTTCGAGACTGATAAAGATGCCATTTTTCACAACCATTGTGTGGCCTTTTCCTCCAGATTTCTTCCTTTTAATTTTCATCGAGCTATCTCGGAGGTCTTGTTCAGTGACACAAAACAACATCAGCACAAATAGTTAGCCCTGTCATTATCACCGGTGTAGGTATCTTACTGCAAAAATGTCTTCAAAACGCACGCGTTTGTCGTCAACATTTTTCGTTGACGACTCAACTCTTTAACGTACCAACTAGCGTGCTGGACTCAGGCGTAATATGGTATGGCCCGTATATTTCCGTGAGCGACAAAGATGCTCCATGTACCAATGTTCTGACCCTTGCTGATAGACGGTTGGCTTTTTACGCATGCATTTTCCTCTCACCATAATCTGATTGTGAATTATAAGTAGTATCTTTTTTTGTTTCATCCAATACACCAGCTTCCTTGGGCGCCAGTCCGGTTGCAATCTTTGGTCGACGTACAAGTAACAGTACCGATGCTTGGGGTTTCGCAAACTCCCCGCAGCCACAACCGCCTTCCTCCTCCGCTGGGTCGGTCAGAAACACCAACCTCCCTTTTTCAACCCCTTCCGCGTCACGAAAAATGCATTCGAGAAGTGGCACAGGAATGCATGAATCCAATATTACTGGCGGTAGTGGTGCTCCAACAACAAGCCTGAACACACCACCAATCACAGGGCCCTCTTCGTTCTTTTTTTCACCACCACACACCGCGTCCTCAACGACAATAGGGACGGTTGGGACTATTGCTTCAACGTTCCACAATCCCAACTATCCTCAATATCCATCGACTGCCACAACCTCGGCTTTCCATGGATGCCCGATGACCTCTCTTGTAACCGATAACCATGGTAAGGCCGAATTTTAATAATATATTTGGGCATGAGAAAGAATGCTCCTCACTTAATATATACCTGAGGTAACAGCGTATACTACGGTAGTCATGGCACTTAGGCAAACGCCGGGTTTATGATTGGTTGAAATGCGTTTTCAGCTAGCACTTTTCATTAATCTTTTTTAAAATCTAGTTTTCAATGAAATAATCTTGAAAATAAATCCCGAGGTGTGACGTTATATTTTCACATGATAGATGACTTTTATTATGTAAATTTCAAACTATGCCTCCTAGTTATTGTGTTAAACACCAAAACTCGATTGACAATTGCTTTAACATTGTCAAATCGCGATTGAATTCTTTAAAAAACGACAACTATTCCTTTTGAAATTGGTCATTATATTTGTATTTAGGTAACACCAAGCCTTCCCGAAACAACTCCGCCGTAGCAATGGCATTTGCTGCTGCTGCTGCGGCCATGGCCGTCAATTTCAGTGGATCGGCCAGTTCCAATAGGTGGCTTCTCAAGGGATGTGGTTCAAATCCCGCATCGGTTGGCGCTACTAGTTCCTCTTCTAACGGTTCTTCTCCAGCATCTGCACCCGGTATTGCGCCCACTTTGCCCTCCCCAATGCCATCAAGTACAAAAACTCGGAGAGGAAAGGTCGATGATCCACATTTTGCTCCCAATCCGCCTCCTTCCAGTTTAATGCTTTCGCCCCAGGCTATGATGTTTTATCATAACGCGCTCCAGAGGTCCGGTACGGCTACAGGTAGCCCCTTCAACTCGACAGCTCAACCCCAAGACCCGTATAATGTTCCCACAACAAGTAATACTTACGATTGGTGGGTCAACCGGAGTACTTCGATAAAAGAAACGTTGAGGCTATCCAGTCATCCCTTGCCAGCACAGTCTAGCAGTAATGGTGATTCTGCGCCAATAATTCCAGTTAAAGGATGCGAAAGTTTGACATGCGCATCCAAAACCTCGGAACTTGCCAATTTCGAAAGCAGCGCAGGAGGACCTACCGCGGGGACTCTGCTGGCAGGCGAAGAAGCTGGCTGTAGTGAAGATGAAGACGATTTAATGGATGAAGATGGGCGGATACCCCAGGAAGGCGATCCGGACTTCGTGGAGACCTCGTGTCGATGGGGAAGTTGCAATTGCCAGTTTGACTCACAGGATGAACTTGTCAAGGTATTCCTTTGCCTTATATTAACGCTACCTACGCGTGTGCGTTTTCGAACGATTGCATTTATCTTATTTGCTTCCCTGCATCTATTGGGCAAGAAATACGAAATTGGGGTAGCGGGTTTGGCCCATATGTAATTATCCCTTAACGAATACTAAGATTTGTTGGTCCAAGGGCTATTGACTAACAAGCAATACTAGCCACGTTTCAGGAATATATATACAATTAATAACGATTGTATAGATCTTCGTGGCACGCATGTTTTTTTTCTTGTGGATATTTTGCTGTGTGTAAACGGGTTGATACCCGCAACTGCATCTGTTTACACGAACAATACTGGAACTCTTCTAAACAAGCAACCTAGGTCATTGAACTGGCTTAGTTTAGATTTTTCCCATTTTTCCAGTAGAAGGTAATTAATGAGATGATCAGAGAAGGCTGGGTTCTTTGATGAATTTATGCATAATGTGCCATAATTACAGCCTTTGTTTAATTAGAAGCGCGTGTCAATTTTCGTATTTCTATGCTGATCTTCACTTTGAGAGGCCTCAAATGAAGTCATTTTCCAAAGAGAACAACATTTCTCCATATAATCAAGTGCACGAATTATAGCAATGAACATTGGTTTTTGTGCAGCTCATCTGCCGGAGTATTCAGACACACCTCGCCATTTAAAGCTCTTAGAAAGAAATATAAAATGGTGGACTGCAGATGTTTTGGTCTCCTGTTTACTAAGTGACCTCCCAGAGAATACGGCCTTCTGGTGCAATCCCTTTTTTCTTGGCATCATTAGCGCTTTCTAGTGCAACCAAGTCTTTTAACCGAGCCCAATTTCGGAGTGCGCTTTTGTTACTCAGCACGGAACACGGTCACGAATGCACTGTTGCTTTGAGTACCCATTTCGTCAATATCTCGACTTGTGTTTGAAATACACGTTATATAGCTCCAAACGGAAGTTGAATGCTCGTTTGTGACACGATCTAAGACCACCTTGAGACAGTCATGTTATCATGAAGCATCCAATTTAAGGAGGTTATTCCACTGAGTGTGGTTAACTTTATGGTAACCGAATTTGCAAAATGAAATTAATTTTCATTGACGAAACCTGTCTAGATAGCTGTATCTTATCTTCAATCCTGAAGGTTTTTGAACGTATTTATAGCATATCAGCAATGAGCATATCGCCGGAAATAAGAAGAGTTTCGTCTGCTTCTGGAGGGAGTGCGTTCGTGGTGCTCGACCCTTCAAAGCACAATACATGTTGGTGGTCCATATGCGGCGTCATACCGGCGAAAAACCGCATAAATGCATTGTAAGTTTGAAATTTCAAAACGTTTGTTTCCTATAAAATTCCGAAAAATCTAAAATGTCAGAGATATTCGCACTCTGTGTTCTCTATCTATATCCGCGCGATGCCCCCCTCCCCAATTCCCCGTTTATTCTCCGTCGGGGGGCTAGCTATACCCTCGGGTAGGCCTTTGAAGATTGAGTAAAGCGGATAATGCCAGTCTGTGGGCGGTCTAGGGTGGCATCATAACACATGCCCAAAGCGCACACCCTCTTATTCATGGACCACCACTCACAGTCCGGTGATGTACAATACGTGACGATGTATTGACGATTTGCTGTTTTTTCGTGTTCGAATCTCCTGGGTCATCAAAGAATTATCATTTTCGTCAAAGATAATGGAAGTAAGCCCAAACAGCAGTTTTAATTAGTCGTTTTTTATAAATATACTGGGTAAAGGGATATTTCGGTCGACCAAAAGCGCACCAACCAGCATAGCTACGAATATATATCTCTTGTGAATTTTAGTTCGATGGCTGCCTAAAACGGTATTCGCGGTTAGAAAATCTGAAGACACACTTACGCTCCCACACCGGTGAGAAACCCTATCGATGCGAGGTTCCTGGTTGTAACAAGGCGTTCAGCAACGCCTCTGACCGTGCCAAACATCAGAACCGAACCCACAGTAACGAAAAACCATATGTCTGCAAAGTTACCGGTTGCTCAAAGCGTTACACTGACCCTAGCTCCCTACGAAAACACGTCAAAACCGTCCATGGAGCTGAGGTGGTTTAATATTCTCTACATTTCTTCTTAACAAATGTAATCATTTTCAATAGTTAACTATTTATTTTTCATTGTAGGTTTATGCAAACAAGAAGCACAAAGGTGAAAGTTGGAGTAATAGACCGTGTGGGGGAGCAGGTCTAAGTGCCGCATTTCGAAGTTCAAGTGGGGGAGCCGGAAAGTGTGATGATACAAAGGGTTCCGATGGTAGCATTAATTTCTTTCATGATCGGAGAGGCGCATCAAGTGGAGAGGGTTATGGTTCCGTTGGAGGACGTGGAAGTGCAATAAAGGGATCTAAGGGTTTTGAAGGAAACGGAGGCTCGCTCGGTGGAGTAGCTTTCGCCGACGGCTCTATACCTTCCACAATAAACCGCGGAGAGTATCAAACGCAGCATCACCAAGCAATGATGCACCAAAGTCAGCCTTATGCTGTGAACGGAGAATTCTTGCCATTAATTTATCGGCGCATGGCACCAATGAAGCCTGAAAATACCCCAGCTGACTGGAATCCTCAGCTGGCATATTCTGGAGCGTGGGCAGGTGATTGGGCACATGTGCGAAGTGGCTATCCATCTTCAAGAGTCGGGAATCATTCGCGATTCGCAGCGGGATATCAAGAACCTCGGTATGCTGAAAACTTCGATGTTCGTCTCGGACAGCCTGCCAATATTGAACATTCTGCAGCTCGGGTAGGGTTTCGAATATTTCTTAACCTTAAAAGAAGCCGATCAGAGTTGTTAACTTCTTTGTTTTCTTTCAAAGTTAGTTGGAAATGAGGTTTTGGGCATAAATCGAATGCGCTACGGTAATTATGTTCCGAATAAGACGCAATTTCGACCGGTACATATGGGCGTTTTCCCTGAAGTAGAACCCACCGGCTTGCCCCGATCTCCGCCTGTTATTTTCACAAACCTGAAGCCTGAGGATGCGCGAGGTTGCATTCCCCTGCATTCCCTACACGTAGCAATAAAATCAAAAGATTACACCGGGGGCCACAAAACGGACCCAATGCGCAATGCGGTCTCGGCGAGGGAATGTGATATCCCAATTCTGGCGGGAGAGATTGGAGGTAAATTTACGATGAACCTTGTGACTTTCCTCTAATTACTGATTATGTGTTTAATTTTAAATTGGCTTTAACTGACACCATTTATAATTTTACAGTGATGTTTGTTTGTTGGAGTTTTGTGTTCCAAAGAGTATCGAAAACCGGTGTCTATTGGCAATATTTACCATATATTGCACTGTTTTTTTTAGATCAGTGGCATGTAAGAGACGGAAGTGCTGCCTCCGGTGTTGAGTCAGGTTTAACTATCATGACCCGGGATAGCGGCTACCCTGAGAGTCATTTAAGAGCCGGCATTTCAACTCCAACTCCTACTACTCCGGTTAAAGACGGCGGCACCTCAACAGACAAGCTTCAAAAAACCAAAGATGTCTGTGGAAGGAGCCTTCTAAATTGGGATTCAAGTGTCTCAGACACCGCGACAGGTTCCCAGCAACCCCGAATACCTTTTGAACAACTTGCCCAGCAGAGTACCACAAGCTCCCAGGTCAGTTCAGGGTTGGGTTCAATGGTCAGTTCAAGTACAACAGGAAGCGGCGATACAAGTTCTCGTAGAATAAACGATGCTCCTGTTCAACCGGCAATAGAAGCAGATAGCAAAAGGGCCTTTTGGATCGACAGAAATTGTACAGAGGTTCTCGACTACACAGAGATCACATCCCCTACTTGCCTCGTTCCTTTAAATAATCCAATATCTTCGGAGATCCGCGAAACGAATATAAGATCATCGCGTAGCGCTTCTTCTGTCGCTAATGTGGTGTCTTCAACTTTCGTTTCGTCGCCCAACTATTCCAGCGACTGGGGTTTGCAGCAATCAGTGGGCGTTGATGTCAGTCAACCACAGTTACGAAGCATCAATATCACAGATACTCACAACCCCGCGGTTTGGCAAGCTGGTTTCCCAAACGCGAACTACAATGTGTCAGCTTTGGCCCAAGATTCCCAGGATACAAATTTACAAACTTTTATGCCCATGGCAGGAGATTGGAATCGTAACTATCCGTTCCAGGGTGCTACCTATACTGACTACATGAGTGGGTTCGGAGTTCAAACTCAGTCTGCCAATTACCCATTATACCCGATGGAACCTCAGGCAAATGCTTACCGGTTCTCTGGCTGGAATGATGTGACAATGGCGATTAGTGGTAATACTGGCACACCGAATTCCTTCCAAACTCCGTATACTGGACTCTTTAGTGAAGCAATGAACTCGCGATTAATATCGCAACAGCAGACACACCCAAATTTTGAGGAGCTTCAACCAGTCAACGGCGGTGCTCTGGGATTCAATTTAAGTGATGAGGCCAGCTATGACTCGATCAACAGCAACCTGGTCGTCTGCAGTATGCCACCGTTGCTGCAAGCCGAGAACTCCACTGTCTACCCAGCAGCATTCAACTAGTTAGAGCAAATGATTCGCTCTTTATATACGCCTACTCAATGCCTCTTTTTCGGATTTGTGATACACAATTGTCTAAATCGTTTGCCTTCAAAGCGCCATAGTCTGTATAAGTTTACATACTGTAAAATAATCGGTCCATTGTATAACCGGTGCGACCGGATGCCACTGATCTCAAGCATTTCATCATCAAAGATACCCCATCCGTATGCGAACAATTAAGTTAAGCACATACATACACAGAGGTTGTGTGTATATATGTGCCACTTTCTCTGGCGCAGACAACTAAGCGGAATTCTGAGCCGCATCTAAAACCATTTTAAAACTCCTATAATGCCATTTTTATGTGAAACCTTTTTTCTTTACCCTCTTCTAGTGAAATTGTGTAAATAAATCAACTTCACATTCTTAGAGATTATCTTGTTGCCATTTGATATACTTGCATTATTATAATTTTATGAAATCGTCATAATGTCGATCTCTTTATAAAGTTCGCTATTCCTAGAACATTGCTTTAACCGACTGGATTTCAAAACGAGAAAATTAACGAAGCATTTCATTGGAAAAATACCCCGGGCGCAATCGGATTCGTGTCATGTTTGGTTTTCCATTTCGGTATTTCATCATCCTATTATTGTCGCCTATTTATTTCCTCGCGGGCCAACTGCTTACTGGCTCGAAATGGTCAAACGAATGGCTATTTAACTTCAGTGGGTTGCAGAAAAACAATCAGAATGGCCCAATGCTTCCACGTCCATTGCGTCGGTTCGGGATGACTCGAAAAATCTGCCGTGAATCCACCAAAGAAAAATGCATGAATATCACCGTTCGGGATATCTTTAAAGTCTTACCTGAATGTGGCATCTAAAGTGAAATATCGTCCGATGTTTACATTACTGTTGCGCTCAACTGATGGAATTATGGGGCAATAAAAGGTTGCTCTTTGGTTTTGGCGTGAGATCCTGGTGTCGAAGGCGTGTATCAGGAAGTACTAATTAGCTATGTGCGGGTATAGTTAAGAGAATTATGAGGTTATCAGCGTAAATTTAAAAGAATGTCAGATGCATGCATTGAGATAATGAAGGCACGTTTGGCGAAATGGGACTTACCCTGTTTTTGAATCACCACCAGAAACATAAATTGAAGGAAAGAGTGAGGGTGTTTCTGCTGTTTTTTGTAACTGTTATGGAAGATGCCATATGGATTTTGTGATGCGTTGAAGGTTGCATGAGAGCGATTAGCATCCGGTGTAACGTCCCGTGTTTTATCGCGGGTTTAAAGTTTGCACGGCTGTACCCAGCATGTGCAAATAAGAGGTCCCCATCTTTCGCTAATTTATTTCCACGGGATGGTTATCCTCCGATGGTAATAATTGCTATCAGGTCTATCTAGAGTGAGAAAACTTACTCTCCCACAACATAAGATGTTCCACACAGCCGCAAACGTCTTCCCGTCGAGTCGACATGTCCTTAACGACCTCTTTTCCAACCGCATGTATCAGCTTCGTAATTCACCCGTTATAAGAACCCGTCTCTTTTTTACATTTCTTTCGTTTCCGTGGAGATAACGAAAGTATTTTAAAAATGCCTTCGGGGTTAAAACACCCGAACATCGGAGGATAGGGAAAATAGCAGGGTAACAGGATAATACCAGGTAAATGCTAATTGTATTCACGAACACATTGATGCCCCCACGTTGCCTTGAACGCCGAACCAAAAAACAGACGACAGTATTTCTTTAAGAAGGCAATCGGATGATGACTCCAATACAACAACATGTTGAACACAACGCCCAGGAATTAAGATGTTTAGTTGGATGCGAAATTATGGATTGAAGCAATCGACGAGGCGTTAACATCTATTCGAAAGGAAAACATGATGCGTTCTGCGATAGACTATCTTCTTAGTGCAGCGAACATTATCCTGACAGAAACAGCCGAAAATATAGGTTATAAATGCTACCTTAATTGATAACCTGTAGAAAATGTTAAATAATAATGGTAAGCGGTATATTTAGTTCAGGAGGACCAAAACCTTCAGCATAATATGATTAACAAAGCAATATGCGAAAACGGTCTTTAGGCTCCTGCCTCACACGTATGGTGAAATTAAAAATCGGGACAAGTACGAAATGACCGAATTTCGATATACAGTCGTTCTTGAAGGAATTGAACTGTATTTCCTACACTTTAATCCAACAGATTTAAATTTAGACCAACTTGTAATGACCGTGATCACTTTTTCGGTTGGGGCCAACACATCGCTAAAATTGTACTCGTTATGGAGGCGGTGCGAAAGGATGCGAATGTATTTTAGGTTTGGGACAAATTTAATGGCTTTGGTTGTCCTTGCCATATATTTTCGGTCGAAAAACGACAATGCAGTCGTCAGACTGTTCTAGGGGGCACGGCAACTGCATGCATACAGAGAATAATTTGACACAAATATGTGACCAAGATGCTTCCATTCGCCCGTAGGAAATTTACAATGATATTCAGGCTGAAAGTAAGAAGTAGGCCATGAGGCGCAGAATAGAAATAAAAACATAGTAAATCCATACTTTTAGATATCAGGGAATCATAGAACAACAATGGAGACAGCTCCATTGGCACCAAGTTTAAAGATTTATTTCATTTAGATGTCTTAAATTAAATTAAAAATAATATTGTTTTCAGTGATCATTTAAAATATAGTCTATCACAATGAAATAGATTTTGTTAGCCAATGTTTATTTGTTTTAATTTGGTGTATTCCACAATAAATTACCCAATTTGCTTTTGTCTTAGTTTGGCTTGTCATGTCGAGGCGAGGTCCTTCTATTCATGTTAAAAATCTTGCTGATGGAGTTAGGTGAGTTGGTCCCGTTACTATTTCTGAGTTAATAGTCACCTTCCATAACCTATTGGCATAATTATTTCCTTGTTTTATGGTATAATAATTTCTTAATGTTTAAATTAAGTTTATAAGTGCTTAAACGTGGGTTTTCACCGGGATATTCCCGTTGTTGCAAATATCGGAATTGTATTTGTACCCGGTCCTGTTTTAGACACGAAGATTTGAGATATGCTTTCGGAAAGTATGGCCATATAGTTGACGTTACAGTACCGGTGAATTATCATAGCGGCCGACCCAAAGGGTTTGCTTTTGTGGAATTCGAAGATTATCGTGACGCTGAAGATGCGATTTATCATCTCAACCACACCCGCCTCCGGGGGCGTGAAATAACAGCAGAATTCACTCGCGGAACTAGAAAGAGTAAGCCCGTCGTTTTTTTATCTTTTCGTCAATGCAGTGGTATGCCCTATTAGACGATGTATGTTCGCAAAGCTGCCTTGACATTACGCTTTTATTTTTCATAAACAATTAACCTATCAGTTGTCTACTTTCTTCTAGTGTTGAGTAAATCACCACTCAAACACATCAATTGCTACCTCCAATCAAGTTCAATAATTCCAATTCAATACAAGTCAAATTAACCAATTCAAAGCAAGGGAATCAGTCAATTCGCACAGCCAAGGCGGCAATGCAATTTTCCTGGCCCTCCAGGTCGGAGCGAATCTCTTCAGGGCGACTTATTTTATCTACTTTGTATATTGTGTGCGTATAGCTCCCGCGGAGATGCGATCGCGGGACACCAGTGGTCGCCGTCGATCATGGCGCAGTAGATCTCGCTCCAAATCTCGCTCGCATCGACGTGACAGGTCGTCTGGACGTGATCGTTCGGTGTCACATCGGGCAAACAAACGCGAGACTTCTGTGTCAAACCACAGAGAATCCCGGCGCCGTGACAAATCGCGCTCCGTTTCAAGGAATAGTGGCGCACGTAACTGCGACGACCAATATCGTCGCGAAAAGAATAGCACCTGGGTCGAGGATCGTTTTGAACGCAGAAAGTACGTTTGACTTTTTTTTAAAGAACGCTTTACTGCTCTTAATAATACTTCGAATACTATTCTTGTAACAATCGTTCTTTAGATTGTAAGGTTTTGTCTCAAATTAGGTCGGCAGGTGGCACCGATGGAAGTGGCCAATCTTCTCGCGGCGGAAGTCCTTCTGGGCGAAATCACCATATTTTAGGACATCGGAGCCCGTCGAAATCTGCTTCTCCTAACGCCCGCTCGACTTCGTCTCGCAGTATTCCGGCGTCTGACCACAATGGTGGCCACGATTATTCTCAATCGCCAATGCGACGTGGTTCAAATTCACGATAATTGTACATCAAGGAATACTGTTGTCAGTACCACTAACAACGTGCCGTGTGGTATATATTCTCGCAATAACATTGTTCCACCTATGTCATCACCTTACCATCTACATGTAATAATGAAAACCTTCACATTTATGTATTACGCTTTCGATTTTGATGATGGTGTGTTGTCAACGATTTTATTTATAGACCGCATTATGCGTCCATTGTAGTGATGTATCCATTTCGGGGGTTAGACTGTTAAAAGAATTTTGAGCTGTAGCCAAATTTGATAGAAGTTAGGTCACGTCTACATTACGCAGTTTGTGCTTTTGTCGTTTGCCTATGCAGTTTCTCGTTATGGCACGGGCGTCTAAGAAGCTGGTGACAAATAATCAGAAGTCTGTACGCAAGCAACTCGAGTTTTACTTCAGCGATTCTAATCTCTCGCGGGACGGCTTCTTTCGAGCCGAGTTGCAAAGATCCCCCGATGCGTCCCTCTGTATTGAACTGTTACTTAATTGCAATCGATTGAAGTGTCTGGGCGCAACCGAAGATATTATCGTAGCCGCGGCAAGGAAGTCGAAGCAATTAGAGATTATCGGAGAAGGTATGTCTTCTATATCGGGCCCGTACAATTTACTTATATAGGTTCTGCTGTAAGACGAAGGAAACCTATCAACTTTGAACGAGCTCCATTGGATTGTATTGTTTTGGTGGTGGGGATTCCTTTTCTAGATATTGAGAGCACTGGCGATGAGAAAATATCGACCATCGACTGGTTAATAGACCGATTAAAGAAATTCGGCGGTGTCAACTATGTGAATGTTCCACGGTGAGTACCGAAGTAGTGGGTACTGTTATTGACAATAATCGTATACACCTAGACTCTAGGTCCTAGAGGATTTGTGATGTTGGGTTATATTTCCACTTGCCACATTCAATATACAGAAATGTCCGAAAACAGTCTTCCGATTACTAATCTGTTGGTTTAAATTATTAAGTGATTGCTCGCATTTCTGTTTTTTATTCTAGGTTTAGAACATCAGGCTTTGTACGCGGATTCGCGTTCGTAGAGTTTGAGGACAGCGAAGCGGCTGGGCGTGCACTTACGGCCCTTGCCCCTACCGAAAATGACCTCTTTGAGCCTCCACCGAACCTACCCACTGGTATTATGTGTCTCGATTTTACCGGATAGATAAACTATATATTTTCGTTTTATATGTTGAGCATTTTGTTGTATTTTTAATACGCTATGTTTTCTCCCTGCTTAGTCTCAACCCGTAGCGCCGATTCCGCATGGATGCCCAGGGAGGCTGTCCATGCGCGCATGTCTACGTCAGATCGCCTAGCTCGCCAATACGTTTGGCGTTGCTGTTCGCGTAGATCAAAACAGTCGATCGCATCTTGTCGACGACTTTATGCCGCTGGTTACCGTTTTCCCAACCCCCTGGATGCGGAATGTACGTTGTAAAATTGTGTTTGTGGGTTTTTTGGTAGGTAGGTGATTGCATTTTCAGCTTTTAAAACGCACTTGCTATTTTTAATTCACAACGAATATCCAAATCGTACTATCAGGAATCAGAAGCTATTGCGTGTTGGCCGCAACGCCACCCTATTAGTGGTTTTAATATAAAATAAGAATTGTAGGCTATTTAACTAACCTGTATATCACCCCACGACGTGTTGAGACGAAGGTAATACCCGTGCATCAAGTCAGTTTCATTCAGTGAAATGTTTCCCATAATTAATGATTTCCTACAGTCAAGCATCAATGAATTAGATGGCACCTTGGGTGGTGACTTAAAGATTGTCTACTTAACCTATTTTTTGGCCGTCTAACAATAGATCGCCTCATTACAGAAGGCCAAAATTCACCACTGTCTAAGGTTCATGAAAACCATTTTCAGTCTGTGACACTTATTGAAGCTCCTCTGGAACAAGAGGGAAAGGCCAACAGCAACCACGAGCACCTGGGAAGGCATCTTCGCTTGTTACCATATAGCGAATGGCTGAAGTGGCGTCCTCTATTTTACACCTGGTTGAAGGCCTGGACATCGAGGATAGACAAGAAGACAAAACAATTAGTGGCCCAGGAAGAGCGAAGACAACGACTGACTAACACTGAAACATTGCCAACGTTGGACACATCCTTGGTTGAAGTTTTGCCATTGGAGACCGCGCTGTCATCAGCTACATTGCCCGATAATTTTTGCACAGGGACGGTCGTTGAGGTAAATGCGATGTTTGTTATCGAAGTGTCTTCATCAATTAGCCATCAGTAGATTGGGCAGATGCTACTTGGAATGTTCTATTGGGCAAAGCCAATTTTTTATAGTTTTAAATAACTATGGCATTTCCGACGCCTTACCCACGATAGTCTGCTCGCTACCCCATATTGTGTAAAATTATATTTCCCAACTATTTAAACCACCAAGACAACTTAGCCAAATTTCAGTAACTTTTAGCTTTACTGGCCTTTCGAGTTACCCTCAACAATGGACGATGAGAACTTGCCCATACCACCATATCAAAAAGAACCACGGCTCCAGATGCGTCGTGTCCGTGCGTCCATCGAGCGCACACTATTAGCGCCAAACAATCTACTTCGCCGTGTTCTACACTTCGACACTAACCCATACGATTGTGATGGCCTTTTGGCATTGGCACGTCCTTCAGCTTCCCACGCACGCTGTTTCCTGCGGTTTTGTGGACCGGAATCTGCCTCGGAGTTTGTTGCGTCGTCTCAATTAGTCGTCGGAGAGGATGTATCGGCAGCCATTTTAGAGGGCGAACGGGAGAAGATCTATTGTACGAATATAATGGTGGCGAAGGCAGGTATGCGCGAACGTCGTAGACGACAGCAGGCTGCAAAGCGACAGAGGCAAGCAAAACCAGAAAATTTGGAAGAAACGACATCAGTCGCGAAGACTAAAATGCCCACACCCAAAAGAATTCTATTTGATCGATGAAATAAATAAACAAGTTATTTCTCCAAGGTCTTATCGAATTTGAGCTTCCCTAAAAAAACGAATAATCAATTAAATCCATTGGGTAGTTACATGAGTAGATGTGTTAATTCAAATTACAACACTGATTATGAGGTAGACCCAACGACGTGGCGTTTGCATGGCAGCTAATATCACTATGATGGTTTCGAATCGGATACACGCAGTGCTCTGCTGAATCTTGGAAAGGAGGTACTTACATCGGCATGACCGCATGTCAAAACGAATGAGTCATCCCACTGATCGACAATGATGTCAAAATGTTATCAGCACTCTTCCTTAACTGCTTCAGCTCGATTAGCGACGCCCACAACCGCCCCAACAATGTTGCATTGTAAAAATTCCATTAGTTCATTAAAAAATGTGCAATTAAGATGTGTGAAATTCGCGCATTGCCCGTGTCATGAATAGTGGTAAATGAAGAATCTCTCGAAAACCCGAGATAACGGGGAATATGTACGAATATCAAAAGAAGTGTACCTAAAAGAGTACGCCTAGTTATACATTAGATTAATCGTTTCCTAGGATCTGATAAAATCTACATTTGTCACAAGTAATTATTTGTCCACTCCCATGTTGATACCGTAGTCATCCGCAATTCCTCGCAATCAAAATTGTTTGGGGGCCTCCCTCGACGACTGTTTATGATAAGAAAATACTTTTTGAAATCAGCGACTTTCGGATCCATCTCCCGATGCACGAGTCATGTTTCTTTTAGATGTGACAGCGTTGTATTCTATTAAGGCAGTGAAACAGGTATACACGAAAACAGTGAGCCGGAAAGGACATTGAAAACCGATATAAATATGTTGTTTTTGTGCAAACGCACTAGTAATTATAATGAAATCGCGTATATTTCAAGTCTTTCGCCGCTTCGCTGGGACGATTGTTTCTTTCAACAATTTTTCTGTAGGTATAGCCGAGATTTGTTCGTACATCGTTGGTGAAAGCAAGTACTCCGCAGTTCCTGCACAGTTTGAATCTACCCAGGCAGTTCGCAGTCCCTGCATGAAGGCACGAAGACCCTGGCCACGCACTCCCCAACGTTCAGTGACTTCAGTTCCTTTGATGGGAAATTGTGGTACCTTCCAAGTCAACCACTTCTCGAGATCGTCCTCACGACAGAGGTACCGCAAAGTCTCCTCAAAAACGGGTCGCAATTTCGCTTGCTCCGTAGAGAGAAGGTATTCGCGTTTGAGAAAGCTGAGCGCACTGTCAGGGTCTGATGCCAATTTATTGCGCCATTCAACGATGAAGTAAAGTATGTTTGCTTCGACGTTGGAGGGATGAACGCGCTGAAAAAGGCTATCGACCTAAGACCACAAAAGGAATTATATAAAGGTTTGACAAAAAACATATTGGTAAACTGTCTAAAATAATCGTATACTTCCTTGTCTCAAAGCATTGTTTAAAATGGCAAAAAAATAATTAGAATGGGTGTTTGCATGGGAAAATCGGCGACTCACGTCTTCCTTCGTACGAAGAGCAGCCGCGACGCAGGTTGCCGAGTTTGGTCTGTGTTTCAAAATACCACCATCAAATACGTTCTTCAGCTGACCGTGATTGGGATCTGCTGGCAAACCGCAATATACTGTTACACCTGCTTGGGACATATAGCGCAACAAATTCGGGGCCGAATCGCAGGTGAATATTTTCTTCAATTCATCCCATATTCGTTCTCCAGCGATACCTTGGAGGCCATGACAGTTCTCGGAAATAGCCTCAGAAACAAAAAAAATTCCAACTACTAACCCAGAAAAGACCAATGTAAAACGGTTTTGTTGCTTTAGCCAATTTTACCTGCAATGTATTAATGTCGTGATCATCAGGCTTGCTGGAAAGTCGGCCATGAAAACGAAAATATCGCAGAATGCGAAGATAGTCTTCTTTGATACGTTCTGCAGGTTCACCGACAAAGCGGGTACGTCGATTAACAACATCTTCAAATCCATTGAAAAAGTCATATAGCTTTCCGTGAATAACATTTGGTACAGAAACAGCTTCATTAAAGTCAACATCAATAAACATGGAATTGACTGTGAGATCTCGGCGACTAGCATCCAATTGCCAATCGGTTGTAAAAGAAACCTCGGAGTGGCGACCGTCGGGTTTGAGATCTATCCGCAGGGTCGTGATTTCGAAGTTTTCCTGTAAGAAAAAAAGGCTAATACTTAAATTTAGCCGCACAAGATGTTATGGGGCGAGTGAATTTTAAATATCGTATATGCATTTTAGTTAACAATACACATATTTCATGTGGTAATTGTGACGACTTAAATTATCTTAAATGAACGGAACAGCATTTATGATATAGTAGAAACACCTATGTCAGCTTACCTTATCGTTTATACGAACAGTAACCGTGCCATGACTCTCCCCATTACGATTCAAAATTCTTATATTTTCTTTTGAAAACATCGAAATCATTTGGCCCGGTGTGGCAGTTGTGGCTAAATCGATATCCTTTGGGTCTTTGTGCATTAGAACATCCCGAACAGCTCCCCCAGCAACTCGAATTTGAAATCCGCATTTCTTAAACAAATTGTTCAGAAAAATGAACTCGGGCTCGTGAAAGGCGTGCACGCTTGTCAGGTCAATTAAGCTGTTGTGGCCCAAAATATCCGGAATTTTTCGATTGCACATATTCAGGAACGCATTAAAATCTATTTGGTTCGATGAATTTTTCGGTATTTACGTGATTTTATTGGGGGCCTTGATAGTTGCATAAAAATACGAACACTACGTCCCGTCATAAACGACACACAAGTTTCGGAAATTGTGGCCTTGGGGGTCGTTAACCATATTAATAGCCTTCGAGCCGAATTAATTGTTGAACAGAGTTAGAAAGATGGTTATAATATATGTGAAACACCAAAGAAAAATTAAACTGCTGATTTTTCCTCACTTCGTGCTTTTAAAGGATGAACTGTTATATTGCTGAAAAAAGATACAGCTATATGCAAACAATTTTGATTAGGCTATTTGAATGTAACTGGTGGAATCTCAGTAAATATTTAATACAAAAGCTAAATGTCTTATAAGATTTTTTATAACACAGGAAGGATAGTGTAGAGGATAACTAGCGTAATTAATTCCAAATAAGGGTTTAAGTAACCTTTTACATACCGTAACATACCTTTGTTAGTTCTCATCTCGATTAAGAGTTTTGTTTTAATATCACCGTGCTGAAGCGCGGACTTTTCGGGACGATCGATCACGCTATCGTGAGCTTTCTGAAACCATTGATACTTGTGTTAATACTTTTTCTATTGAGGAAAATGGTGAAGCAGATGACCGAAAATATCCTGCCAGAAATGGCCGTAATAACCGTACCTACGAGAACGTCGACAACTGAACGTCGACCGGGTTCTTCTTCGCGTGACAAGACGAAAGAAGATACATGGAAGTCATTGGGGGAGCAAGTCCGCCAACTGAAAATAGCCGTCGAGCAGCTTCAAGTGGAGAGTCAAGAGCTGAAGCAGAATATGACAGATTTGTCAATAACTCGTGTTCATTACCCACGACAGAACAATCCAAACCCCATTCCTGTCTGTCCTTGCATTGAGAATGAAATCCCTCTTAACCCTGCAATATACTACCCCCTTTACAGATAGTAAAGCTCACCGAAGATATCAATTAAGAACACGCGATTTTGCGTTCTTATCAGTTTCCTCTACAAAAGCTACTTTGAGGCGATCGGCGCTGACGGTATACTCTACGATGTTCAGTAACAATGTAACAACCTTAACCGTGCCATTATTTACCTCAAAAGGGCCGTATAAAGGGGGTTGGAGCGGCTGTTGGACACGGTTATACAACGGAGGGGCTTTATAAGTTCAGGGGGGGTGAGTGTCGGCCTGCGCCTCCCGCGGTTCTTGTGTTAAGGCCTCATAATCGATACAAGGCGTCATCGTCAAACCCTTGGTTGTGGTACGCGAAAGAGCATCTGCGACATGTTAAATTACGACTGCAAGTCAAATTGTTGAATTTCTCTTTCTACCTATTTGGCAGATGATTGACGGAAAGCAAAAACGAATTGTAAATGGTCCGTGAAAACAGTTAGAGTCGACGCGTCGGCGTCCTAGTAACTGAACCGATGGGGATTCGAAACGACATTTTATTTCATTAATTACTAGGCAGTTATCCAGAAGACGGTGAAAACATCTTCTAAATTGATTAGATGTTCCTCTTGGGTCGTGCTGGCGATCACGACATCGTCAACATATACGAATAAAAGATCTTACCGGCGGAAAATTGAGTCCACGAAATACTGGAAGGACTGGGCGGCGTTCCGCAACCCAAAAGCCATTGGGTGGTTTTGAGAATGTCTTAGGGCGCGCGTCAGGTCGAGGTTTTTCAAAATCGTCCTTCCTTAGAGGGAGGCAACGGAATCTTCGATATGGGGAACTGGATAACTGTCATGTTCAGTTAACGCGTTTAAGGTTCGGAAATCGCCACAGGGCCTCCACTCCTCTTAAGTCCATTCCTGACCATATGCAGAGGTGAGGACCAACTGCTGGAGGGCGGTCTAACTATGCCTAGAGCAAGCATCTTATCGAATTATTTTTCGGCGGTTCATCTTCTATCGGGAGCTAGCCGGCGCTAACGGCAGGACTGTGGGGTACCCCGGGTGTGTATTAAATGTTTAACCTAGTGTTTAACTGGGGTGTCGTGCTTGAGCAGTCTTATAAATTCGAGTTTCGAAACAGAAGTGAGCGATAGGGGCAACTCGCGTTTTCTGTCGCGTGCTTGAGATGAGACAATATGGGGTAAAACGTGCGTTCGTGCTGGCGTGCACCAGGCTTCGACCCCGGATATCGGGATGCAGATTAAATGCGTGGAGAAAATCAGCGCCGATTGTTGGAAAATGGATATTCGCTATTATGAATTTCCAAGAAAACGGGTGCTTGTGTACGGTTAATTGCTTGCAAAAACTGCGCTGTTGATATGGTTTAGTGGTAATAGTAGAACAAGAGGCTATAGCGCTGACTTTGCGCCTGAATCGAGCATGAAACGCTGATTATTTGTGGGGTCTCGAATGAAGAGTAAGCGGTTCGTCGATGGAGTGCCAGATGAGGCTGCCGCTAGTACTCTCTGGCGGTTGCGTTTCCCGAGCGCCGACATGGATATCGACATTGTCGTGCGTTAGGCCTGAAATTAGTGTGATGCCAACACATACCGTTATCCATATCGTTTAAGGAAGGCCGATTTCTGCGTTGGCGGCTGCGACTTTGGAATTCAGCACGCAGCTTGGTTTCCATTTGGTGGACTAAGCGTTGCATTTCTTCGTGTCAATTTGGGTTTTTAAGGACCGCCCTTCTCTTTACTAGATTGTTTTGAAATAGAAGCTACAACCCGTTGTTGGGCGTCAGCCGCGGCTGCTCTGTCGGCCATTTGGGCCAGCTGAATTAGAGAGCAATCTTCGGCAAGCGCGACCACGGTCGAGATAGCAAGCGGATGCTTTGTAATAAACAAAGCTTCGATGAAGCGATCATTGAGGCCCATGTCGGTATAGATAGCCTGCAGGTTGTGCATTAAATCAGATGGTTTACGATCGCCCATCTCAATGGCGTTCAGAAGGAAATCCACATTTTCGAAATCAGAATTCCGAATCTGACACAGCATTGCTTCCTCGAGGGTGGTATACGGTATTTCTCCGGTAGTTGTAGTGACGTGAGAGAAACGGCTGACCAACTCATGCATACAAACCAAATGATACAACTTTGTTAGCTCCCAAGATGCCAAGACATGAGAATTGCGCCTCGATGACTGTAAACCAAGCTTTCACATTAGCCGGCCGGACTGGGGGATTTTGACAGAAACCGTGGCGATTTGTTCGTTATATTCCATTATTTTCGAAAATTAGACGCCAAATGATGCAAAAGGAAAATGCTCGCCAAATGTTAGAATCTCAGGCAACATTTCATACAAAAAATTATCGTCCCATAAGATGATTTTTTCTGACGCAGGAACTATAGCAAAGCCCACCGAAGATATCAATTCAGAATACACGATTTTGTCGTTCTTATAAGTTTTACTCGTTTAAAACAAACGTTAATCAAATCATTAAACGACGCCACAATGTTCGAAAAATACCAATGGCAACAAGTTTAACGGGAATATAATTTTCGGTTGTTTTGTGCGAGAGCAACCGTGAAAAGAACAGGAGTAGTACAACCACCCTGGTAAGAAGGGACGTGTTTGTCAGTTGCAGGCCGAAAGAAGGGGAGTGGAAAAGCAGACCTCTGTAAAAAGGATTCGAGATGTTTTTTCGTATTGTTTGGCTATTTTGTCAGCTTTTTGTATGTATTTAGAATAAATTTTCCAGGCTGCGGTCAATCCTATGAAAAGTCTTGGAAACAGTAGGAAAAAGGCCGGTAAATACTAAACATTGTGATATATTTATGTCGTACCGATTAGAAACGTTGTCTGTATAAACGTGTAAGCAATCAAATTACTGTAATAGATGAACATGTAGAGGTGTTATCGGGTTCGTAGCCCAATGATCAGAATGGCCAAAGATGAATGGTCGAGAATAAATAATATTGTTTATTATTCGATCAATGGTGCGATTAAGCCGACTTATTTTATTTCGAGAAATTGCATCTATAGGTCCTGCGAATTGTATACAAGATTCACAAAATGGAATCCACAATATACTTAAAATTCATCTTGGATTTATTTATTATTCAAATCAATTTATTGTTCATGAACTACTATTAGAATCCAGTTCAATCAGAAATGTCACGTTTCAGGAACATCTTATGTGGTTGAGGAAAAAGATAACTTGTTAATATGACCAGAACGAATATCAGGTTTGCAAAATAACCACTTTCGAGTTAAATCAACGAAAGCGTTTTGCCCGCAACTCTTTAAAAAAAATTAATGTCAGATCATTCTTTCAATAGACGCTGGAGATATTCCGAGACTTGCCGCCAAAGTAAGTTTATGCATAGAAGTCAAAGAAACGTTATTATTCAATTTTTCGAGCCATAGATGGTCCATATTTTGGAATTTTTCATCAATATGTTTGTAAATAAAGGCGGTAGTTCTGTTTGTATGATTAATATTCCTCGTTATTCAAATATCTACATGACCGCCGCATTTAACAGTGTTATGTAATAGCATATAAAAGATGATGAATATAGAATGCTACTGCAATGTCTAAATGCTAATCGATTAATTCACATTAAAAGTAATTCTCACTTTGCTAATTGTGCATTTGATATGCAAAATCCGGTATCTTGAATATACAATGCCTCAATCGGTTGCCACGAATATATGGTCCGTGGGAGAAGATCCCACTCACTGTCCATATTGATTCATCAATATCGTAGATGCATTTATGTAATATGTTTCGTTTTTATATGACGGTCATATCAGCGCAACCAATACCAATCACGATCGCTTCATAATGAAAACCGAAATTAACAAATACGACGGTTACCTGTATTAATAGACATGTTGTTTTTTTAAACCACGTTTCACTGAACTCCACACCTCTAGGAAATTTAGTGGCTGTCCAATATCACTTGAGTTATTTATCAATGGAGAGGTCTAATTGCCATAATTTACAAGCAAGCCGTTTAGTGGACATTAGTTCTACACATTCATTCATTTTATCACTTGCTTTTACATATGCAGTAAATAGACGGTTTTCCGTAAATGCTCAAACGATTTTATTAATTAATTAGTGTCTTTTGAACTCCATGGTAATACGGGAGGTCATTGCGTCTCCAAACAAATTAATTTTCAAGAGTTCGCAAGGTTGTTAATCCCTTAAATACCTGCGAATGTAAACCACATTTTCATGGAAAGTAACGCGTTTGTCTACTTACCTTTACGGTGGCATACAAAAAAACAAATCTACATTTTTATGGGGATTATATTCCCCAGTTGAAAGTAATCGATGGCCCAACCACTAGTCACTAGTCTGGTAGTTGCATGGACGTATTACACAAGCCGCACTCCCATCTCCAAGAACACACCTAAAATAAGATCGCGGTATTTTACACTTGCATGAAGCATCATTAAGGTCAGCAAAAACATAAGAAAATGAATGAATGTGAATACAACCATAAGTGAGTACGGAAATGTAGCGGCATCGGAGTTGATAGTGTTGAGAGTAATTTATAGTAATTTATGTGGCCGCACATTTCGTATTATTTACCTAGCACGCTTTATGCATGACAATTCATGGGATCCATGGGTGTGCACTATCGCTCTACGTAGCAGGGATATATATATTGGAAGGCCAGTTTTCCGGAGGGGATTCGGTGATAATTGTATAAATATCCTTGAGAGGTGAGGCACGGCATTAGAAACGGCTGTTCCGTATTCTCCAATTTGCATAGTAACTTGGCTACGCAGTTCAACTGGCAACAAATAAAAATGTTTACATTGCAGCGTTAAAATAGTACCGAATCGGGGGCCACACTTGGGCATATAGGACAGATTGGGGGTTTTGGAAGTGTTGCTTCAGGAAAGACTCGGTGATGGAGTGAATTTAGTCAAGATAAAATGTTGTTTTTTGAGGTGGCTATTGCATTCGTCATTGGCGCTGCTGAGGTCTCCAAAAATACAGGAAACGCGACATCATTTGGTACAGAAATAGCTGGAGGTGGTTGTTGTTTCTGAGACAAGAGGCTGCTTACGACTGTGGCTTCTCGTGGCAATGTAGTTGCTGCCTCTGATGTAAATTGAGATGACTCCATAGCCCGTGGGATGTCGTATTCATGGCTGCCGGCACCGGAATAAGCAGACCCGGGGGGTGCTGGCCAATACGTCAATGTTTGTGCACCTCCGGGGATTCCAGAAACCATCATGCTCGACTGAAGAAGGGGAGTATTTGAGGAGACGGGTAGAAGTTGACCACCGGTGACGGTGGCGAGGTGGGAAGGGTAAGCGACCCCAGAGGCATGTGTAGCAAGGTATGGGCCATATATTGGGAAGGTTGTGATGCCATCATAGTCAGAAGTTGGAACATGCCCATTACTAGTATTTCTGATAGCCCTAACACCAGTATTCAGCCCACTTGTGAGCGCGTCGGACTGTTTGGAACCGGTGGGGTCATAGGAAGATAAACAACCGCCAACTTCCTTTGATCTGCAGTTTGAAATTTCACGATGTTTAAGGAGTATGAGGAATCTAGAGCCAACTAGAAGAACAATTATTGTTACAAGAAAGGTTCCGACCACAGCGCCAATCATTTCAAGCAGAGTGTATTGTTTTTGGAAGAAAAAGTTTGACGGCGCGTACCCAAGATTTCCAGAAACTTTAATGTCATCTGCGTCATTAAAAGTATAATCCGAACGGTCTAGAGTCTTCGTATTAGAAACAGCAGTATTGCTATTTTTATTAATCGCAGCCTTCACGTTGGGTATCATTGCAGGACCGCGAATTGTTACCAGAATCTCATGGTCATCCTCCTTCTCATCCCAGGTAATACATGTGAACTTGCGGTTTGCCGATGACAACGAAACATTCAATTGAACAGTTGTCGTGGGCTTTTGATACCCATTAGATCTATACGGCGTTTCGAATGGTTGAGGCAGATCGGAAGGCATGCCGGTGACTTGTCGTAATTGTCCCGCTTCAGTGTACTTCCAGGCTACAGATGGTGGTCGTATACGGACAATGGGTTGATTGGAAAGCTGTTGAGCATCACCATAATTAAAACCGCCAAAGCCACCTCCAGAGTCCAGACTACTATAAGCCACCGCTGTACAGCTGAGAGTGGCTGCTTTGCCAGTAGGTGTTACATCTACTCCAATCGTCTGAATCCGCGACGCCATGCAGAGGTGGCTGGGTAAAAGTTTCCGCAATTCGACCTTCGATCCAGACTCACCGATTTGGGGGTCAATAACACAAGTAGTATTCAACGTTTTTGTTCTAAGAGCCCACTCCTTTTCGCGGTTAACGAGCCATGCAATTTGACAGGTGCACTTTAATGGATTATCTGTGAGATCAATTAGACGGTCTGTCTTATCAAAATAGTCAGCGAACTTTGCCTCCACTTGACGAATGTTATTGCTGGAGAGAATAAGCTTTTCGAGGTTGTTCACCTTTGAAAATTGGGCAAAAGAAATATTTGAGATGTGATTTCTTCGCAGATCAATTCGCCCCACAGATAGTCCGCTAAGTGCTTCGGTCGCTAGCACGAGTGGTTCTGATTTACTATGAGAATGGTCGAGCTGATTCTGTTGCTCCTGTAAATACAAAGTCTCCAGATTAAGCATATAGAAGGTTAGCGGTTCAATCCTTTGCAACCGGTTCATGGAGAGGTCGAGGTCTCTGAGATTAGTCATGCGAAGGAAGGCACGGGATCCAATGGACCGTAATTGTGAGTTGACTATACGTAGACTAACAAGGTGGGAAAGACCAGAAAGATTCTTGCTACTGAGATGACCTGGTTCAGGAAAAACGCCGCCTTGGATAAATAGCTTGATTATGCCAGGTGGCAAATTGGTTGGAACGCCTTGAATGTGGTCTGGGGGGTCGCAGGAGACAACGTTATCTGCACTCGAGCAATAACAAACACCATCACACAGTCGCGGTTCCACATATTGCCCAGTAACGAGGTCCAGCATTAGCAGGGAAAATTGCAGAACAAAGGCTGTAGTAGTATGCATGGTGACCGAGCTAAAATTTAAGACAAAGTAAAAGATTTAGTAACAGCTAACTTCAACATGTCAATGAGAACGATTCAACTGTTGTTGTTGTTATGGTGAGGCAATCAGTTTGGTGGCTTCTGCTTGTAAAATAGGATAAAAGGGTAAATGTAACGGTCTAAAAAAGAAACTGAGCACTGATCGGCGGGAAAACGGGAGAACCAACGACGCGTACTACTAATATGTAACCCAATACCCGAGGCTGCACAAATTGTTTAAACGTGGCCGCCGTTAAATCCTCCTGTGATTAAAAATGAGCAAAATCACCACAAATAGCATCATTGTTAACACCAAACTAAATTATTATGGTGATAAAATGCTGTATTTGCGAACACGCATCGCACAGTGGTTTATCTAATCTTAATTATGAAGCTAGAAACAGACGGTTAAACTGATCCCCGCCCGTAAATATCCAAGTTTTCTATTTCCACAAACACCTAAGACTGTCTGTTTGTCTTTGACGTAGGAATTGGGTGATATGTTGGCAGTGGACAGGGTAATTGCATTCGGAACTTAAGAATTGATGAACATACATTATCGACTGGCGACTGTGAGCAGCATAATAACTGTGCTTAAACACTAATTTGTGGATTGATTAGATTTCCCAATAGTTTTTCCAATTATAAAAGGAAAAAATACCGGGAAATAAACGATGAGGGGAAGTCTTCCAGGAAGAGTTGGAAATTAGTTTTGGGAATTTATTTTGAGAACTTACGCTCGGATTTCACTTTGGAGCCATCTTGACCGCCATCTACAATGCAGGATTTGACAGCCTCGCTTTTACCTCACTCTCCAACTATACTTGCTCTTCAACCCAAAACAAATCCACCAGCGAAATTCCCCAAATATTAACCGCGGTCTTGGCAGCGCGGAAGGAAGGCAAAATCTCGGGAAAATAATCTGCATCGCCTATCCATTGCCCTCCAGCCTTACTCGCAAATTGAAGCGGCACCTGCCCCCCATCGTCACCGACTTTGCCTTCCGTGACTGCTCTTTCGAGGGTAAATTAATTAAGACTTGGTCCTGTGTTTCACAGAGGGTGTCTGTGGTTGAACTAAATCGGATGTTTCGTGCTGATGGCGATAAAGATGGACCAGCAACAGAATGACTCCATAAAAGCAGCCTTTCCTTAAAAAATAATAAAACCTTCCATTTTTGTGTGAAAACCTTTACATATAAACTACAGAGTGCTTATGCCTAAGGTTATTACTACGTGGCTCACAATCAAGCATAGATTGAATAACGTTAATTCGGGCAGCAGAAAACATAGCAGGTTTAGCATCTAGCGATTGAGAACCCAAGGATGCTACTATTGTTTTTTTACTTTCGTCCTCCATACATGAGACGACCCTAGCAATTACGCTTCGAATAATTACATAAAATGATGTAACATTTTTTCACTCGACGTGCTTCCCCTATTTCCACTGTTAACAGTTGCGTTAATTCGAGTGTGCGCCAGTGATATTCTATGGAGGTTCATTTTTAGTTTTGTCTGACAAATTCCAACTGCTGCTATGTTGCTGCAGTGTGGCTACTATGTGGATGAATGGGGTAAATTCTGGATACCGGCGTTCGCTCACCAGATAAATCGCCTGCTTCTGTTAAAATCGCTAACAACTGTTGCATCCGCCCTCCTATGATTCACTTTTCAAACATTCATGTTCACACAGAGATTTGAGCCGGGCCCTTGTAGAGGGATAGCAGCTTTTGGTATATGTTAAGCTTTTTGGACAAGTAGGAGTCATCTTATCGTTTTGTGAATCACAGTGGGTTACAATGACCAGAGCACAACCCTTTAGATTGGATATAATACCATAAACAGTAGATTAATCGAAATAAATAGTTTGAATTCATGTAAGGCGGTGTAAGATGTAGCATATCAGGTGAAGTAACAGTTAAGTAGGCGACTTAATTGACTGAACTTTATTTGGACGACAAATAAGACATTCGGACTCTTTTTGTATTGCTCCACATAATTCATAAATGGAAAGCTTTAAATCAAATAGTTCTATTTCATTATTTATTCTCTGAAAATAAAAATTAAACTTGTTATTTTTAGGGGTCAACATGACAAGCGTGGTGGTAGGGGTGTTTATCGCTGACCTAAATGGACACATCCCATTGTATCACGTGAAATCCATACAACACACAGAAGGAAACTTAAAGTATTTTTATCACTCTAGTTAACACGTTTCCGTTATGTCCTTCAATAAAATCAGTGAAGGAAACTTTGTTCGATTGTATTAATATTTTAAATACGCATGATCTATTATCGGTAAACAGAACATCTGCATAAAGTATGTCGGCGAAATCGGCAAGACGTATGTGCAGTGAATATGGGTTTAATAAATTTAACACATTGCTTCATTTGCATACGGTGTGTACGTAAGGAGTCATCTAAGGATTTGGTGGCGATGTAGGGAATGGGACTTGCATGGCACATACGTTTGATGACATCTTGAAAAAAACGCTGCATGACCATGATATATAACACATATATATCATATATATATACTTAAATTCATACCGATTCGTGATTTTAATTTTGCCCTTCTGTGTGCATTCATTACACCTCACGAATGTCAAAAGGTCACCGTGAAGTTATCGTCCTCTGACCTCTAAGGATTGTTATTAATACGAAAAATTAGAACTGAAGAGGTGATGAAGAGGCTACGATGATCAACGGTTTCGATAGATTTATTTCCTTTGATATGAATTTCCCTGATGTTCTCAGAAATGGGAAATCCCACATCACCATCATTAAATTTTCAACGTACCAGTTATACTGGTTCTAGGGTATTTCGAAAGGTCGAGTGCATACGAGAATCATGAATTTTACAAGAGTAATGCAAATTGCATTGTATTTTAAATAAGTTAGATTTGCAGAAAATAATAACACAGTAAATATGGAAAACACTAAAAATCATTTTTATGGAGTACACCAAATGCATTAGTATCTTACTACTAGGTCGCAATGTTCACAACACCCATACACCGAAGGCAACGTTTTTATATATTTATACTGGTAACTCCTTTTTGCACTCTGGGGTTGAGAACCAAACGAATGTGACGGTTGTACATGCAGGCGCTGCACAGCAACCACTCACATACATTAATCTAATGATGATGACCTGAAACCGTCTAACCACCAGCACACTTTACATGAACGCACGCACATATCGTGTTTTGGTGGCTCTCGAGGACTACGAAATCTACCACGCACGCAAACACCACGCACGCGCGCCAGCAAATGTGTGTTCTCGTGAAAATATGGCGCGCCATGCACCTTTTAACACCTGTTATTAAAAGCACGCAATGGCCTATAGAGATGGTTAGCTTGAATTTAGTGGTCTTTGGATGCGTCACGCAGCAATTCTACATGACTAGATTATAAATGCACACATAGGTAGGTATAAGAACTTTGTCAGATTATGGCGATATGAGAAAATAAGTTTTGATAAAACCGATGACTCATTCATATTTATATTAATTTCGAATTGATTCGTGTTCTAGTTTAATAGGCATGTTCTTAAGACCAATAGAAATGAGTAATCTCGAAATGTCTTGTTATTCTTTTCTGTAAATTGGGCAGGGGAAGAGAAAAAATCGATAAATATGGAATTAATCTGAAATCCCGTGATTTATTTGCTGGCCCAGTACTCGTGTTAATTATTAGTAAATTGCCACAAGCCCGCACACACTTACAGCACCAAACACGCCAACAGTCCAACTATTTTTTTTAAAAGGTGTACCCGCTATTATAAACAATTGAAATGGCGCTATTTACACGTAGCGCATGTGTCAATAGCGGCGCCAAAAGGCAGTCGGTGTCGCACATGACTACAGAAATGGTATTGGCATATCTGTGCAATATTCGTATGTGATGACATTACATGTCTCTCTAACCATCTAAGGGGTACCAATATGAGTCCATCGAGCCTCGAAAACGAGAATTGCTGCGATTTTGTTAACGGGAACTACAGCTTATGTGGCTGGCGAAAGGAATTAAATGTTCAATTCCCGGATGTTAAGAAGAAACTATTTTCCATAGGGGAGAGACAAACGTCGCAAATCGGACGGGCGTTAATAATTTATTTGAACGCGTGTAAGATAACGAGAAAGAGTGACTTCGATAGCCGAAATTTTCGGGTTGATCTAAGGTATCCAAAATTGTACAAATATACGCGATACTTGTCCACTAACCCCATGCATTTGGCCTTGTTGAAGTCTTTCCATAGGACAGGAGGAAACATAATGAACGAAGTGTAGGACAATCGCCTTACATTACGGTTTCATTGAAGTAAATAATTAACCAATAGTTACGGGGAGATATATGGGAGGGCATGCTTCTATGGCTTCAGAGGTTGTTAGGCATTCGTCACCTACAACCCACCCACCCATGTGGTAGTGGAAATGACATTTACGCGTAGCTATGCTTGCTAGTTCGGGGATAGGGCATGGTAACACCAAGCAGCCTGTCCAACTGTTGCATGTGGGGGGGAGTAGGCGGATAGGGTACAATGTATCATGCATACCAAGACTGCACATTAGCAGTTGTTGGGCAAGTAGTACGCGAACGCTTGCCAGGATACATGCCGATTCGCAAAAGCTTGTATTTGTGATATTGCTATTGATGCCACATTCTAACAGAAGTTTATGAATATAAGTTTGGGTCAAGTGATTCGCTAAACCGCGTTTAATATGGAGCATCCCTCAATGAACATAAAATCAATTTCAAAATACCAGTTATTACCATACCCACCTCTTCCCAGCAAGTATGAGATAGTAGATATTAGTTTTCGATTTACGAAACGAAGGAATGAGAAGTAATACTAGATATATTATTACAAACGCGGCAAAAATGTAATCATACGCTCTCCAATAATAATGTTTCAAACCATAACTAAGAAAATGCAATAGCAAGGGAAATGAACGAGAATAAAGAGAACGATCTTTTTTTCTGCGTTTTTAGATGTAGGGTAGCCATTTTGTCACGATCTGGGAAACCGATTTGAGCCTCAATGCATATGACCCATTTTAAGCGTGCTTAAATGTTAATTTTGCCTGGAGGCGTTATATTAGACGATTTGTATGGTGAATATTTTAATAAATTGGTAAACATTATATGGTCTGTTGCCCCGCCAAAAGGTTGATCCTTTAAGACTGTAATGGCGCATTGGAAAGGGGGAATAGCATTAGCATTGACGCAACAGCCGCTTAAGAATTTTCGTGAGATTAATGTACATTGATGACCAACGCTAAACCTAAGCAGAACAAAACACCTTGCATGTCATTAAATCCGTATTCACAAAATGAATTAAGATATCTGCGAGTTGAGTGTGCAAACACACACACGGCAACAAGCTGAAACTATAAGAGTCTAGTGGAAAACGTGTGTCGAACATTATCCCACGGCTCTTATTAGCCAGCATTTATGGGCACGCCGTGAACTAGTAATATTTCAAATATGTCCGTAAGAAAATGCGAAAAGTACAAACATAATTGTTATACTTCAAACCTCTGCAAAATTGGATATAGGTTCAACAGTTAAGAGAATTGTTGCATCAAGGCAAAACTTACAATTCATAAACACGACAGTCTATCACTGTTTAAATAGCGAAGGTTTCTAAGCATGACACAAATGTATATTGGTAAAACTCTAATATTTTATTGTTTTTAAAATATCATGAATCACAGACTTACTTGAAATAATACACCGAATTATTTTTTTATATCCCAAATTTAATATTGCATGGAAGATAGGAGTTCAAAATTGAACGGGGAAAACCGCTTTCACGACTCAAAAGTTAAACTCCAGATCGATGTGAATACTGTTCAGATCTGGCCTAAGGACGCGTGAGATACAAGCTCTACTAAGTTTATTGGTTGACGCGCCCAGATTGAAAATTACCGAGGTCGTTCATTGGATGATGTGGTATCCAATCGTATTTGTTCAAGTCTAAGCGAATATGTACGCGTATGGCTGCTTGTTTTTTGTCAATCGGCGTGGGCTAGAAGCGACTTAAAATGCGCAGCGGTTTAGACGTCGCAGTCTATCGTAGTATACGGTTCTCTTTCCTACAATAGATATTTAAATACACTTCTAACAAATAAGCTGGAAATAGGTTCAAGGAGCTTTATTATTAGCCGAAGGAAATTGCGATATTTCATAACGGTATAATCTCTTTATGTGAGTTATTATGTCCACCAACCTGGATGAGTTCTCCCGGGGAGTTATTACGATCTTTTAACTCCACATTGTAAATCGACCAATTGACTTTCCAGCAAGTTACGGGATCCAAAACCGATGTACGCAGGAACCTAAAATCGATCAACGTTCCGATACTTTGATTTAAGACAATATATGTTAACATGACGTTTGTGGAGCCTAATAGCAGCTTACATGCGAGGCAGAAAATAGACTGCCTCCCGAAAATAATTCTGTTAGCTAACACTTGGGTTTTTTTTGACAAATCTAGACATATAGACTCTTTCAACTTGTTGTTTTAGTCATTGTAACAATTCTGAAAGAAAATATATAAAGATATATATTGATAAATAAAGGTTACATCCAATGAGATTTTAGAATTAAAATAATTGCGTCCCACAAAAACGTGAGCCATTCTCAAAATATTAAATGCATAACGATCGTCAAGTAAAGACGACGACTACGAACATGAATCCACGGGCGATTGCCCTCAATCAGGTAACTGCTCGTGAATCTTCTCCCGACAGGTCTAACAACCTTTACACACGTACGTTTCAAAATACGATTTATTAATACACTTCTTGGGATTTTTGCGCACAGTATTTCCATTCTCAGAGGTGTCATCCAATCTAAATAAAAATTACGGGGATATCTCCTACTAGATTATTAACCGGCTTCATGATGGTTTGCCATGACGTCTCTCGGGAATATGCTTACTGTTGGAGTCCCCAGTGCCCCCCGAACAAATCAGAAAGCTGACGTCGTCTTGCTGCATATCTCAGAGGCCATACACGATCACTTGAAGCGAATGCCATAAACTTAGCAATTTTGGATTATCGTCTTTTTTCCCTTATGTCCTTCGGTATAAATAATCCTTTTTTGACAAATCGTCAATTATACGCGTGAGGCAGATGTTCAACAATACATACACGCGAGCTATTATATTTGAACTTATTCAGAAATGAAAATCTTAGGAAATGCCGGACAATACCGAGACTCTATTGACATTGAAATATTCGAATATTGAGGCAAAACGACAATTTATTGAAATTTTGCCTTTGCACCCCAATATCCTCCTTTTGGATTCATTTATTAGTATCAATGAAATCGACATTCAGATCAATATAAATTATCTTTCTGGAATAACAGTAATAACGTTCACGTCGTCTGTATGTCGACACAATGAGGTCGGTTTGTTTCTTCCACGGAAGCACAAAACTTGCCAACCATTTCATGTTTTGACACCTTTTTGACCGTTGTAAGAAGTGGGCATTCATAAGATGCATTTATGTTTCAGTAATGGCCAAAGCTTACGGACAAAAAGACATGTTTTAACCAGTTTTGAGTGTCGAATTTTATAAATGGCTGCCGTCTGTGCAAAACTGCCTACGTTATATACTTACCGCTAATGTGCTTGCCCGACAGCAAGTAAGAGTGATAAATAAAAACTGTTTGTTTGAACCCTAACATGTGTGGTGTTTATCCAAATAAAAAACGGTTATATACTGAAAATATAGCCTGGAGCAGATTCCTGGGGATACTCAACATGGTGTAACGTTATGCAGAATATAAATTTGAATTGGGGTCATTTGTGTTCAAAAATTGAATTGGTGAATAATTGCTCTGTCTTTTGAAAGGTTAAAAGGTTTCCAAGATATGGCACGAAAATACCAACTACATTCTCTCTATTTTAATTTGCTACCGACAGTGAAGTCCGCCCTATTATGATAGTATAGATATATTATATAGATATTATTATAGTATCTGTATAAGAAAAGATGCCAAATATAAATCTATATACCTAATATCCTCTGGTTATGTAGGTATGGGAGCTTCAACGAAAAATATATTTTATATTATCGGGGATAAAACCTTTTTCGCACGAAAACGAAATGCCTTAAGTGGATAGAAGAAACGACAGGTTTGATTCTCAACGAAATTTGATTGACGTACACGCAATCTTCTGGGTTTAAACAGACAAACTAGAGTCAACCCATAAACTCAACCCTCATTTAAGGAACCGCCTACACAAACCTTATTGTCCTAGACATGCCTTAAATCTCCCAAGACCGTTCAAGTTGACTATGAAGTGATCGTAATGTGCAGTTTCAACCAGCTACGATGTTCTCCATCATTCGATTTAAGCGCATAATTTTCTTTATCAAATTTTTAGACCATTTTGCAAATATTATCTGATGCTTGTTACAAACATACATTTATGGGAACTTCGGTTTCTGTATTCTGCTCCATTATATACGGATTCTCATACATGCACGATTGTATACGTTATTATAAGGGAACTGCGTCGTTTTCTATGGTGCATTTCGAAGAATGGGCATTTAAAACTGTAAAGGTAACACAATCTTATTTCGAAAGTAACTAAAAAACAACTATTTTATCAATTCAGCTAACCGAGAATGAATATTTACAGTCAACTAATTTAAATCATGGTTACCAGTCTTTTGGTTTACGGGTCACGGTTGTGTAAATATTAAAAAAACTGTCGGCAGCCTGCTATTTTCGCATTTTAGCCCACAGTCTGGATTTCCGGGCAGGAAACGCTATCTAAAAACAACCACGAACTGGGATATTAAGGTTTCTGCTGCCCGTCAACCGCTGCATCGGCGTTTATCTCCTGCCCGCCATCTATTGATGCACTTGCATCGTAAGCTACGGCTTATTATTGAATCGGATAAAGGATATTTGAAAATTTTCAAGCTAAAAACTGTTTTAGGCATGATTTAAAACTACGAATCGTGATGTGGTTTTTAACAAATTTTAAAACGTTTTTATTATCGAATCAGTAGGTATCTTTCTTGATTACTGTACTTTATGCAGACAAAGAAACTGATATGTTTAAGGCATCTGGATATTTTTCATCCGTCTAAAATTTACGAATACATCAAATTGTTAATCGAAACCGTTTTTCTTATGTTGTTGATTCAAACACGCTATATCGATATCACCGAATCATCACACAATCATTGAATTTGAGACAGAAAAATCCGTTTGCAACGTATGGGAATTCCCTTAGGTCAACCCATACGCAAAATTCGGCGAAGGGTTGCAACAACTGCGAACCCTGATCGCACCACCCATTTGCTATACATACATTTCGGTAACTGCTATAATCACTTATTTTGAAAATAACCGCCCAAAATAATAAATATAAATTGCAATCTATGCAGTCGGTCTGTTTATGCACAAACGTTCCTAACCCTTCTTGAGTATTATCGAAGGATAAATATGGTAATGCGATAAATTTAAAATTCACGTAGATGTTTGATTTTCTTGATCGTAGGAAGCGGACATTTTTGATTGTCGTTGCCTTAATTGTGTAATTAATATTTCGCGGAATTTCTAGTCCGCGTATTTTCTTTTTCAGATAACTACCGCGTTTTCCAAGACAATATTTGATGGGAAAATATTTTACATTCTGAGCTTATAACAGTCTTGGGAACATCCAAGTTAGTTTCCATAGACTAGAATAGCGGCAGATGACATAAAAAATAGCAAATTTTATTACGAAGGTGACTTTGAAACTGTCGGCCTCCGATTCAATAATGAAAATTTAATTTGACTTTATAAAACAGGAGTATTTGCCATCATATTTCCCGTTTTGACTTATTTCCATACCTATGTATGCAATTAGAGTACATAAATAAAAAGTGGAACGCTTTTAACGTGTAGTATCTTTGAAAACGTTTAAATGGGTGAGAAAGTGTACATTTTCGGAAAGCAGGGCTGTTTGGTGCTACATGGACATCGTAATAGGCGGCCAACGACACTATTAGCATAAAAAGAGCTCATTAAAACTCGAAATACATTTGTGGATTATTAAATCGCGAAGAAATAATCACCTTGTTTTCACTCCAAAACAACTTAAGGTTAGGTTTTTCTCGATCAAATACTAGGATAATTAAAGCTTGTCTTAACAATAAATACATTAAACAAATGCAATTGAAAATTCAATTGATGCGCTTCTCTTGCCCTATTTCTCTGATGATTAATTTGCGGTTTAAAAATACAGATACAGAATAAAAATGTATTTGCCAAACTTTTGCACCTTATAATACGAAATGATGTGCCATGAAAGAAAAAATCACATTTTTCCGCGGCTTTTGTCGAATCAAAGATGTTTAAAAGAATCCGAAATCTGCTACTATGTATACGACTGCTAAATTAATAAATATTTAAAGCTATGGAATTTTATTATTGCAAATTTGACAAATCCTTGGTGCATGTTTTATTTATTATAAAATAACTGATTTTTACGGTGTTACCTTTAATTCGTGCCGTATATAACTATATCGGAAGTCTTGTTTAATTATTTACACAAATTTCAAATTCACCTAGGTATCACAACGCCCACCGCTTAGCGGCCCTTTCCTCCTCTCATCCATACAGTTTTCGATTGGAAACTCCCATTCTTTAACTAAAAACTCCGTGAGTCATTTGGGCCGATGACAGGATTAATCCGGAATGACTCATTTTAATGGTGAGGTATCAAGAGGAGGGTATCACAGACCTTGAAAGGCCACCCTTATGAAAAATATTTGGTGAGTCCTGGAAACCGGTCAACTAGAAATAAATAGCAAGGCCGTCCTGGTTCTGTATGAATAGTTGATTCGTTTTAATTTACTCAAACATATTAACAGCGAAGGAGTATAAATTTAAAAAAATATCAAATAAAAACGGCATATGCCCACCTGTATATATTTTTCTATAAACCCTTTTTTTTTGCGGTTTCGAATTTCCTTCGTGGTGTTATATTCAAGACAGTATTCGATTGGTAGACATTTGTATGCTTGTTTCGAAATTCAAATAGAATAAAATAACACCTTCGCAAACTATTTTCAAAGATTATCTTAATGGTGGCATATGGGACGTTTCGTTTAATCTGAAATGCCGCAATTTAACATACGAATTATTTCGTGAAGTCGATACGTTTCTTCATTCACAACTTGGCATTTACCAAACCCTTTGATGAAGAAAGTGTCTTTCTCATAATGACCCTTGGATTCGGGAAATCTAAATTTAAAAGCTCAAATAAGGAGAAAACATTTTATTATTATTTCGGTTCATCCAAAACTAAGCCCTTTATTTAAATATATAAACAAGAAATAGACATTTCTGGATTTACTCCTATTTATATCGAAACGCTTCTCTGGGTTGTCTGCCCCTGTTCTGTTAAAGGATTAACCACCAAAATATTGCAAACATTAACTTGGTTCATTAATTTTCTGATAGATTAGTTGACCAAAGGCGAGTTTAACCCATAATAGAAATCGAAATTGCATTAGAAATGAGTCCCTCTTGAAGAAATTATACTCTGTTCGTATTCTAAAAGGAATGTTTAGGTTTTACGGGTACCTTTACTCATCGAACATTTGTAAATTTCTTCACCCGGTTTTCATTCGCAGAATTAAAGCAATGACTTAAATTCTGTAAATGAAAGGCGAGTTTCAAATTGAAAGCATGTTTGCCGGTGTAGTTTAATGGCTCCCTTTGGGTTAACCCTCACATGATAATGTCGCAAACCTCTTTCGATTTTCATATTGTGTAAAAAAGTACAACCGTTAAAAAATACTTGCCAATAAAAAAAATTTCAAGGTCTTTACGTTTTAAATTCGGTAAGAAATTCGTTATTTACCGTTTTCATGTTGATGCGAATTTTAATCGAAACTCCATGCCTGGATGTTCCCCAATACATTTATATTTACGGTGTTACTCATTGGTGGTGACTAAGACGTAATTTCAAAAGATATTCAGGAAGGGTTGCAGAAGCGTCAAAAAATTCATAAAATTACGCCCTATTGCTTAGAAACCATCGTTTTGTACCTATATTTCAAGAATTTAACGGACTAAGACGTTTTTTTGGGCATTTTAAGAGAAACTGTTCTAGCAAGTTGTGGTACCTATTTGCATAGCGAAGGAATTAGTCTAATTGACAACTTAAAGAAACCAGCTACCCCTGTATTACAGGACAGCCGCCTAGTGAGACTCCACCTAGCGATTCCCCATGTAATTCATACGGGGGGTGACACAATTTGCGAACGCGATCACTTTAGAAAGCCTTTGTACCCATTTGACACTCACTCACAGTACCGACACACTTAGTACTAAAGCTTTTTTCCATATACAGCGGAATGCAGTCAAATTTTCCTTGAAGTTATACCAATTCTCCCCCTATTGATTACGTGTATTCAAGGATCAGTAGATCCTACACTAAGCCTTTCTGTTACGGGCGAGGGTTTACCAATCTATTGATATTGAATACGTTAGGTTCTAATGTGCGCAACATCCCATCACGTCTGAAATCGCCTGCTTTTTAATTTCACTGCTACTATTTTAGTTTATATTTCTGAAAACTCATCTATATGCGGGACGCCATTAACTGGTTTATTGAAGCACATCCACTATTTTACGCGCCTAGTGCAGACAGGCTGTCTTCACCATGGTATGTGAGTCACTGTGGCATGCGTTTGACACGCAGATTGTGTGACTCATCATTCTATTACTTTTACAAACGTTCTCTTTCACCGACATAAAGCCCCACGAATATTTATTTGGCTCAAATTATTGCTAAAACACGGAATTAAGACATATGTTGAATTAAGGCTGGAGTTGTATTTCTAAATTATTTACGAATTTTTTCTTACTCTATAGCTCTTATTTATCACGTTAAAAAATAATTTCCAGCAATGCTCCCGAGTATTACAAACAGGCCTTGAAATTAAGAGGTTCTCTGATCTCTTTGTCTGACATAGAAGCACTGCAAGAACTTGTATTAATTTCTTTTATTATTTACTTCCCCATTTAACCAATAATTTAATATTATGCAGTGAACTTATTCCCCTATACCTATCAGTATTCTTGCACCATAAATCTGTAAAAGACATGGTAATCGACATACTGCCGAAAAGCCTTCGTAATCGGCAGGGATTTTGTTTATTTTTTACTCTTAGATTGTGCTGTAGTTCTCGATTAATGTGTTTGAAGTAGCCGACATATAAGACTGGCGCGATATTAGAAGCAGCATTATAGTGTCTGAATAAAATAAGCAATGTTGGGCTCGCAATAAAATACTTCCAATACGATTCGAGAAAGTGCTTAATGGGAAAATTAATACGCAAAATGTGGCCAGTACCGCCGCATAAGGTGCCGAAACGTTTGTACACCTCTACACTTCGGAGCTTAATGTAACTATTAATGAAAGCCATGAATATCATACCTGTAAAGATCCGCTTTTCTCTAGAACATAAAGCTCCAACCTAAAGAGAGTCATATTGGGGCCATAAATTAGTTCAGTTTATTCTGGCTATTGTCTTTTTATACATTTTCGAGTTCTTTTGATGGTTCAAAACATCGGAAGCCAGGGGAAACAACCGAAGAACGCCGATTTGAAGTCCAAAAACATGCCCTCAGCAGATTTACACCAATATCGCGTGAAGAATGCAGTTTGTGCAAGAACTCGAACACGATGTGCTTCTATTTATTTTATAAGCAAACTCTTTCGTCTCCAATTTTCGATTGGTCTAGACTTAAAATGTCCCAATGAAACGTTGACAGTGTAACGTCCCGGTGTTTTACCAGGACATCGCCCGGTATTTAAAGGACACACTATGTAAACAACGCGCCAATAGGAGAATATCAAGTGTGAACTACCATTTCACGGGGTGGCTGTCTCCTGTGACGGCGAATACTTTTATCTTGTTCATCTAGAGTGAAGCAACACACTTTCTCCCTCAATACAGCATGCCGCACACTGGATCACACAAGGACACATATGCCTTCATCCACAGTTGCCGAGACTTCAGCAACATCCTCCCTTTCCAAACCCGTGGACCAGCATTGTAGTTTTCCCGCTATAAAACACAAAACATGTTTTACCTAAAGTCTACATAGCCTCACCATACATGTATATCCGTTAATATATAGCTGTTCATCTCATTATACGCATTACTTCCTTTCGATGCGCGTTCTCATTATGGCTGCCTGGGGCGTGCATCCATTTACTACGATTTCCGTTGCAGAACCTTCAGCTAAAATCTAGCATTCCTTAGGTCAGAACCCCACTACATGAAGAGCGTCGAAACAGTTTTAAGAATACCGAAAGGACTAAATCTCTCAGTTTAAAAGAGCACTCTACAAGCCAATGATATATATTTGACGTAGAAAAATGTGAAACCTGATGGTAATAAATTCCTGAACAGCAGGATGGATCATTTTCATATCACCCGCCGTTGTCAACACCATTTTGGAGGCACTGAAGCGCTAAAATTCGGGATGTAAACCTAAGGCACTGCATGATGGTCAAAAACATTATTCAAAGCATCAAGCTGTAGGGGATCACTTAGCAGACATAACCTAGGGGTATCTGGCAATCTGTGTGGATTTTTCCATAGGTCACTTGCGTGACCTGTGAATACTAGCACTTGTGAACACTTGATATTTCAATAAAATGTGCCGATTTTTAAACAAATTTAATGTGAAATCCTCGCTCTTAAGACCGATGCCTGTAATTCTTTTCATGTCAAGAAATTACTTAAGGTATATTCCAATGTTATTTTATACACTTTGTATTGCGAAGTTCTTTTAACGCCGCGGTGTTTCACCAGGACATCGCGCGGGATTTCAAGGACACTATGTCAAACACGCGCCATTTGGACTCGATCTTGTGTCAATGACCTTTTCACGGTGTAACGCCCCGGTGTTTGACCATAACATCTTGCGTGATTTAAAGGACACGCAATGTCGCCTGCGCGCCAATAGGACGCCATCTGGCTGTCTTCTATGATGGCGAACTGTTTTCTGGTTCATCTAGAGTGTAGCCATACACTCCTCCCTCCCACTAGATTACACAAGGACACAGTTGCCGAGACTCGAGCAACTTCCTCCCTTTCCAAAATCATGGGCCAGCATCATATTTTTCACGTTATAAAGACCTATCCCATTTTTTACCCAAAATCTGTATGACCTCTATGCATTTATATCGGTTCACTTCATTATATCCATTCCCACCATCAATGCGTCTTCCTATTATGGCTGCCTGGGACGTGTATCCATTTTCTACAATTTCCGTTGTGAAGAACTGACATTTCTTAGGTCGGAATCCAACAACTGGAAGAGCGTCACATTCTCGGTTAGTTTGGCACGTGTGGCGGTGTATGATTTACCGACTTCGCCTGTTTTTTATTCAACTGGTAGTGTTATGATAATTCATAAACCTCTTCTTATTTTTGGCTTAGGTTGCTCTGAATCCAAATGAATGTGTTAGTAATCGGGCTTATCCGTGTATGGGTATACATATTGTGGAACGTCCAACAATTAAGTGAAATTCTACGCAGAAAGAGAGACGTCTACCTGCCCATTTCGGACTTACGAATAATTTATAATCAAGATGGTCTACTTGTTGTTGATAAATCGCCGGAGCTTCTGATAAACACCACACATGTCTGGCTAAAGTGTGTGACGCTGCAAATGCAAGTATTTCTTTGTCATACTAATACCATTGTTTCAAAGCTTTTCTTTAATCTGCCGCACCTGGCTAATTTCAAACTGAGACATATGTTTCACTTTGTTAACCGACTAGATGCTCCAACTAGCGGACTTATATGTGTTGCATACACCTCGAAAATGGCCGGGATGGTACGTGTTTCATCCACCTTTGGTTTTATTTTAATATTTCAGGCTGGCAAAGCCTTTCAGGAACGTGCCGCCAAAAAGCATTACCTTGCCGCAGTATGGGGTCATGTTAGCGGCGTCCATTGTATAGATTGGTTACAACAAATTGGTTGTAAATATGAACCTCCCTTTCAAATTAGCCCTGAAAAACGGGTTTGTGAGAAATTAGAAGAAAATATCTATTTGGTTGAATTTGGTATTGGCGACATTTTGTTCAAGTGGCCAAGTGGTCGCATACAGAAGATCATGGCTCCCGATTTCGTTCCGCTGTGTTGGGTATGTTAAACATTTCATATAATCTTAAATATGCACGTCTTATATAACGGCACAATTAATTTCAAAAAAATAATTAATTTTGTAGCGCCCGCGTGCAGCGTCGACGAAAGTAACGCTTCTGAGCCATGGATTTCTCGGAGATCGGCCAGCAAGTCTCCTTCTGCTAGAGCCTCAATCTGGTAGGCGACACCAGTTGCGTCTCCATTGTGCTGTTGGCCTTGGAGGTCATTCAATCGCCGGTGATCTCACGTACGGTCGGATATACGATGGACGTCACGTTGCTGCTGATTACGCTCTCCCTAGGATGATGCTACACGCACACTCGTTGGAACTCCGTTTGATATCGAAACCTCCCTTCGTCAAGGGATTGAAAAAGCAAGAACGCGTAAACCGTGCACACCCCAAACCCATTGTTCTCTCATTCAAATCAACGAGATGTCTATTCGAAGGATGCCATTGGCGCGACGATACATTATTTTACAAATATATTGGAATCTAAAAATGAAAAATCTACCTACGCTTGGTGTGTCTCAACATCATCGGTCATTACAAAGACAACACGAAATACCTGAATTAGTGTGTACTGCCCATCAAAAAATAGAAGAAAACTCGATAGGTACGAAAGAATCAAAGATAAATTAAATATTGGACAGCGCTGAGGTTTGGTGACAAATAAATGTTCATTCGGTGGGATTGATATTTTCGTTTGGCAGGCTAAAATAGTAATAAAAGCAATAATTAACTCGAAACAACTTGGATACGAAAGGAAAGTATTATTTGGGGAAATAGCACTTGTTCGGGGATTTTAAATCGTTACCTTGCGGGAGATTCGTCTATGGAATTTCAGGACAACCGATTCCGATCGTAAGTTACGAATTCGTTGTGGCGATTGTAACCCAGCACGTGTGGTGTTCCCAGACGACTGGGGTTACACATATTCATGATGGGGATCAATGTTCTTTCCGATGGCATATTGAGATAGGCGCGGCTAACAGACTATAAAAAGGATTTGGTCGCCTCATAGATTATCGTGGAAGCTGTCGGATTATCGCCGTTCAATACAATAATTGAAGATCGCAGGCTCAGGTGATACCTGTAAGCGAGTTTCGAAATGCGAAAGGCAACCCAGAGACGAACAATCAGTGGGACTCAACATTTCTGTCTAACAAACCACTCTAAACGAGTCTGTCTGATTCGCTTGGCTGTTCTGGAATTCGCATTCCACGTCGTTGTACTGGGAGACACCGACCAACCTTACAAGTAATCGAATAAACGTCCGAACACCATTAGGGCATGCCAACTTGGCCACTAACCGCCTGCTAGTATCTTCAACGAACCTCTAAACCGAACTGGCATGGCCAACTCTCTTAAGACTGAATAACAAACACTGTCTAGAAACAAAGAAGCTGTCAGTATAAACGAAGCCGGCTCATGTCATAACTTGAGACATCACTAAGCAAATAAGCAGAGTGAAAGACCTGCTTACCAGACCGACTGATTGGGTTTGTCGAAGATCTGGATGTATATTAGTGCGAGGAATACCATGTGGCGGAAGACCCAGTTTATCATCTTTGCGATGGAGTCTCGCACAAGAAGAATCTTTGATTATCAATCTAGTATTTACAGTTACAAGAAATGTTATGGCATGTTTCGTTAAGCATTCGAAAGAGAAACGTGATTCATTCAACTCCTCTTTTCTCAAGTCGTCCACTGGGAAGACAAATTCTCTAAAACTCACGGTGAACGTCTCTCGGCAGCGCAATCGACTGTTCCCCAACGAGACTGATTCACGCGCGCCCATGTGTCGTCCAAATACGTTTTGGGTGGTAATCCAAATATTAGAAAACCATCACCATCCGAGGCTGTTTCAAGAAGACGATCCTCCAGTAAAGGAAGGATACGACCGCGTAGACACTGGCATTCACGATACATTTTCGCACGATTTTGGGGGCGGTGCATTAAAGAAGATGGGTGCACTAACTGTTCCTTTGAAAGATAAAAAGGAAAAACGGTTATTCCATACGTACCTCAAATTTCACGAATTTCGAAAATGTGGCCCGCCATGAAAAGAAGGCCGCGATTGCATCAGTAAATCGGGTGCGATAGTTCTGCCATTTTACAATCTCATTTCTCAAGAGGGTTAGATAAGAACACGTCTGCGAATCCTCTGAAGGCACTTTAGGAAATCTTTTTCGAACCGCGAAATCAACCAAGCATTCATCAAATAGAATGTGAATATCTTTGAGACATTTCAAGATTGAATCCTTCGTTTGAGCTGCCGTCTGATGCACCGTTTCACCGTTCTAAAGACGAATTGGAATAGGTTATGGTCTATGGATTTGCAAACAAAACGGTTAACAATAACATTGTACTGGCTGGATCGGGCTGTCGATCTCCGCTTCTTCAAATCTACTTTGGTTGGCCCGGTCATTTTGTGGTGAGCTTTGGAAGGTGTGGGGGTAGTATGTTTCACTAAAACATTCTTCTTTTCTTGACATGGTCGTGCATTCGTCCAATTTCAAGGACTGACATTTGTGGGTGGAATCCTTATCAGGCATAATATTAAGAGACCGAGGGTTCATTCTTTCAATGTCAGCATCTATATTTGCTAACTGTCCAAGTCGTCGATTCTTAAAATATCGAATATTTGCGAAATTACAAGTTTCTGTTTCAGTTCTATGACCTCATATTCAACTGTTTGCAACAGTCTTGTAGACGGTGCAAATTTAAAATGAAATTTTTTCGGTTGCTCATCTAAACGATTACACAAAATTTCCTGTTCTGCGACAAGTGCTTTATACGAAACAAGGTTTGTAGACATCATTGAAGATAGTTCCTTGTGTAGTTGTGAAAGTTTTCGTTGTCTAGCAATAAGTGGAATCTTGGTATCGACATCGTTGTCACTTATGTCCAAAAAGTCGCGAAGTTTCTTAATATTATCCTAAAACCCTTAGCACATATTCAGATAATGGCACCTCGGATTCCCTCACTGAAACATGTAGAATATCTACAGCAATCTGTTCTTCGGAAATCATGGCAGTAAAAAGATCCATAACATGCTTCCTGAGCAACATTTTACGCTTTTCGTAGGAAATGGGCTCAATTCCTATATTATCCCAAATACTCAATATTTTCGAGATTCCTTCCCTAACATCGTTTAGGAGAATATCCATCCACTCAGAACACCCACGAGGCCCAACGTGGATTGAATCATTAAGTTGAGATGTTGTTGCAGAATTAGACGAAAATATGTTACCGTGGGCAGTGACACCATCACCAACACGCCCACCAAACATTTCTTAAATTAACCGGACTCAACGAATTGCAAGTTGGCGTATTCCAACTAAATGAAACAAAACTTATCTCATTATAATTATGTGAATATAAACAGTTCAGTCGAAAAAAGTAAATTGTGTCATCTTCAAGTTTATTTTACGCAGGTTTTAATAGATATTCGCCGAAAATTTGACGCCTATAATAGCATATCATAATTCGTTGTAGTGACTTTGAGAATTTTATGAGCTGCGATCTTCCGTTGATATATTTAAAATGGGGTGTAATCTGGGTGGTCTGTGTAGTCGAATGTTAATTATGCATCACAGACCATTTCATCAAACTGACGACCATGCTTAAAACACCCTCAAGCCCCGCGACCTTTCGTTTTTCTAAGTTCATGTTCCATGAGATGTATTGTCCGTGCATGGAGCCTTATGCTGACGCTGGTGCAAATTCGGCGACTCAATATTAACAAATAATAATGGAAAGCGTTTTATTTAGGTCACGGGGACCAAAATCTTAATCATCGCGTCGTTCCGTTGGCCAGTCAGTTCGGACGGATTACGAATAGTAAAAGCATTCAAAAAGGGTTCCTCGACGAAAGCATTCTTGAGTCGATCAATTGAAACCGTTTCATGGCGTCCATTCATGGATATTTTAAACATTTTATCCGAACGAGAAAGTACCGGAAACGGACCATCATATGGTGGTTCAAGGAGACGACGGACTCGATCACAACGGAGAAACCGTGGGTGCTCTTTTGCAGTTGTGAGTCGACCTAGGAGCCTGACTTCTGGGATCTGGTTTCTTTCGACCGAACGCTCCAAGCAAAACTGCGTAGTCTCTGAAGAACATCGGAGACAAGCAGAGATGGCTCAGTTGTTCTTGGGTTAACAAGCTCACATTGTAAGCGGAGAGTTGCACCGTAGACCAATTCTGTCGGGTTTAAAAGTCGCACGAATGCCAAGCAGGACGAGAGGCAAATTGTCTGCCCCATGTTCTCGCTCAACCATCCCATTGGCCGCGGAATGGTAAGAAGTTGTGCGGATTCGTTCGCATCCAAGAAATTGGCACATCTTCTAGAAAAGCGTTTATTCGAATTGTACCCCTCGGTCGGTTGTCAAACGACGCGGAGATCCGAAGCGCGCCACCCAGTTCTACAGGAAGGCTAGAACAACCGCTAGCGGTATAACTTCGAACGTACCGATCGGTGCCTTTGTGTGACGATTGGCTTTTACCTGTTGACGCCGAAGGCATGACCGTGTCCATAGGCGGACGTCCCTGTGCAATCCCTTCTAAGAAAACCTTTCAGCCACTAGTCGGGTAGTTGCGCGAATACCATGGTGCGAGAGACCATGAACCCTTTCGAAAAACTTGGCGCCGCATGCATTGCGGAACTAGCGGGCGAGGGGATGCTTTGGTGTTGTTGCAGAGCCGAGAACGGTGGGACCGCGGGAGAGTACGGTTTATAAGGACGGCGGTAACGCTGAAATGTGGCAGGGCAAGTGGTCTTTATATAGTGGACTATGTCGTGTGGTGGCCTCTGCGTGTTCGGTTCAAGTTTTGGCGATCGGGAAATTGATCCAGAAGGGCCTTGTAGGGAGAGGGGACATGAATATGGGTCAGGTGGCGGATCGAGGTTGTTGCTGTGTATCCAGATACTTCCGCTGCCGTCGATTCGTCAACGAGTTTCTTTCGTTAGACGCTGACAGATACGTCAAACGTGAAAAGGAAGTTCGCACCTAGGATCGCATAAGGGACATCAGACACGATGAATGTGAAAGGGAAAATGCGCCCCAGTCCAAGGTCGAAACGAAGCGCACGCTGGCCGTAAGTTTTGATGTTACTTCGATTGGCAGCCTGGAGGACGAAATCGGTGTCAATGTGCAACCGGTCAGACATAGAGGGGGGAATGATACTCACGTCAGCGACGGAGTCCACCATGAAGCGGCGACCGCGTTCGACGTCCTTCACAAAGAGAATGCGGCTGCGGTGTACTTGCCAGACGGAGTGAAAGCCGCACTCCCTGCCTGGCCTCTCCGTTTTCTTGGACGGCAGCGCTTTGCGTTTGACCTGAACATCTGATGAAACCAGCAGAGCGTGTCGTTTTGCTTGATTGTGTTTACGGCCATCGGTGACCTCCGTTGACGATGCGAGCGGTCCTAGTTCTCCAGAAATTTACGCATTTGGTGTTTCAAGTCACGCAACTCTTGAACCTTGTCGCAGTGAGTTTCTGGGGGGTCTTGTCACTTCGGCTGACGTCTTGGTTCACTAATAAGGCTTCCAAACGTTGCAGCAGTTGCGAGAGTCTCTCGTCACCCAATTCCTCTTCCGTAAAGAGAGCATTGTATCGCTGCGTCCTTGTTATCGCAGACTGCTGAACGAGCGATGTTTTTAGCGCAGCGTGCGGGTTTTCTGCCGGTGGTGACACGATAATGTGACGTAACCGGACAACCAGATCTTCCGTCAGTTACGCAACGACGTGATGAAATTTCGTTTTTTCGGCGACAATTCCTTTCGCCGCAAATTGGGATTCCACAACCGAAAGCCATGCCTCTATGTCACTCTGCCACGGAGGTGGAATCTTAATAGAGACGGCGCATACGTCGGGAGATAACTCAGTAGGGGCGCTCATCAGAATAAAATACGAAAACAAATATGCTCGTCAATGTTGTGGTTCGGTGCCAACGATACTAAAACCACTAAACCTTTTATGACACACGCGTCTAAAAAGGATTACGAATGAGAACGCAAACCAAAGGGGACTTTTAAGGTCACTTAAAATAAGAGCAGTGAACAACTATTTAAGTAGCGTTGAACGATGATTTCTTGAATGGAGATTGCAGCAATAGTCCTCAATGGCGATGCCGAATAACCGCAACCGATTGTTGCGGATACCTTCAATTGTGGATGCCCAACATTATCATACTAAAATGTGGTCAGTTTTGCAGACTGTGGTTTGATTGTCGCCTAACACTCGCATCCTTGTCCCAGAACCAATTTCCCAATATGATTTGGAGTAAAACCGTTGGTGTTTCTTTCCCTTACTATACGCATAATGAATCAATTGTGACCATTTGACGTCTTGTAGTTGTCATACAATGCTTCCTTTACAGTGTGAGAATGTACTGCGATGATGGGCGTGTTCAAGTGGGCTGCGAAAACATATCATGGCCCTATTAGGAGAAATCGGTGTTGTTTGGAGGCGATACCACGTATCAACTAAGAAACCTCGTCGATACTGAAGAGCTTGCAAGCACACTGATTTGCGGGACATTTGTGGAAGAACTCCGCATGGGAAAGAGCGCTCGAATTACGAAATCTTTACGAATGGCTATACAATACCGGTTTGAGCATTTTTCAGGCGACATGGGTACCCGACATGTAGTGATAGGCTGAATGTTAGATTATGCCAAACATATATAATTGGTCAAGTTGTAGAAAACTGAGTTTATTTCACAATTTTATTTTTTACCATATATAAAACAGACCTTCGAGTTTTAAATTACAGTTCATTTAAATTTCCCTAGGGCGATTGGCACGAACAATATCTTTCTTGTTTACTAGTCCCGCTTCCTCTTGACTGAATGCATATCCATCTAAAAAACAGCAATGTGATGCGTGAAACTAATAATAAAATAACGAGATTGTAACAGATATCATCTCCATGTCCGCATTTATATTTTTTCTGGAAATAAGCGTCACTACATTTAAAACTAGCTGAACATAAAATTATAAATACTTACGAGTACTACCTGGTTCGCCTGGAGGAGAATTTTGGATGTGTGGAATGTATGGATTTCTTGGAAATAGCCGAAGACTTCGGGCGCTGTGATCATTGCAAACATTAAAATAATATGTATCAAAGAATCGTTAGCATTACGAAAATAAAACATTAGTTGAAAAACAACAGAGTTTCTGGAACTTTAATAAGGGTAACGGCACTTGTCCACTAGACTTGGGGAACTTATTCTCTCCCTCAAAACAGGAAACTTCAACCCGTCCAACATTCATACTTCAACAAAATACCCCATTCTCCCAGTACATAGACCCGTCGAATAGTTACTTGTTACAAGAACCAGGCCCGTTTTTTTACCAATAGATACTGTTGTATCACATTATTAATCACCTATGCTGATCCTATATATTGGACTTTTACTTATTATGCGTGCCCAATTATAACAATTAGTCGTACCAAACACGCAGAAGCGGTCTGACTTTCGTTAGATCATAATCATCCTATTGGAAGAGATTCATAGTAGCATACTATTCAAAAATGCAAATTCCATTGATAAACCTACCCATTGATTGGCATACTGCGTATGCAATGTTCGGGATCGAGGCTGGATTGCTCGCAGACCATCACTTCCTCGCGCATTGTCAACGAGTAGGTTCGACGCAATCTAAAGTGAAATAAAATATTGGTGATCTGACTGCCAATCTCGAGCTACTCCGTTACCAACGAGGCATTGGGCAACTCAAGTAGGCAGTGTCGGGTCAAATAGTAGTCGGATGTTGACAACAGATTAGGGATTCAATACTTGAGTGATCCTCCCACACCTTTAGGGAGACCATGGATAAAGCAAGGATCGCAGTACGCTAAATAGACCTCGCATGCCAAACTTTAGATACTTTGCTTCTTCCTAATTTGCCTCGTTGTTATTTTCCCTATTCTTATTCTTATTGTTTAAAGTTTTGGTTTTCAAGACCTTAACAAAGTAAATGACACTCGATTTGTCGACAATATCGCTGTCTGGTACCTGAACATTAAACCTGATAGTGTCTGCAGCTATAACAAGGTAGCAAAGCTGACTCTAAAATGGAGTACACAATGGAAGATGCTAATAAATGTGGTGAGAACATAACTTCTGAAAATGCCATGGCCGTAGAAATTCACAGAACTATGACCCTTAAAAATAAACGAACAAGGTTCCTCGGGGAGCTCATGTTGAAATATGACAAACAATGGAAGGCATTTCGGTTACTGATACGGCAGTGGAAGAAGACTTGAAAAACACGCCTAGTTTCCGCACGAGCAGTAATAGTGTAGGCTTTTTTCTAAATTTAATTTATTCAATCTTCGTACTTAACAAAAATTCTGCAAAAGCCCCCCGACATTGCTCCTGGATTCAATCTTAGCAAGACGAGTGACACTGTCATTCAGATACGCTGCAAATACCTAACCAACGGCCAGTTTTGCTCCCGTATTACGTGGGTCACAAACTCCTCGGGCTCCTGGACTAAACCCGTCAGGGCGACCCCACACAATGACACATCGAATAATACAAAACGATGGTGAACAACTTCAATGAAACTCCGCAAATGCCCAATGGAGTAGACCATGAACGAAGCAATTGACCACAAAATCCTTTTTTTGTGCTGCCATCTCCAGAAAGAAAACGAGTCGACTTCGCGGAGATCCTTGGGAATCCGGACTGGTTAAATTGCGGGTGATACCGCCGATTTCCGCCAAAAATATTTGACGGGTGCCTTGTCGACCCACAATAATGTGGGCGAAAAAAAACGAATGAAACAACTATAAACGGTGGATACCAAACAGTAACAGAGAAAGTTAAAGACCTTGAAACCACAAAGATAACCGAATTACCTGAAAGGCATAACTATTCACAACGTACAGGGTGGAGTTAAAATTGAGATGAAGAGAAAATTAAAACGATTCCTAATTTCCATATCGAAGTAAGAGATGCCCACAAAACGATTATTCTTCTTTGACCCTACCAGAGGATGAGCCGGTTTCATGGATGTCGTGAGTCGAGGTCGGACACGCGCGCCGAAAGGAGGCCAGGGTCAATCTGATAGGATTGGTTACATTATCCAGTCCATCACGTAAATGAGCAACTCCGGCGATAGAGGGCAGCCTTGTGTGAGATGACGTCATCTCTGTCGTCGTGAAGGGTTTCCTGGCGCGAGTGGATGCCAGAATAAGGCGAAAGGCCTTTCCGAAATTCCTTGTGTCGGAAGCAGTCTTCGTGTTCCCTGCGACCGCAGACCAGCATGTGTTGCGGTCAAGCCTCGCCGAGCGTGAAGCTTGTCGTCTGAGGTGTTGGAAGTTGGGACAGCTGTGCAGACGGGCTTCTCGTGTGTTTACAGATAGCGTAATCGTGTTCCAGTCGTTCCTGTGTTGTTTTTCTGTCCCAGGGACGGTTTCTTTGGCTTGTTGCCCAGACCTCTTGGTTGAAGGTCACTGGTAGCCAACGGATCAATCTTAACGTCTATGTGGTAGTCATTAAGCGTGTGGGTAGTGATCCATTGGCTACCGGTACCCAAAAGCGTCCTGACATTCCAGCAACCGACGTGGAATTTGCTGTTGGGCTTAGGAAGACGGGGTATTGCGGGTACCCAGCAAACTAGAACTAGGAGTAGAACTCACACTTTCCAAAATATGTCGCGGGTTAGTGCCATTACAGGGACGAGGAGAATCAGAAACCAGAACGATGGACATCCAAAACACGCGACGTCCTATATTGTGAATAAATAAACAGGCTTTTACGACGATTATGTAGTAAGTGACAAAAGCTTAATTAAACTTGATATTTTGAATAACATTCATTGATGTGCCCAGTTGCTCTAGACCACAACACCACAGGGCCGTAGTCCTATGAACCTCTTCTATTTTACATTTACGATGTCAGCACGTGCCGTGTGAACTGAGCATTCACCACAAGTATATATATAAACCAGAGATTAAGAGCGGGGCTCACCATTCCGACCATCTCCGAGCTAACAGGAAGAGTAGGGTATACGTGGGAACATATGATAACGAAGAGAAGCCAAAGAGCGATGGTTCCCCAGATTGCTAAATGAGAGAAGACCGTCCAGGCGGTATGCTCCAAACCCGCCTTTAGGCACACCGTAATTACCACGCACTACAGAAGAAAACAAAAAACACCGTCAAATACAATTGAAACAGGATATTTCACAAGGAGTCATCAGTGGGGGTGAAAATATCCAACCGTGTATATGGTATTGCCGACGACCTGCAAATTGGACGTTTTTCCGTCAGCATAAACAACATCTAAATAACAAAAAATAAAAATGGCTCAGATAAAATGCACTATTACTTCGAAGGTATTATTTATTGTGTACTTTAAACGATTGATGACAGCCTGCGGGGACAGGAGGATGTTTTGGTTGAATCTACTTCCATTTATTTGTAAGTCAATTTCAATTTTTATCGTGTGGCATGGTCATTAAGAAAATTAAACATTGAACGAAAACACACCTGATTGAAAAGCGAGAAGAGTAATCCAAAATAGAACTGCTGAGTGAAAAACTCCGTTGGCAAGCCACAATAGGAATGTCTGAAACAAGTAATATTCATAACGAGTGGGAGAATGCAGCACACTTAAATAAAAAATATCCTGTTTTGATTCTGATACATTCACAAAATCGGTGAACTTGAACTTTCATAGTGGAAATCCACTTAGCTGTGTATAACAATTAGAATGGTGATACCAAGATATAATAAAGCGACCTTCTTATCAAAGCAGTTTGTCCGTTGCGCTTCCTTGTAAAGGACGGGTAGTCTGAGACAATTTTTGGCACTTATGTTCCGCTCAAAGAGGCCCAACGTGAATGGAGTAGCTGCGCTAAATGCCTATGGATAAAAAAAGAGAAACATGCGGTATTACTTAGTTCGTAACTTTTATGGCATTTTAAAATGGAAGGGAAAGGCTTCTTACCACATTGTAGAGGGCCATGCTCCATCGTTCGAAAATGATCTGTCCAGAGAATCCACTGACCATGGCAAACCAAAACTGGATGAAGTAGAGACAGATGTTCTTGTAAAAACTATACAGGATAACTTTGGTGATTCGGTTGAAACTCCATGCCCCGTGTACAAGGAGAAGCTTGTTAAGAAATCGGAACTGTGCGATCGCATAATCGGACGAGCAAGCCGCTTGTCGACCTTCCACGCCGAGTATACCAACGCCGATGTGAGCAGCCTATAAAGTGGAAAGTGAAAGATCAATTAATGAATCATTCCGTTGGACTACACGTAAGCGATCCATGTTCACCAGAATTAGGCAAACCCATATACATCACAGCAATAACAACCTTAATTTAAACTATATTTCAAAAACAGACGAAGTATAACCTAATAAGTAAAACGTTGGCTTACGACCGTGTTCCAGGAAAGGTGGCCGACACACTTGCATAAACAAGTAACGGGTCGCTGCTGAAGACTTACACTGCATAGACTAGCATTACCTTGTAGATGACCATACTGGCAACTATACAAGTTGAATACAGACCCAAATTTTCTAGGTCATCTCCAACTTGAGGATAAACCGACTTTATGTAGATTTGTCATTAAGGTTATCGAGAATACGTTTACAGTTAGCGCCCCAGTGGCACCCGAGGGCTCGTTTACACGATTACCTGAACGGACAGGAAGTTGGTTTTCAAACTGACTCCGGAACACCAATGCAGTACTTTCGTCAAATTATGCATTAGATGAAGTTAATCAACCAAAAAGTAATTTCTCACTTGAATCATTCCTACATCGTTGGCTCCATCGCCAATTGCAAGAGTAATTTTATCGGTGTATATTCTTGATAAGCGCACAATTTCGGCCTTTTGCCACGGGCTCACCCTAAATAAGACAATCGAAATGTAATTATGCTGATTCTCCAGAATCATAAAAAAAGTAGTCTGGGTGTATGACTAATCAAAAAAACAAAATGTATACACCATAGCAAAAATACATTTGTGTATTTCGTGACGTGCAAAATGGCCAATGTCAAATACATTGACCTTATACCAGACTTAGCTGAACCTGGTGAATTTAAACAAAATAAGTTGAAGTTACCTGCAACAGATGACAGAAGAACTTTTAAGAGCAACATCAAAGAACAATTCTTGTAACTGGACAGACAGTAGGAAATCTAAAACCTAAAAACCAAACAATGAACAACTCTCGACAGAACAAGTGTTGACATATATCCTTATAAATCTGAGTTGAACCCAATTAGTGGTTTAATTATATGTTACCATGAATAGAGGATATTGGGGATAACTTAAGCAAAGAACGTCGCTAAAAAAGGAAGCATAACTGAGCAGACACAGGGGTTAGACAAATGTAGAGAACAGCGAACCTTTCCAGAAACAATAAGAGCAGCTTTGCGTTTATCATCCATGTACTGTATTAACTGAATCTGACAATCGGAGAGAGCCTGCCGAACCGCATCGAGATTAGTTCCATTAATCACCAACTGTGGCTGCATTGGTGCCAGCAAACGGCAAGATAGACCTAGAATAATGAATGAATCTTCAACATAGGCGAAGTGAATGTTCCATCAAAATAGGAAACTTGGTATGAATCTTCCATATCGACTAGAGCGGCATTTACCAAGCCAAACACTAAAATTTGAGGATGTGTAGCAGTTCTTTCACACTACATGCTTTGTCATCAAAGTACGCGCCGAGTCCTGGATAGGCTTGAACCCTGTGTAACGTAAACTTAAAATCGAAAATTTACCGATATTGATGGCCGTTTCCTCTTTGTCACCAGTAAGGATCCAGACCGAGATGCCTGCCGTGAGCATGTTCGCGATAGTTTGAGGCACGCCTTTCTGTAATTTATCCTCAATTGCAGTGGACCCGATCAATTCAAGATCCTGTTTAATCAGAAAGCTCCAATTTATATACTTAGTGGAATATAAAACAATATCGGAAATAAATTGTTTCTGTGAATAGAATCACAGACATGTACCCTACACTATCGGATGTACAACTGTTCACCATACATGGTATAGATCATTAACACCTGACACGTATACAATAATTCGTAATTTTTGGCATGCATACGAATTTTAATTACACAGTTAAGCTTAAATAAACCTATAACAAAGTGCATGCCAAGGTAGTAACAAATGCGGTGCAACAACATACATGTTCAATCAACTCCGCAACCGCATCCAATCGATCGGCACGGCCATTGATTGCTATACTGGCAGTGTAGTACTTGTCCGCCCAATCATTGTAAAAGGGTCGATCCAATCTTCGGAAGGCTATACACAGTGTTCGAAGACCTAAACCACAAAGCGTATATGACAGGTCTAAAACGATAAGACTTATTCACGCTAGAACGATTCACATTAGTCGAGTTTAATGGAGGACATTTAATTTTAATTCCGGACACAAAACTTCCAAATTGGGTGAGAATAACAAAAAACACATTCAATAACGCAATTGATTCTATCCGACGTATACAGAAAAATTGTTGACATTATTCAATAGATTAATGTTGTAGAGTAGCTCATTCAGCGGGCTCATCCTACGAAGAGATGGGAGCCACGCTAAGACTACAAACGTTGAGGATGGCTCAAATATGCAACAAATAGAAGAAGAGGCGAAAAACGTGACTTACCAGCACGAGCGAAAGCATTTAAGTGAGCCAGAGTTTCTTCCTTGTGGGACGCGGTCGGTGATAGACGATCATATATCACAGTGTCCTGAGCGAACAAATATAAAAATGTTGGTGGGAATGTAAGAGAATTTGCAGCAGTTAAACCCGATCGTGAAATACCAGGCCAAGTTGACGGCACTTTGGAACAAAATTCCACCAAAGCAAAGATGTAATGATTGTGACCTCTTTAATTAAACAAATTCAACAAATAGGCGAATAAAATAATATAAAATTTCTTGCCAATCAAATGATGCTAGAAGCAACATTACTTACAGCTCCCTTTACCATCAGAAAAAGATTTTCGGAGTTGTCTTCGACAATAACACTCATTCGCTTCCGAGTGCTTGTAAACTTGATGACATGCAATAGTTTGTACTTTTGTTTGAGATTATTCTGCAAAGAGATAACAGATGCAATAAAGGATATTGAAAATAACAACGAAAAACTTGCCAATTTAATGGTAATTGAGTCGGGTTCTCGTTCACACAAGACGTATCCAACCGTCTGCGCTGCGACAACCAGTGCTTGTTCATCTAATAAGCGTAAAGCAAAGAAAATGTGGGCGTAACAGAAGACCGGAGCCCAGCGCCACTCCAAGAGATTGAAGTGGACGCTGTATCATCGGATGACGCAGCCTATTTCCGCAACCAGGCACCTTCCAAGGCGCTGGATTGCAGGCCCAGCCAACGAGCCAAAGTCGACGGCAAAGGACATTGGAATATTCTATACAACTGTGATACTAGAGCGTAAAAACCACTTAAAGGACCCCAGCTGCTTAACTCATCACAATGCATAGGTTCACCATTTTATAAACCAAAGTGAATTCATGTGACCACCGACCGTGATAATAATACCACAGATTATTTAATTTGTGTACTCAGCTAGAATGCCAACCATCCGGAGAAATGCTACACATGCGACGGTGACAAGCAATTGTTCGACACGAAACAAAAAGTGCGTATCGAGAAGCAAACATTGTCATGGATGACAAAATTACCTGGTGATGTCGCCTGATATCGAATTTGTTCCACGTCGATGTTAATGTCAATGTATTCCGGGACAACGGTGTGACAAACTGCGATAATTTTCCAAAACCAGTCAACATCGCTATCCCCCTCTCGGATCTTCTCTCGCAGTTGAACGTCGTCTACCGCCAAGTTAACCGTGCTGCTAAACACGTTAACCAAATAGAAGGGGGCGGAACATATAGAAACACATAAATGGGTCACCCAGTGAGGATTACATGCATCTAAGAGTAGGTATTTTAAATGGATTATTATGCTTCAGAGACGCATATTCAAGCGATTTGTACATACCATCCACCCAAGACCGTGTTGTTATTAATTGAGTCTGCGACTATTTGGAAAGTGGTATAAAATTAATAGGTTTACTCAACCGAGCTTGCTGTCGTGAACTCATGGAGCTGACAATATTAGAAGGTTAATGAATGCTCTCAGTGATGAGTCAGTAAGTTATTGGTAGGAAGACAAGACCACTGCAATGGATGGTGCGAGTATGGGTATATTAAATGCTTGGCGAAATATTAGATTTGACGGCTCGGCAATGTACGGGTTTCAGCCTAGAGGCGATGGAGACTGAGACAAGCATACACAATCGGCACGTCAAAAAACACCGTCGTCATGGTGGCAAAGTTTAAAAGGAGACAATTTACCCGTAAGCGGTTCGTCCAATCGAACACATTTGAAACTTCATAACATTCATGGTCAACGTCCCAGTTTTGTCGGAGAATATATGTTTCACCTAAACATAGACATCGAACAGAACATCGTAAAGGTTGTTTTTCTTGGGCTTTTCATAATAAATTTGAGCAAATTTAAACTAGTAAGCCGTGTTAGAATATGTTGGAGCTGAGTACATCAAAATAATTTAGTCAAAGGAAATGCCTACACATTATCAGACGTCAATAGGGAGACGTTTAACCCTGTATAGACATCATTACAGAAGACTGGTTGGGAAATAAAGAGGAAGTAACATACTTTTTCAACAAATGCGGACACTGCAGGATAAAAGCTTCCGTGACTATATATTGTGCTTCAGTTAATGCTAAGCCAATGCATGTAGTGTTCAATATTATTAAATACAACAAGAGAGCTGTTTGTATCGTCGTTGAGACGTTGTCAATTAAAGGCAAATTATAACTTTTTCTACACGCACCTGTCCAAGGTCCTCGTTTAAATTGGAAGTTCGAGCCATAGCAGGCGTATCCGACACCGGGTCGTACAACTCAGCGTCCTTTAACAGAATAAGCAATAAAAATTGAATGCATAAAAACGGACAGATAGCCATGGAAAAATAATGCAAGTGCAACAATGCATGAGAACTCCAACGTCTTATAGAATAGCTTTAAGAATAGTCGTATGTATTCAAGCACCGCTTTACTGCTACAATCAAAATTATAATCGCACGGCTGACTACATACCGTCAACAAAGTTTGCACTAAATGAAAAAGGAGTCAATTTTTGCATTCCGGTTGTGGATCAAACGATGCGCACTCCAGAAAACCTCGGGTACCATATTGCAATATATACAATTCAATACTGATTCTTATTAATACATACACGACTCTTGATCGACAGAAACGTCTATGCTTGCATGACCGGTGATGTCTCTTTTTTTGTTGTGGCATCGAAGATGATAGTTTAGTCACAATTAGCCCTTATCAGAAAACGACAGCCAGAATTTCATTAATCCAGTCTAGAGATTAATTATTATAGGCCCAAGAGGCGGCTGATTGATGGATATCTATTTAACCAATACAGGCTTACCCAATTGATAAAGAGAGCCTGTGTAAAACGGACAACCTCAAGCGTAACCTGCAGACTGATGGGAATGATTGTGTGGAATATTATAAAAGCAGTTATAGTCATAAACCCTGCACTCTTTGTAGTCAGTTCTGTAAAAATGAAAAAAAACGAGATCTAAAAGATGCGAACTAGGACCGGCGTAGTTTTCGAAACGAGTGAGTGCACCTAATGTGAACACGAGGTGGATAGGCGATGAATCGATTACACCAAGGTATAGAAACAGAACAATATTTACAACTTGCATGGCTTCGATGACCTAATGCATCGCAGTTAGCCATGATAACGTATAGTTTAAGGAGTTGTGCTAAATTTTAAGATAATATATTTACCATTGCCAGCAAGATACCACATGTTGCTGAGATTTATTTTTGTCCATACTGTATTGGCAATGACCATAAAACTTGTCAGAAGCGCTAAGACCCCAAAGAGAAAGAGTATCTAAAGGTGAAAGAAAAAATAATCTATTAAAAATTTATATCCTTCTCGTAGGTAATTTCATCTTCTATCTATATAAATAAAAATTAAACTCGAAAACTGTACGTCCACTTAAGCAGCCGCCGATAGTTGTCTGATTGACTTGAAATGCTGCAAACGTTTGTTATTCATCCTTTTGAATCGGACCAAGCATCGCTCCGAAGAATACGTTCATTTGCAATAATAATTGCAAGTGTTGTAAATTATGGTGTACAGACAGTTCATTTCGTATACACGAGTAAGCTATTACGTGTTCGTCACTATGGGCGTCCAGGCCTCTGAATTACATTCCATGCCATCCACAGCAATTCTTAATCATAATAACGATTAATTCCTTTTTATTGGACCCATGTTTCCACAGTGCATGTCAAGCTCTGAATTTGTTGGTTACCGAACGCAACTGTGTATACCTTAATGCCGGGTACACCAAATTTGTGCATCGTTTCCAATCATATAGAACACTCGCTCTCCCTCACTCGAAATAGTGATAGCATGTGCTAAGAAATATTCCTAAGCTACCCCAAGAGAAAAGGGTATTCCAGATTAAATAATGCAAATTTTTTAGGGGTGTGGAAACACCAGATAATTTGTGAACGCGTTAATATTGCTTGCATTCGATTTCATGAAAATATTGCCTGTAATTCTCCGATCAACACTAGCGGACGATATAAATGTTTTACGCTAACGCTAAACTACAAATAAACGTGTCCAGCTGCAAAACGATGGACTAGTTACGAACCAAGGCGTATACGACAACAAAATGACAGAGCTGCTACCTATATCGATAGAACTGCCTGGATGGTGGTGTAAGTTAACAACAATTCATCAAACTGAAGGGGTTTACTGAGCCACAGCCCCGCGTGGACGGGATCAATTGGTTTCTAATAAAAAGCTTTAAAAATTTCAAATGACGAACCGACATTTCTAATTTTTAAAACTTACATAGTAGTTTGTCTGTTTGTCAACAGAAGACCTTTTAAGAGGAGCGTCGCTGGAGTTAAGCATCACCTTTGATTCCTTTCCTGTATAGACAACGGCACCTAGAAGTAAGAGAACACGAGAATGGATATATTAAAACAAAACTGATGGTAGACATACAGAACGCAGTAGAACAAGTTAAGAAACTGTGAAAATTGAAGACATCGTCTTAAAGGCACCTACCAAATACCCATTTTGTGTTTTTCAAAGTTGCGCCGCGAAGAAGTACTTGGTTGGCGTCCAGTTGATAGGCCCTCAAAGAAGTGCACAAAAAACAAATCAGTAACAGACGCACAATTGAAATAACACGTTAAGATGAAAGAAAGGTTCACCGAAGTGGCGCAGTTCACGCCGACATTGGTGTGTCTAAGTCATGCTATTTTCAGAAACGCAAACAAGGATCTGTATAATTGAAGCCCTTCTTATCAAGGATCGACTATTTATTGTCGCTTAATAGATCTTGCAATAACAATAAATCTCGGAGAATGCGATACAGGTGAACAACACGACAACAAAATATCGAGATCACAGAGATAAGGTTGAAAGTTTCCATTTACCATACACCGATTGTTTTCCGAAAAACGAATTAGTTAAACGAATAGTCAGCGGAAATGAGGAATGGGTTTGCAGACAAAATAAAAGCGAAATAGGCGAATAATCTAAGTCTTTCTGATCTTCACATGGCGTCCTTATCGGTTAAACGTCATCATGAACATTTTAAAAGGTAGCATTGCATTTTGGGATTGTTCAACAATAGTTGTTCTCTTATCGCTGCCCAGATTTTAAGTGACCCCTCCGATCACCTTTATTCCAAGTGTAATTCTCTTCGACCAATGCGTAGGCTATACCGTTAAATACCAACAAGAACGGCGGCATATCGCAATTACTTATTCGTCCCGATTTTGACAATTTTCTAGTTCTTGTTTTATGCTGAGTGTTGGCCCTAGCGACCTTAAAAAGGGCAAATGAATAAATCGGTCTGAACTTACATTGCCCTATGATCGTACAGAGTACCGAAAAATTCATCTAAAGATCTATTGGGTTGTTCACATTCAATCCGAAGTGAAGAACTATTAAAATCACCCATGTCAAGTAGATGAGAAGTGGCAGAAATACCCTAAAAAAGTACATACACAGAAATAAGTAACGGTTTGTTGGACAAGAATAAGCAGGATAGACGGATTTTTAAAAAAACGCATACTCCTTACCTGTTTCACTTTAAGACTGGTTTCGCCATCGAGATTAGAAGTCTCAATATAACACACCGACATTGGTTCACTTGTAGAAAGAATGACCAGGTCAGCCGGGATAGCTGAGTTGTGGGTTAACTTAACCACGTCGCCTACAGCAATATCCTTCCACAAGACAGGCTCCCAACTACCGTTTTTGAGAACTATAAATAGCGTTCAGATTAAGTTAGTGAACTTACCGAGTGCTGTGGAGTTGTTGGTGGTCTTATCTGCCGAATGACGTGCCTTTTGCGTATTTCTTATATTTATGGATAACTTACATAGTCTTCTACAATTTCCTTTATAGCTGACACGAACAGAATAAACATAAGCGGTACAACTGTGGTGAATCGGCCTGTGGGAGATACGCCAGGGATTTGCTAAAAGTCCAGGTGAAGTCAAGAAAACCAATTAACCTGGAACAAAGCGACCACGAGAAAGAAAATATTAGCATATTTCCGAAACTGCTCAAATAAGAATTTGGGGAAGAATAATAACAAGGAATATTTTCCGGTGCTACAATAGGTGTGTAAACTACAAAATATTATCAAACCATATACTATTATCACAGAATTCCGTTTGATTGATACCATTTATGTAAATAACACGATCCTTGAATACATCCGGCGTATATGTGCTATTTTGTAGGCTTCGGTATTCTACAAAACAATAACATTATTAAACGCAATTTACGGTCCGTCTGTTCTTCAACATCCTGCATGTTTTTTTGTCGCGAGAAAATACGATTTGTAGACGGTACAAACAAAAGTGCACGACTCTACGAGCAGATGGATTCTGACCTATCGATAGCAAGACCTTGGTTGTGGGGGGGGGTTAAATGGGCGCATCCGAGGCAACAATAATAAGACGCGACAAATGGAGGTAATGAGTATATGATTAGACGGATATGTATACAATAATTAATAGTACATGGATGAGGATACGACACCGGCTTTGAGTAAAAAAGGGGCCCCATAACATGCTGCTTCATGAGTTGGGAGAAGGTATGATGCCACTGAACTGTTGACTGTAGAGAAAAATGATAAAGCGGTGATCGAATTCTCTTACCCGTTTTCCAATAAATGCAGTTTGTTCCAAGGTGCGATGCTTTCACCATTTCTGTTCAATGATTACACGTAACCTAAGGTGCACTAATTGCGCAATTTTCATCAAATCCACGGGCCTGGAAGACGGGGGAAAATTCTCAACAGATTGACAGAACAATCTGGGCGTCAGACACAGGCACTTGTTCATTAAGATAGAAACGGCCTTTCTCAATTCGCGAAAGTCGATAACACCGTTGCGTTGCAATGGCGAGGCTATTCCATTGGGGTATTCTGATCTAAGAAATTTAAGACCTTCGCCAGGGTTTCGTAATGGTAAACATAGAACACAGGCGAACGTCCAGGCAACTATAGCGAAAAGAAGGCGCACTGAATAAAGGTATATATATGTAAATGAATATCCATGTATTTTGACGTTAAAGAGGCTTTGGTTAAAATGTAACGTGTCTTTAGAACGGGAAAACACAGATGCTAGTCCATGGGCTGGGAAAAAAGAGGAAGTTACTTCACTTTAGATGAAACAGATAGAATTCTTCGTCTAGAAAGGGCAGCGATTGCTTGCCTTTAATATACCTATAATAAGGTACGATAAGACTTACTGTCAGAGGTGTATTCTCAGACGCGGTTAGAACGTCTTATCTGTTCTCCCTCAAGGTTCGATATGCATAGATATATAGTCGAGACTAAGATTCCGGTTGTTTTCTTCACGTGATTCGGTCAGGACTAGTAAGACACTTGAATCAGAAACAAACCAACAAAAACTCTTGTTAACGAATGACGCGCAATTATCGTTATCAAATCATTTCAAACAAACAACATACCGAAAAGTGAGGACATTGTGGTTATCGTTCACTACTTCTACATCGCCGAAATTTAATACAATCATCCCGTCAAATGGTTAGATTTAGAAAAATTTGGATCTATTGACGCATGATCGATATTGTGTGACCGATAAATCCCGGTTGTTAAAACACCGCGTCGTTAGACTAATCGCTGCTAGTATTTTAAGTGAACCCTCTCATCCCCTCGTTAACTAATTCAAAACGACTGTCTGGTAAATATGCTATACTACACAAGGCCCCGTGTTTTACAACGAGAGGATTCAACAAAACACAGCGCAGTTTCAGAACTATAACAACGATTTTAAAAAATGGATATTAAGATAGAATTTGAAATCTCTACAGAATAGGGCAACCCGGGCGATTGAAACATGATAGGGGACCTATATTTGCGATAACTGAACTAGGAATAGACGATAACATCGCTTAAAACGAACGTTTGGTTTATAGAGTAGACCTAAACGGATAAGATCAAAGAGGGAGATTACCATGTGTTGAAATAAGCATGTCCGTAGTGGCCTGCATTGCATTACGACGGCGAGGATTCTTAATAGATTGATCAAGAGTTACGTTAATCCCCGTCTCTCTTTTCTCAGTAAATGTACCAGCTCAGTAGTTTTTCCGTTATGAGAGCCAGTCAAATTTTCAAGCGAAACCTCTGTAGCATCACCGTTCGTGTATATTCGTTATAACATTCTAGGCAAGTGTTCCTCAACTGGAAGAGCTTCACACCCTTGTATTTAACCAAGATATCCCGCGAGATTTCAAGGAAATGCGCCAATATGACGCTTATTTATGTAAACCTATTAATTACTCGGGATTGTCGTCTTCTACGTTTACCGTTACAAAACGCACAAGGTCCGACATTATTTAGGTCAGAATCCCACCACTGAAGATTTTACACTTTGTTAAATGTATAATATTTTTTAGCAGATTTTGGCTTATAAACAAAGAATGATAACACAATTCATAGTGCTCAAATGATGAAAAAATATATAACAAATACGACCTGTGCAAATCGACGGTCACCATCTTTCTATTTGCTCTTCTATTGGTAGTGTAACAACCCTTGTTTTACCCTTAAAAGAGAAGCCCCGGCTAATCAGGTCCCTCCAGCGTTGCGCAACCAGCTACGTCCATGATTTCTTAGACGCCCGGTAAACGAGACAAAGCAGCGATAGACCGATTCAGGTGCCCGAACCTCCTGCAAGAAATCTCTCTTGGCTGCAAAGAGTGCGACACTAGTAGACGATAAAAAACACCCTGGTCACAACCCCGGAGCGCAACAAACAAACATCACCTCAGGTTGCCCTAACAAGCAACTAAAAGTGAATATCGTCGGCCGTCCCTGAATCACAAAATGGCAAGCGTTACCTCACGATGGTAAATTTCTTCACTAAATAAGTCGAAGGTGAACTCCTACTTGACACGATAAAGACTACTATAGCCGACGCCATCGTATGTACTTGTGTCTCTAGATTTGGCGTCCCTGAATCTTTGCATTCAACCCAAGGAACCGATTTTGATAGCACTGGCGCCACAAACTCTGTATCATAAAAACCAAGGCAACGGTGTACCACATACAAGTGAACGGCAAGAGAGAATGGGGTAAAAGTCACTGCTGCGCTTACTAAGAAACTTCGTCGACACCTCCAGTAACGACTTGCGGGACATTCTAATACCCCACTGCCGACTAGCGAACCGCACTACGGCGCCCTTCCTTCCCTTCGACGCCCGTCTCGTCCTGCCTTGGCCAACCAGAAAACGCGTCTAAAGCCACGTGGTGTACGAACTTCGAGTCGTTGCTTTGGAGCACCATCGGGCAGCGGGAAATTCCATTATGAACGTCCTTCGTTTTTGCATGTGCACTAGGAGATATTGGTCCGTGACGGCCGTAAGCGCCCTTCCTTAAAAATAGTTTTCATGAATATTAATCGCCCACGCGATGGTGAGACACTCCCGCTCGGTAGAAGAGTAATTTCGCTTAGCTTGGATTAGGGTGCTCGAGGCTAATCATAACGCGCCGTTCTTACCCTTCCTATCCTGTTCGAGCACGGCTCATATTGCCGTATCCGAGGGGTCCGCTCTGATAACGAAGTCCGGGAACGCCACGACGGACGGGATGCTAACGATGATCCGATACTCATACAATTGGAAATCAACCTATTCAGGTAGTCGGCTATCCTCGCCAAGCAATTGATGTACTCAGAGTAGTAAGTGACAACCCGAGGCCTTTTGGATTCAAGGATAGCCGAGGGGATACCGAGTGCCCCAAGTAGTTCACGTTGTCCTGGAACCACTGGTATCTCGATGGGCCCATCCCACCGCTGACCCCAGTTTAAAAGGTACAGGGCTTATCGGAAGAAACGCAATGAGAGGCCGTATTCGAATAGACTCTAGGCGGTCGGAGTAGAGAGCAGTGCGTCGAGTCTCCGCTCTTCCATCTATGATGACGATCCCGTCTACATAGCTAGTGGCCTCGTTTCTAGGTTCGAGGCATGCGACAGGTTTTTCTCTGTCTGTCGGCCACCAACATGACGAACACCGTCTCAGGATATGAGCGTCGATAGTACCGAATCGGGAACTGGAGTGTGGCTAGTGCGTGGTCTGGATGATATTTTGCGTGCCATTGTCCAAGCGCCGGAAATCACGAACAAAAATACATTCAAAAGTTTAAATTCCGCGTCCTTCGCTTTTCACATCCCGACCTTTATTTTGCAAACTAATTTGCTATACGATTAACATTTTTATTTCGTGATTTCACGATCAAACGGTAACACGAACAGAGAGTTTATAATTATTCCACACAAGGTAACTGCCCAATTAATTTAATTAACATAATCAGAGAATTCCAGGACAGAATCCGCCCTCTGGAAGAGCGTCAAAAAATCGAGAAGATGAATACATTTTGTCAGTGAATATTCATTTTTTTACTTACCTTTTCAATGCATAATATTTTTAGCAGATTTTGGTTGAAAAGCAAAGAATGATAACACGTAGTACTCGTTGTGAACTGGTACAAATATTGTGTAATGCACGACCTTAGCAAATCGACAGCCACCATCTTTAATCTGTAACACCCCAATGTTTTACCAGAACATCGCGCGGGAATTGAAGGACACCCAATGTTGACTACGCGCCAATAGGACAGCTGTCTTCATCCACTGTCGTCGAGACGTCAGCAACTTCCTTTCGAAATTCATGGACCAGTATCGTAGTTTTCCCGTTATAAGGATACATCCGTTCTTAACCAACGTCTATAACCCCATTATCCATTTTTATCTGTTAACCTTATTATATCCTTTCATTTCAATGCGTCTCTTCATTATGGCTGCCTGGGACGTGTATTTATGTTCTACGATTACCGTTACAAAACCCCCAGCGAAGGTGTAATATTTCTTAGGTAAGAACCCCATAACTAGAAGAGCGTCACAAATCGTGTTGTAATGTACGAGATGACCCAATAGGAGGCCATCTTTCGATAGTGTGGAGTTCCATAAGATGATTTTTACGACCATTCGGTCCACTCAGGGTTAGGCACCTCAATTTATACCTGTATACCTTCGCTCTCCCAACCATTCATAGCAGTTCAGTCTCCCCCGTCTCACCAGCCAACGAGATCCTGCAGCGACGTTCTCCCATCTTCCACACGATGGATAAGTCGGGTCGTTACCCACATTAAGGATCCTTCCCATTTTTGCCAAAAGATCCTATTGTGTTTCAACCTTTTCATTTATCACATTCGTTTCTTTGTCCAGAATCCCTCCCCCCACTTGAAAAGCGACACAATGGTCCGGATGTTGCCTACAATTGCTTTCACTACGTTGTTCAATTACTTCGAGTCTCCTAACCTCGAAACAATCTACTGACCTTCACACTCAACGGATCAGTCGGGTTGTTACCCGAGCTAATTTCATCCAAAGCTGTTGTATTATACCAACCCCTTCGTCTGTCTGTTTTATTCTATCCTTTTTCGTAACTTTCTGGAGTCTTCCTCGGTCAGTAAAATCATCTATTTAGTTAGTCTTTTTATCCGTGGTACGACTGTCGTTTTAGGAATGGCTATAGTGAAATACATGATCTCAACGCATAACCCCATATTTCTAGGTCACTGGCTCTCGGAGCAATTCTTATGATTCCCCAGCAATATTTTCACCACCAGCCAAACAGCTGTGATAATGGATATTATGAATCTGGAAATATGTACGTTTTTAGCCGTGCATGAAGTTGTTTTATAGTTTAATGTTTAGAAGTTATATGCAGTACTTCCATTATTTGGTTCAAAGAGCATCGCGCAGAAAAGTGGTGCATTAACCTGGCCTTCTTAGTTCACTATTTCTATATGCCACGTTAGCCGTTCTCTTTTTTTAATTTTAAATGCATGCGTATCTTTTACAGTCAGACAAACTTTTTCGAAATTTTAGAGATTTTTCTCCCTTTAACTATGATGCCAGTCTTGGGGATCAATATGCACAACGCGGTCTACAAGTGCGCAAGCAGCAAAATGAATACTTTACGCCTACCCCTGTCGGTAGTGATACAGCAGGTCCGTTCAATTTCGACGACGAACCCCCTTTACTTGAAGGTTAGCGTCTTCCGTTACTCTTGCTTTACGTGTCTGGACGTCATTAAAATAATTAAGGAAAACGATTGATAAAAAAACGGTCGTCTTTTGGTTAAACAGCGAATACGTTAATAACATAAACGACTCCTTTGTGGACACTATCCGTTTTTGACATGGGTTTGTTTCTCAGGTATATAAACAGTGATCTTTAACAATCAAAACTGAACTATTATGGGTTCATTAGTATTGAATAATTTTTTAACCAACAAAATCCAACCGGGCAATTTGCCAAATTGAACAGGTTTACCGATGATTTAATTGGTGTATATATATACTGACATGTTGGATTTTTATTTCAGAATTGGGTGTGAATTTCGGTCACATCATCCAAAAGGTAACATTTTTTTATGTCCACCAAAAGTATCCCATTTGATTTTGGCTTGCTTGTGTCTCGATTATTCTTACAGTAGTATTATTCCTATTGCATAAAACAGGAAAGTCCTTAATAGCATAATTACCTGCAAGACGAAGTTTGTGGGAGAATGTTGACAACTTAGGTAACGACACGTTTGAGCATGAGGTTACTGTTTTACATATTTCATCCAAATCAATGTCCAGGGTCTCCTTCCCCTGTGCTAATTACACATTACTGTTTTTTTCTTTTCCGTGGTAGACGCTCAATGTCCTGAATCCAATGCGCGAGAGTCAGCAGGAAGTACTCGAAGACACCGATCTAGCAGGCCCTCTTGTATTCTGTCTAATCTTTGGAGGAACTCTTCTTTTGGTATATCTCCTATCCCAAAAGTATTATAATTGTTCTTTTATTAGGCAGGCAAGGTACACTTTAATTACATATACGGCCTTGGCCTCTTGGGCTGTGTGGGAATGTACACTCTTCTCAACTTGATGACTCCTGATGGAGTGGCACCCACCTGTATTGTTTCTGTTCTTGGATACTGTTTGCTGCCAATGTGTGCTCTATCTACAGCTGGTATCTTCGTCTCCCTGAGGTAAGAGTTTATAACTAGCAACCCAAGACTTGCACTCGCCATTTTCTTTAGGTCCATATTGGGAGTTGTACTGACTGCTATCGTAGTCCTCTGGTGTGCAATGTCCTCAAGCAAGTTGTTCGTACGGGCTCTCAGTATGAACCAGCAACGTTGTCTCGTTGGATACCCATGCGCCCTCGTCTATGCCGTGTTCGCCTTGCTTACGGTTTTTTAAACCATTAAAAAACGACATAAAGCTACTTTATATATGGATGTCTCCCTTTTAAGCTCAATGCGAAATGAAAATTAATTTAAATCGTATATATGATCCTGAAGCCACAGTTAAGAAAATTGCAATCAACATTACGCCCAAAGTCTTTCAACGAAATTCAGCCATCCACTGGCGAATATTTCTTCCGAAAATAGTGTTCGAGCACGAAGTTCCGCAGCGGAACGTAACTTCACTATCTCATCTCCTGGAGCGTCTACAAGAACGTATCGGAAGACATCGGCGTACTCCTGTGCCGTGGAAGCAAGGAAGCCTACTGGTGATGTTGCTCTGTCAGCCGGACCAATTATATCAGTAAGAGGACCACCGGAACGATTAGCTATAGTTACTAGTCCAGCGGCCATGCCTTCAACAATGCCTTGAAATTGTTGAAAAAATAAATTATAGATTTAGCAAGAAGTAGCAATTACACACAAAGTAATAATTGCTTACCAATACCAAAGTGTTCGTCTAACATGGTGTGAACGTTAATCGTGGCGTTAGTGAGATACATCTTAACAGTTGCACTTGAAGCATTGACTTCAAAGGTCACTTGCGACTCCGGAATGCCCAAATTGAAAAGTGTTTCTTTCAAACTCTGCACTCGAGTAAAATCCTCGTAGTCGCGACAGCCCCCAATAAGAATGAGCCGATATTTACTGCTGTCGTTTTGAAGACCCTTCAGAAACAGCGCAAATGATTTCAGTTGCAGCTAAAACAGAGAGCGACACCGCATATATGGGACAATGTAGATGAAACACCTTTGTTAAATGCGGACTATTTGGCCAAATAGCATGAAAACGTATAGGGTACGAGATCCTTATACAACCAACCTCGTGATTCTTTTCGGGCCGAAATTGCCCAATAGAAATTATCCATGGCTCGCGCGTGCCTTCGCGTGTGTCACCCAATGCGAGACAAGGACAAGGAGGGTAGAGCAAAAGTGAGGGACTACCCCACAGACGAGATATATGTCGTTGCGTCCAAGTCGAATTTACTGCAGCAAGCTTGCAATTGAATTCATTGCCAACCCAACCGTATAATATCTTGAACAGAGCATAATATATCCTCTTGACGTTCGTTAGTATCCAGCTTTGCCTTATACTATCAGAGTTATTGTAGGGTGTGGTTGTAGATTGTGAGGCCAATCGAGCTTCCATATCCGATGAGACAGTTGGAAAGTGAACGTAGGCTCCACATTTGGCTCCTATTAGCCAAGTGAAAACAGGCATCGTAAATGCGAAACCTGTCGTGTCAATGAATACGTCACTTGGGAGGCGTATGACAGCTTCCAATGCCGCGACAATGGACCCTAGTGCCTGACCAGCAAGAGTAAAACAGGGATAGAGGCTCGGTCGGAGCAGACACTCTGAATTCAAAGGGACAAAGCGAACACGTTCGGCGTCGAACACATTTCGGTCAAAAATTGTCTGGACGCGAGAAAAGACTGTTTGAGGAGATGAGAGACAATCGGGGTCGTTCGTATAGATGAAAATAATAACGTTTTGACATTCTCGTAAAATGACATCAACGCCTGTCCAGAGAACACGCTCTCCACCCCCAAATGAATTGCAATATGGATGAAAAATAGAGATCATAATGCAATCATTTTGCAGCTTATTGAAGCTAGCCAATTTTTTCCGTATTAGAAAACGTCGGAACAGTAGACAAATTGGTAAAATGACACCAACGATAACCATTGAACACAGAAACGCATTTTGCGAGTCCATTACCCACTAAAACAATGACGGTGGAAACGGTGTCGCTATTCCTGTGGTTGGATTCTGACCTAAAAAATGCGGAGGTTTTGTAACGATAATCGTAGAACATGGATGCTCGTCCCAGGCAGAAATAAAGAGAAGACGAATTGACTGGAGGCAATGGGTATAATGAGATGAACAGACATATGGTAGAAGATACACATGCATCGTGAGGATATATAGACTTTGGATAAAAATGTAATAATGGGAAAACCACGATGCTGTCTGGTTTGAAAGGGAGGAAGTTGCTCAAGTCTCGGCGACCCTAGATTAAGGCAGCTGTGTCCTTGTGTGTGGCATCTTGTATTGAGGGATGCACAAGATAACAGGGTTCGCCATGATAGAAGACACAACCCCATGCAATGATCGTAGATACAAGTGTGACGCTGTTCCAATTGTGGGGTTGTGACCTTCGCTTGGGGTTTTGTAACGGTAACCGTAGAACATAGATACACATCCCAGGCAGCCATAATTAGGAGACGCAATGAAATGATATAATAAGGTAAACAGTTATAAATGGATGGCGAGGTTATATAGACTTTAGGTAAAAATGGAATGGGTCTTTATAACGGGAAATCTACGATGCTGGTCCATGAGTTTGGGAAGGGAGGAAGTTGTTCAAGTCTCGGCGACTGTGGCTGAAGGCAGCTGTGTCCTTATGTGACATAGGGGAGGCATCCTGTATTGGAGGAGAGAGCGTGCGGTGGCGTGCGCTTGTAATCTAGCAACCTGGAGGCCGGGTGGCGGAAACTGTCTCGCGCGCGTTATGGACAAGGCCTTCTATGGCCGCCATTACCTCGTTGTTATTTCCTCCATTCCTGTTAAACATTAAAATGCTGAAAGTTCTGGTCTTTGTGACCTTAATAAAGCGTAAAAATTATTTATTTATAGATATACCAGATAGCAGTCTTCGCCGTCATAGAAGACGGCCACCTCGGCTAATGGTGGTTGACACAAGATGGCGTCCTATTGGCGCGGAGTCGGCATTCTGTCCTTAATATCCCGAGCGATGTCCTACTAAAACATCGGGGCGTTACAAAAGATAGTGTACGTGGTCAACCTTGTGTGTCCTTGAAAATCCCGCGCGGTAACCTGGTATAACACTTAACTAAACCAATGCAAAATAGGTAATTTTAAAAAGTAAAACGCAATTAACGCTTCGACTAACAAATTTTTATGAAAAAGGTTGACTAAATTAATGTGTCGACATTGCATAAAAAATCTTTGTAGTTGTTCTAGAAGTTGTCGACCTTTAGTGACCTTGAAAGAGAAAAATCTTGATTCTATTTTGGCGTGTATGTCATAAAATGATAAGTGGCTTTAAGTATATTCGACATCAACATCAGCGCAAATATTTGATGATGAAAAACCCGACTGATTTATCTTCTGACGCATAAAATGTCTCTATTTAAATTCCACCTCTGTGGAAGACCGATATAGAGGCATGGCTTGCGGTAGACGAATCACAATTTGCGGCGAAAGGAATTTTCACCGGAAAACTGAAGTTCCATCAAGTTTTTGCGTCACTGCCTGAAGATCTGGTTGTCCGTTTACGCCTTATCGGTGAACTAGGACATCAGCGAATCTATTATTCTTTACATTTTAGCCCAAAGGCTGCAACCAGCCGTCAGAGCCTCCTTGGCAATCCTCTAACTCGCGATGCCGTTTGTTGAATTGGGCGAGTGCGCCAACCACATTTTTGCCATTTAGCAGTTGCCACCGTAACGAGAGCCCCTAGAAGCTCACTGACGATGAGGCCAAAGAGTTGCGTGACTTGAGGCACAAAATGCAAGCACCGCTGTCGGGGTCAACGGAAACCACAGACGGCCGCACGCACAAGCAAGACGACAAGCTTTGTTCGTTTCATCAGATGTTCGTTATGTTCATGGTCGGGAAACGGAGATGTCAGGCAGTGAGTGCGGCTTTCACTCCACCTGGCATGTACACGCAAAGACGCATCCTGTTTTTGATGGCCGTCGAAAGCGGTCGCCGCTTCATGGTTGACTCCGGCGCTGATTTGAGTGTCTGACCGGTTACACCTCGATACCAATTTCTTCATGAAGGCTGACAATTGGAGAACATTAAAACTTACTTTGAGCGTTCGCTTCGTATCCACCTTGGACTGGGACGAATTTTCACTTTAACATTCATAGTGGCTGATGTCCCTCATCCAATACGACGAAAGAAACTCTTTGACGACTCAACGGTAGCGGACGTCTCCGGATACACATGAACCATCTGGATCCGCCACCTCACTCACATTCCTGCCTCCTCTCCCCAAAAGGCCATTCTCAATCGATTTTCGATTTCCAACACAACAGAAGCCCCAACACGACGTATTCCACCATATAAAGACCACGGTTCCCGCCACCTTTCAAGGTTATCGTCGTCTCGACCAAGCCTAAAAGGAATTCAAACGAATGATGGAGCTCGGCACCGAACGCCCGTTCGACAGCCGCTTGGGCTTAGGAAAGCTTCACAAACCTTCGAACACTTCATCAACTCCATTATTTGCGGTCTCGACTTCTGTTGCGCTTATATCGACGCCATTCTAATGGCCAGCAAATCTAAGTATCGCACCTGCAGCATTTGGACTTGGTTTTTCGTCACACGGATGAACGCGGACTCGTGGCCAAACCGAAATACGTTTTCTGGGTCAATTTGTAATGGATCGGGGCGTTTAACCACTGGAGGCGAAGAGCCCAGCACAAAGCGTCAGCTTCGAAGATTCCTCGGAATGCTGACCTTTTACCGACGTTTCATCGCCAATTCGTTCAGATGGCCTCGTCGTAAACCGCCCTGACCGGCAGCGTAAACGGTAAGGATAAACGATAACAAGAGAAGATTGCAGCCTTCCAGAAGTCGAAGACCGGTGTGGTTTCCGCTACTCTATTGGCTCATCCGCGTCCTGATGCCCAACTATTTTTTGATGGTAGACGCTTCGAACACAGCTGTCGGCTCTGTACTCATCCAAGGGGACGAGGATCAACGACAACCACTACCTTTTTTCTCGTAGTCCCTATCGCCAACGGACCGCCGATACATCACATTCGGTCCTGAATCATTGGCGGCTTACCTAAGCGTTAAGCACTTTCGCCACTTTGTGGAAGGTTGCCACATTCTCATTTTTACGGTTCGCAAGCCGCTGGTATCTGCCATAGCCTCTCGATTGTATCGCTATAACGAACGCGAGATCCGACAACTCGATTTCCTTTTCCAATTCGACCTGTAATTCCGTCATATCTGCGGCGCAGATAATGAGGTAACCGACGCCCTTTCAAGCATCGAGTTGAACTGTCTGCGACTACGAGGAGATGTCTGACGCCCAGCAACACGAAGCTATACAAATTGGACCCCGCGACACAACTCTTATTAACATAACTCTCCCTCAGTGCCAGCGTTCTCTGCTCTGCGACAACACCAAAGCGTTTTCCTTCACTCCTAATTTCGCTTGGAGCTCGAAATCGAAATTCCTCGGCGTTATTTTAAACAGTCGGTTATTATGGAGTGATCATGTGGGTGCCGTCTTTGGTAAATGCCGTCGCCTTTGATTCCTAGTTCACCGGTTCAGGCGACTTGGTTTAAGCTCTAGCAATATAAAAACCTTTGTCTATGCCTGTATAATTCCCCTTATTGTATATTGTTCCCCAGTTATTTTACCCGGCCTTAAATGTTCTGACCTTTTAACACTTCATAGGCTTTTTAAACTAATCTCCTTTTCTAGTGGTCTGCCTATTCTCTCCATCCAAGAAATCATCGTTCAACGCCACTTCAATAATTGTTCACTAATCGCTGCTCGTATTTTAAGTGACCACTCCCATCCACTCTATTCAATTTTATCTAAGTGTAAATCTCTTCGACCAATGCGCAGGCTATACCGTTCAATGCCCACAAGAACGGCGGCATATCGCAATTCGGCCATTCCTTATTTGTCCCGACTTTTAGTTTCACCAGAGCAGGTGAAGCAGGAACTAAGAGAAAATTTTCATATCAAGTACTTGTTATACTGCCTTGTTTTATGCTGAAAGCTTTGGTCCTCGTGACCTCAATAAAGCTGCTACAATTATTATTAATATCGTTATTGTTTCCACGACCGCTAGTTCCCAATGTATGCGGCGTTACGTTTTCGAAAGGGTTCGCGGTATTTTGCAACCTGATATCCGCGCGGCCACCCAATTAGTGCAAATATACGTCTGCCTGTGAACAGGATGATTCCATCGATGTAAATAGGTAAAAGTTAATCGTCCCACCAAGACGCCGATCCGCACGCTCGACCAACGCGACGCACGATTTAGCCACGTTCATATGGACTAGTCGGCCCATTGCCGTCGTCTAGGGGTTTCCGCTACTTGCTGACCTGTGTCGATCGCTTCACCTGTTTGTGCGATGTAATACCGGTAATTGAAATCGGCGCAGAAACGGTCGTTCTCGCCTTCCTGCAGAACTGGGTAGTACGCTTGGGATCTCCACGTCGTTTGTCAACCGACCGAAGGGCATAATTCGAATAATCTATTTTCCTAAGAATGTGTCGATTTCTTTGATTCTAGCGAATCCGCACCACTTCTTACCATCCCGCGGCCTAGATGGTTGAGCGCCTCCCTAGAACACCGAAGTTTTCCTCATGTCTCAAGATGACCGAGACATTTGGGCAGACAATTTGCCTCTCGTCCTGCTCGGCATTCGTGCGACTTTTAAAAGCGACGTCGACTCTTGCCCGGCGGCATTCGTCTACGGGGCATCCTTCAGCTACCGGGTGAGCTGGTTGTCCCAAGAACAGCTGCGCCGTCTCAGTCTGTCTCGGATGTTCTTCAGAGGCTGCGAAGGTTTGCTAGGAGCGTTCGGCCTAAAGAAACCAGACCCCGGCAGTTAGGCCAGGTCGACCACAGCTCGAAAAAACACCACCGTTTTTCTCCGTCGTGATCGAGTTCTCCGTCCACTTTAACAACCAAATGATGGTCCTTTTTCGGTCCTTTCTCTTTCTGATAAAAAGTTTCAAATATCCACGAATAGACGTCGTGAAACGGTTTCAATTGATCGACTCAAGAAAGCTTTTGTCGAGGAACCTTTTGTAACAATGTTCCAATCCCCAGTCCGTTCAAACGGACTGGCTAACCTTACGACGCGATTTCCCCCCTTAATTTATTTTCTAATCTTCTTACGCCCCTGCTCGAAGCAGTCCGTAGCCGACTGACGGCATTTAGGACCACCTGTACACGAAGGGGTGTAGTGATCCGCTCACCTATGCAACTAACAAACCTTTCCCCTTAGTTTTCCGTCGGTCAACCTGTGTCCCCACCGGCCATCCTTATTGTATCTCTTCCCCTGTCGACAAAGAGTCTAAGGGGAAGCCCTGTAGTGACCTTAAAAGCTCCCCTTTTGTTTTAACGGTCACTAACCGAATTCCGGACACGAACGCGCGAACGCGCTAACGCCGATAAAACTCTGTGTAAATTCGATTATTTGACTGCTAGAACAATCTTGATTCTATTTTGACGTGCATGTCATAAAACGGTCAGGGTTTTGAGTATCTTTGACAACTAACCTTGACAAAACTAGGAATAAGTGGTTTAGCAGAATAACTTATGGAAAACCGTGAGTATTGTGTACAATACACGTGTAGTGAGATTTATAGGGCCTTTATTTGTTTAAAGTTTGTTTAAGCGATAAAACGACTGAAACTTGTGTCCTGAATTGGAATCTTCGCTGGGTTTTGTTATAGTTCCTCTATAATTGGACATACCCCTAAAAGGGATTCATATTTGGCAGTACATATTGACTCAGAATCTTAAATTTGGCGCACATTATTGTTTTTTTGTCATCTGAACTCCTTGTTTTCGTGAAAAATGTAATCTAGCGAACAAATCAGTGCTGATTCCATCTAAATGCCCCCAGTCTGGCCGGCTAATATTAACGCTTGGTTTACCATCATCGAAGATGGCTCTTACAAATGAAACTACCGGACGCTAGTTAAGCAATTGGGTTGCCGTTTTTGGAGCTCCACTCTACATCACAATCGACCGCGACCAACAATTTGAGTTTGGTTGCCTTCCGCAAGATGTGTGAATTTCTTACCTGCTTCAGATTATGCACGACAACATACAACCCAGCCACTAATGGCATGGTTGAGCGGTTCAAACGGCAGCCCTCAATACTCGAGACAGCAGAGAGGATTGGGTGGAAACTTTTCCTATGACTCTTCTGATTAACCGACGACCATCAAACCTGACCGTCAGAGAAGGTAAAAAGAAAAGGTATTTAGGATAGCCGATTCTTCAATCCATGAGCACGCCGATAGCGATAACTTGACTCGCATAAGACATTTCGCCAGGAATCTACGCCCAATCGCTCCCCGACGACCGGAATAACCATGGCATTTGCATCCGGTTCTTCAGAAGGGCTTCCATGTGTTCGTCCGCTGCGGCCGTATACAACAGCTGCACTAATTCCCATACGACGGCTTGTTTGAGATCATGAAATGTACGATCAAAGTTTCTATATTGCTGATTTAGGGCGCAGAGGATAAGGTCAGCGTCGATCTCTACAGAGCAGCTTTTCTGGAGAAAAGGATTGCCGTTGGACAATTCCTCCAGCTCCGTCGAATAACACGGTTGCGACCACCATTCCTCACCCACCTATAGACTACCCAACAAGCCCCCTCCCCCCATCCCTACTACTTCGACCAGTCTTTCGGGACGCAGCAACATTTCCCTACCAATCTTACCCAGTTTATCTGTTAAGCCATTCCGCCGTTTCACGGCTACGTTTTGAAGGAGGGTTCCCTGTAATGTACTGATTTGATTAAAGTTTGTTTAAAAAAAAGCACAACGACTGATAAAAACGACTGAAACGTGTGTCCTGAATTGTTTCTTCCGTGGGCTTTGCTATTGTTCCGGTGTCATTAAATATTCCTCGTATAGAAAGTGTATATTTGGTAGTAAATATTAACTGAGAACCTTATCGATTAATCATATCAATCGTGAAGGAAGATGACAATCGCTTTGACACAATGAACGATTTGCTTACCGTGGAACGTTCACCATTACAGGTTAAAACATGTATAAGTTAACTCTAATGTAGGAAAACGCAAAAAAGGCTTTTGTTCATCTACAATGCATAAAACCCCGATACTTAATTGGGTATATATGTGGCTAGATTAATTATACGTATTATGATTTGAGGACACTGATTAGCCAAACAGCTTGTTGTTGTGACGCTCTTCCAGGGGCGGGATTCTGACCTCAGATAGTTTTTTTGCAATAGTAAACTTAGAACACGGGCACGCGTCAAGCAGCCATAATGAGAAGAAATTCGCGTTGAATAAAGGACGCGTGTGCTAAAATTAGTGACCTTTATTTATAAAGGAAGGTTGGCGAACCTTACATGTATTGTGTAAGTGGGTCGTCCGTTTTTTTATGTCTATTAGTGCCCAGAAATTGCTGAAAAGGTAATCCCAAAGTCAATATATATACAGTCCGGTATATCGTGTTTTACGGCCAAAAATTTAGGAAAGGCCACGGCTTATGGTGGAATACCGTCTCGCCTTCGACGGGTTTCATGAAATAGTCAATCGTGCGAGGATATCTCTGTTTTCACGCTCTATTAGTGGTAGTGGTCCGAAATAATTGGATTGTGTGGATTCCTATAGGGGTCCTCTAGTGAGAGAATCGTTACGTTGACAGTGTCTAATATAATTGCTGTGCTTTTTCACCAAAATCGGGCAAGGCCAGGATTTGAGCTACTCAGGGCAGTCTCTTAAGCTTGGCGAAGGTGGGATCATGTTCAGGTATCTATTGGAAAGTCTGCTTTGCGTCGTTCTCGATGAGCTTATGTAAGAAGCAGCAATCTGTGCATAAAATTTCATAAATTACCGGAAATAGTTAGTAGGGCCGAGAAAAATCCTTGAGACAGTTTGATTGCAAGAACGAGACTAGTTGTTCACGTCGTCGTCTTGCTAGTGATCTATAAACCTCGTTCGGAAATAACGTGGTCCGGAAACCCAAATGAATTTCTAGCAAATAGCATACGACCGGGCTGTGTGTGAGGCCTGCCTCCTGGAAACGGGTAAGCACCATTTTAAGATCGCCTTTGTTGTTAGTTACCATGAGGCTAAAATCTATACCACCATCGAGGTACTGATCAGGCACTGATTCGGAGGGGCACTGACTTCGGGGATTAGGATTGGTACGAGAAGTTGGAAGTAGCCGAAAATTGCAAAACTCCAATGAACCACCAGGGGGGTGGAATTCGGTCCTTAGGCTCTACTTCAACTTTCCAATAGACAAATTCAAAATCCAGGGCAGAAAGCCTCCTCGCGATCACGGCCAGTGGAAACGCTTCTTTTTACGTAACCGCGTTGACACAACGATAATCGACTTCCGCAGACTTTTCCGTCATATAATCGTTTCTGTGCGTTTACAAGCCACGAACACGAATTTTATTGCTTGAAATCAGTAGAAATCGAGGAAAATGAGTATGTTACCACCAGTAAATAATTCTGTTCATCTAGTATCCACCAATGGTAAGTTATCTTCGATAGCTACGTGCTTATTTCAAATCACCAAATTGTAATGCACACACCTGCATCTATGCTCATTTAGACGCATGGTCTGTCCTATAAAACGCATTTTCGTCTTCGAACGGCAAATTATCCAATAAAGCCTCCTTGCCATGTGTCTATCCTCCTGCGTGCATTAATTTGTTGAGATATTATTATTATTCATCCTAGATCATATTTTTTCCGATCTTCATAGTAGCTTGGACGATACATTTGGTGACAGGAATGTAGAACACGAAAGTTGCCGTATTTATCGTACTCGCCATTTTCCTTACACGCTTACCGATTTTGATCCCTTTAACCCCCAGCCCCGCATAAGATATCTGCATTCCCAACATTTTCAATCTAACGGGGCCTACTCGTTTAATCTCCCCTCATCAATTATTATGATTAGTATTTAAACCGAAATTCGCCTCCATACAAACGCACAACCATGCTGGACACCGAAACCCGTCACTTCACTGCCTATCGCTGTAACCTACGCCACACTGGCCGCCATACCCCTGCGCCTAATTCGCGCATTCCCTCCAAATGACAACAAGGAAATCGCATACCTCATCCTCAAACGCTTCCCCCTTTGTCCGCCACACAATCCGGGCAGCACCTACTGGGGCCGCTTCGGCAAGAACGCCAGGGCATGCGGCCAAAAGCGAGTTAACTGACCCTTATCCACATCTTGTCAGCTCTCTACTTATTTTAAGCCGGTCATAATATTTGGAAGCCTTTTGGGTAAGAAGACTACCATCTTAGTAGACTCCGGCGCAGCCATCTCAGAGATCAACGAGAATTTGATTCGGGGGACACAGATAATTCACTCCCAATTCCCTCAGCAACACGTAACCCTTGCAACCTCTCATTCTCCCGTCGAGGTATCCGATACCGTTATGGTTCCTATCACAATAAACGGAAGAAAAATTGACCACCGTTTTTGTTTCATCCGATGTTAAATGGAACGTTATACTAGGCTATGGTTCAATGCGTATACACATCAAGGCCATTAATTTCTCTACCAATTTCACGTCCCTCATCCTCGACAAAGACAAGATCGCCCCCCCGCCTGTAGAACATTATTCCTTTACGGAGATCCTTCAGGATAAATTTACAGGGGCTGACCGCCAGGTCCTCGACCCAGGCCATCGGTCGAACCAACATCGTGCAACACCGGATATACACTAGCTAAGTGGCCAGATGGCAGGACATGTTAGCGGACTTCGAATTCGCTGTCATCAATCGAACCGGCAAAGAACATACGAATGCCGACGCTTAGTCACGATGTCGGAACACCATAGTTGTCCGTGTGAACAGACATAGACGTTAATGCATTGTCAGTTACCACCTCTGCTCTGAATTGGGCCGACTTATAAGCTTCCGGATTCATCTATGATAGAATGGTCAAAGGGCCAAGTAAAGCGATGAAAAAGGAGGTATCGTGTGAAAATCGGGAATCCCAAGCCTTATGGTCTTTCCGACACAATTTATCCACTATTTCCAATTCCGAAAAGGTAACCGGTAATTCCTGGATTTACCCCCGCGCGGCTAACTTTCGGTCGAGAGCTCCAAAGCCCCCTGGACGTCCAGCTATCCATTACAAACATCAAGTTCTCGTCTCCCAACTGACAGATATCCACCAGGCATGTCAACGGTTGGCCCGTTCTCACTTACAAAACGCCCAAGTCGCGCAAGCCCGTTTTTACGATCGCAAAGCTTACGGGCCACCGTTTCAGCCCGGCGATACAATGATTCCCGAACCCGCTAGGAGGATTACCGAGTAAATTCCACAACCCATGGATTGTCCCATATTCTGTTATTCAGTGCCTATCGAAAATCGTTTATCGTATCCGCACTATTGACAACCATTCCAGCCCGGCGATACATTGCTGCACAGTGTAAAGAACCTGCCTCGATGACTACAGATTAAATTCCGCAACCCATGGACTGGCCCATACTCCGCTACAAAATGACTAACGGGCAGCCCAATGACCCTCCCCGGTCACTTCAATCCAGCCAATTCGCTAGAATTGGCTAATCCAAGCACACTCAACCAAACTTGAATTAAGTTGATCCCTTGCTGTGTCTAAGTTTACGGCATTTGCAGTTTACCCCGTGACAACCCCAAAGCTGCCACCTCGTGCACATATTGATACCACCGCCTGGCAAGTAGCGCGACTAAACCTCCCGGTAAGCCCCCATGACCCCACATCTCTGGCTCGGTCTGGTTAAATTGAGGAGGCAGAAAAAGAGAACATGGACCTTTAATTTTCCAATGCTTATGGGTGTACAATATTCTTAGCTGTTCCAACGTCTGTCCGGATATGAAGGTTGCCTGATTTCCCGATTCTCGAACACGCAACATACAAGTAATCTGAAGACAATTCCAACGATTGTTCTTGGGCTTGATTGATGGTGACTGCAATAGCCAGCCGAACTTGGAATTGCAATCGCTTAAACGGGAATTGCATTTCCGTTGGAAACATGGGAATGCGATGAATGGGGACATCTTCGCCCTTGAAAGGTCCGGTCAAGATGGTTGCCTCTACGACGGCGCGTTCCGTTGCAAAGCTCCGGCTGGTAGATATTCCGCAACATGATAATTGGCCCACCGAGTTTCAATTGCAGTACATGGAGTGACATCCCTGACAGACAAAGTGAATTGAAATATTCTGTCGGATAATGAACAGCTTCGTCTCCTTCCACAACAGTGTCCACGGACATTTATGTCTGTCTCGCCGTCAATGGTGGATTGACTAATGTTGTTAAGTTCGTAGACGTCCTTGTTCTTGGCTGGAAGAATAGCCAGCTCACTAAGCCAATCGCGATTCTGATACTTGGCCGGATCAACTGGCACCTGCCCGTTCCAAATTACCAGCAATTGACGTGATAAGATGTTAAATTTTGCAATTGGAGACGCATATTTGTAGATAATGTTACAGTCTTTACGTGGTGCCACAGAATAGATTATTTCAGCCAAGTGTTTATTTTATTTTATATTATTATATTTTAAGTTTTTATTGAGGAGTTACGGGTAATACTTATCATGGCGTTGCGCATAGTAAAACACAATGAACAGTTACAGGGTTAAAGTTAGCAACCACCACACGTAGGCTCTGGAGACTTTACACTTGGGTCTTTCAACATGTCTTAAAGGCATGCATCCCAGTGCCGGTTGTTCTCCAATAAATTTGCAGCTTGGCATGCACTGCGGAAAGTGGCCCATGGGAGACCGTTGACAATTTTCAATTGCTGGAAAGATGTTGGACCGGACGCATTTACCAACAGCATGCGGAGGAAGAAACATTCGCCTTGATTGGGATGCAGAGTGTACAGGCGGCCTATCGTGGATTCCTGAAGTATGCCTGTTGTCCATCGACACGCTCTCCCAGTTGTTCAAACGATTTCCTACCCACATTCCATGTGTGATACGTTGGCACTTGGGAGTACAGCATCGTTTTGACAAAAGGGAAGGTGTCATACAGCCTCACTGCTGCTTATGAATGGTCCGGTCTGGTACTGAGTTATTTATTCGATGTGGTGCACCGCATTCCCTTCACTTCCTTCTGATTGAACGTCAAAAACTGCCATATCGATGCCTTTATTGACGTACTTGACGGAGTTGCTGTACTCAACGTTTATGTAATAATAATAATAATAATTTTTACGCTTTATTAAGGTTACAAAGACCAGAACTTTCAGCATTTTGATGTTTAACAGGAATGGAGGAAATAACAACGAGGTAATGGCGGCCATAGAAGGCCTTGTCCATAACGCGCGCGAGACAGTTTCCGCCACCCGGCCTCCAGGTTGCTAGATTACAAGCGCACGCCACTACGCTTTGTATGTTTTTTTATAGCAAAGGGGAGTATGGGACAACCCATCAGTTACATACCTCGATGTCGGCGCTTCGCATTTTAATGATTGCAAATTTAGCGCCATCTACAGGTGATATGCGTTTGTATAAAGGGCACCCGTCGTTCCCTGTAACAGCGTGGGTCATAAATGCTCGGGGATATCGCTTAGAACACTGTCCGCCTTTCATGCACGGGGAATAGAGATTCAATGCGCCGCAAGGCCCGTGGATTATGTATTCACACACAATTTCCTGAAAATCCTAATCAACCTCGGCATATGACGCCGTCTATTTTGATCGAGTAGATTTTGTTCTGATGCAGATACTGTAGATTGTCGATGCCCGTTCTTCCTCCGTGTAATTTGCCATGTGACGCGCAATTGCTTCGGCGTGGCGAGTACGGCGACCTAGGTTCAGTCTTCCGCGAATCCCGCCTATACTCCCTGGGGGGGGGGCAGGTAGAACAATATCGGTAGGAGGAAATTGACATCAACCATATACCCTGTTTCCTGTTTGTGCGCGATCGGCGGACGTGCGTTTTAGTCTTGCAAGAAATAATGACGGTATATTATCGTAGAAAATATTTAGGGCTCTTTTGTCGCGAATTAGCGATGCAATTTTTACTCCAATCTCCCAATTACCCCAGTGGTTTCACTGAAATTTAGATAATGGATACGAATTACAACGGGTGAATAAATAATGAGCTTCCCATGTCCTTAAATTAGTATAGTATTTAAGAAACCCAGGATTGTCAAAAGCGAAATTGGCTACGGATCAGTTTCTCGAAACAATCCTCGACATTCAGCGCGAAATTTTCGGGAAAAAATCAATACTTTAATGTAATCAGACAAGACATAAAAATTGCTGTAAATTTTGGTTGCTTCCGAATTGTTGTGTGAAAGATGACTTAGAAGAGGGATGTTCGACTCAAATTTGTTTTTTTTCGGGTACTTCGGCCATAACAGGGTTTGCAGACAACTGGACGACTCGATTTTTCAGGTTCGAGGTTTTCCCCTTGTGATTTTCCAAAAGTACCGGTGAACATGTGACATCTGGAGCACACATATTGACCGCACTTGACACAATGCAGCTGTAAAAGAACCACGATTTATAAGATAACGGTTGTACGTGCGAACCACAGTAAATAATGTCAAGCCCTGTCAAGCGCACTAAAATTATACAAATTAATAATAATACAACTTGTTGGTTTATAGTGTCGTTGGTAGTGAAAAGAGCTGAAGAGTTAAAAACACAGAATTCCTACGCCTGGAATAAAGCACGGCTTTTGTTGCGAATTAAATATAATTCGGCGTGATATACGTAGGTTTAATTACTGGAATATACAACAGTTGGTATCATTTGTAGATGTATTTCAAGTAATGGCATCCAACAAATATGGGTCATTATTTGCTCCACAAATTGGGATAGAGATGACAATTTTACAGTACCATAACTCACGCAGGGTATGTTGCAGGCAAGTAAAAAATTACAAATGCTGCAAACGGAGGTAGCATCAGGCATCAGAGTAAATGTATTGGTGCTTATCGCAGCGACATCGTCTGTGATCTCCAATGCCGTTAACATTTCTGGAAACACAACACAAACGGCATGAGACCGGGATTCATTTGTACTTTAGAAATAACAAATGTGTAAATGGCCCCTCCCAGAATATCCAGTTTCATGGGAGCAGTTGCTTGCCTCTTAACTGGATTGCGTCATACAAAAATTAATGCCAGCTACCTACTGTGCTCAAGCTACTGGCTGCTGACAAAAACTGAACCAAATAATTATTGATACGCAATGATTAGGCAATATTGCGACCGGTTGATAATAATGCAATGCAAAATCACAACAATCCCTAGAAGAAACGGTACCTGGAAGGTTCTCTTGCAGCGATTCTCTATCCAGACCGCCAAAGACATCATTAGGATTGCCGTGTGATTGACAGAAATCATTCTACAACATTACAAAGATAGTAATAGATAACCCAGATTACAATAACTTTGTAAAAAACGAAGAACCAATGAAAATAATCCAACGAAACAAACTTTGAACATTCGAGGGAATCCCAATACCAATTACTTTTATATGTTAACAAAAACTTCAAGTGGATTGTGAGGCCTGAGCAGGAGCCTTCTTTTTCATCATTCAGTTTCACTGCTAGACTTTGGGGTATCCCAAAAACACTGCACTGTCAGGTAGAACGATAAGATTGCAACAAAAGAGATATCGAAAACCAATAAACTCAAAGTCGCACAGGGGCATCACAACTGCCAGTCGTGGATTGGTCGATAATTCGGTTGAGATACTGGATGCGCTTTTGGAGACATGTGGAATGCAAATTCAGAGCATCGGTTTGGAAATTAAGGTCATCAATGGCATCAGTTATCCTCCGACAGACATTAGGAATGCGCCATTCCCGTCGCAAGTAGAGCTCTGACCAGGGTCTGAAAGGCGGATAATAAATGCTCGCGTAGTCGCATCGGGTTCACTGAGTGCAGCCACCAGATCAACGGTCTGAGGCAATAAACCTATAATTCTGTAAAGCTATGGATTGAACTCCCTAACGCTTTTGTCGACCAAAGCAATTAAACCAAAGAAACCCACCCAGATGCGCCTTCTATGAAAACGAGAAAGGTTATACTTACGCGAAGAGATGCGGCGACATAACAAAAGCTGGAATTAGCGAAGCGACATGAGGCCGTTTAGCATTTCGTTTGGCCTCGACAAAAACCATTGGCGGGCTGTACATCGGGTTAATGAAGAGCTCCTTCCTGTGTGCCAAATAAGCCCATAAGCTTAAAGTCGTGGTGGCCAACCTAAATAATAGAGCGTATTCAGGGAAACCGATAAGAGGGGCATAATAGCACACCTTAGGCGCATGAGGTAAATGCCGCTCATAGTAAGGACATCGACGTGGTAAACAACTCACACCAATGGTTCTACGTAGCTGCCATCCAGGACAACTGATAGCCTGGAGCCTGACCGGGGAGTCTAACCCAGGTCTCCTCACTAACAGTGCGAGGATGCTGACAGTTGAACCATCGGGCCACTTACACCTCCAAATGGTTGGCTGTAAGATGTCGTCTCCGACGTTCAATAGGTATTGGCCTACAATATCTCATGTTTTAGCCGTGACTATTTAAAAACCACACGAGCTCGCCATTTTCTGGATGCGACTAAAATTTCCTGAAATATACCGACGCCATTATAAACTTTACCGTAACAAGCGGATGGATCATAATTAGCTGGTCTCATAAAATATAGTGCGTGTAAAAAAGTAAACAAATAATAAAGGCCCCACTCACATTTGATGATTATTTGTTTAAAATATCCATGAAAACAGTGGGGTTTTAGAATGCAACCAAGTGACGCGTTAGAGGATTAAGACAGCGTCCCTCCGATAACTCCAACAACCTACATTTACTCGAAATTACACTTTTTGTAAGGCTAATCATGAAAAATTATTTACTTCAAATAAACCCTCCATAATTGGCGTGACTATTATAGCGAAAACAGTTCTGAAAATATTCGGTGTACACAATACGGCTTATATATGGCAAATAAACCGTACATGTTATGATTGTCCATCGCTTCTTTGGATGGATTGATCACACTACAATGACGGTATTGGTGACCATTTGACGACCAAAGTAAAAAACGTATCAACTGACCCTAATTCCGCACGCTCTAGCTCACAGGAGCCAACGAAAGTTCCATAGAGGCCTGCACATGATTGGTCATGGAGTTCGAGCAGGAGACGAGAGGTGAATTCAAATTCCCAAGGCAGCAGTTCCAGCAAGTGCCGGACACAATCAAGGAACTGAGTGAAAATGGGCGACGCTTCGCGGGGCTCGCACAAATCAACTAAAGCGCAGCGTTCTGTGAACTTGTGACCAAACCGTAGCCAATCTTTCTCCACGAGTGCCTAGTGCGGAGAGGGGTGGTGACACAGCGAGCTATACGAGTCAGCACGCGCTGATTGTGGAATACCACAAGTTCCTGATTGTCACATACCTGAAATCCCTCAAAGGTGCGATAGTAGGGATCAATCATGAGCTGTGCAAGCGCGCAGACCTGCGACGTGCGATCCCAGCCGTCAGAACAGTGGACCAAAAAAGAGAGCCCGTCGGAACTACTCTCTTCGCAAGGCATCATTCGTGAGGCCACAAAGTATGCCGCCTCCAGGATGCGCCGCAAATTTCGAACCCACGATGACTTGTCGATGGCGGCATTAATTCCCTCAAGTGTCATCTTGGGATCCCGGTAAGCTGGAGGAACAGAGGCAAATAACCGACAGCCATATAAACGAAATACTTCAAAACCGCAAGGAATACGTTTTCACGAACAAGACTTTCAATATCCTACTGACAAGCACAGTAGCCAGTAACGCAATAATCAATAAACACGACATATCTACGTCTTGACAGTCCAGAATTTCCGAGAAACAGCCAGGATACTCATGAATTCGTTGCAGATTGAAATACACAATTAGAGTACGCAGAAGTGCAAACCACAACCAATTTATCTCACTTAGAAACCCCTAGCATAGAAAACCACATTAAGAAAGTCTAATTCTCTTAATAGTAAAATCTATAAATTCGGAAGTCTTCGCAGGCATAGCACAAAGAACCTATTACAAGACCACTGCAATGAACACCCGAATCGACTCACATTTAATCATTTTCTCCAAGGATTCGCGCACCACATGAATATTGGGAATCTCCACAAAGCGCAAAATAATGTCCTTGTAGACACCGACATCCTCGTAGCCCTTGCCCTGCGCCCTGTTGGTCAAGGCATTGAGAGGAGGGCGAGTGTCCACAACGTAGAGCAATGGTACATCACGATTGGCGTTGTTGTTGTTGTTGTAACGAATGTATCGGAGCATGGTCTGGTCCTCAAGCGACCTGCTGGCTAGACCCGACAGCGGTTGACTGGATCGACACAGCGCCGCCTACACACCGGAAAACACAGAACGAACGAGAAAATAACTTACTGCGATATGCGTCAACATACAGCCAAACGAGGTTACATTGAAAACCCAATGCGGGTGCGTTGCTGATTGAGTCCCCGCGGTATGAATGGTAGTGATACAAATGTTTAAAAATAAAACGACTAGCAAATTGCGTAGGAGCTGGTGGGGTCATTAGAAAACCCAATACACACCTTCCCATTGGGGTGAATCCAGGTAAGAACAGGAAGTCGTTTTCGGGATCGGAAATTAGCACTGCCAAGTAGGGTCTGTCGATTGGTGGCTTGGGGAACAATCAACAGACTCGGATATGTATCGCATATCTAGAGGAAAATACTGTTAAAGTGTGATGACTTTCCGCCATTAAAACTAGGTTTATATGGTGGACTATGTTGACCCATGTCGAACAAAATTCATTTTCAGCCCAAATATGGGCCTACTAGGACCCCTAATGTTGAGCAAAAATCTTGGATGATCAGCACGTACCCGGAAGTCTCCATTGTCCAGTTGAACCCATGAGTTGTTCGGCAGACCCATTCGCGCAAAATCAGTCCGCAGGTCAAAGAAGTCCCACCCTGTCCCCTTTTGATCGACAGGGTCAACAAGATAATCGCGAAAACATGGTAGATTTTGTATAGTTTCTGATATAAAGACAAACATGTTGAAAACACCCAATGACATAAAGATCCGGTTTGGGGGGAGTGCATTATGATGCATGGAAGGTTACCCGGATTGATAATTATGGCTATGATAAATTAAAACCCATGACACTGGTTTATCGGTTAGCGACATTCGCATTGCCAATTCGACCTGCGAAATTATCAATTCCTTATCAACACGACTACCTTGATTTCACCTACGCGCATTGTCGTTGGTTTACGGCCCTGGTGGGGCTCTTTGAATGATAAATGTTCCACCGAAATGTGTCTGACTATCGCACCATTTTGATTTTGGGCAACGACAACACTACCAACCTCTCACTGACTGAAACCCAATGTCTAGATGGATTTATTAATTTGACAGAATACATACCAGGCAAAACTACCAAAAATTAACGACCAGCCTCCTCGAAAACTCCATAGACAAAGCGTGTGTAACACGTATGAGGTACGAAATAACACACACGTTTACTGAGTAGTTCACTTCCTCTAACCAGTCTTTCTATTAAGCTGCAAACGAGTCCCCAAACACGACATCCTACCCGCACCGGTCACTAGGAGCAGAACATGTGGTATGTCCTCGGAAAAAGCGGCCTCCGGTAACGATGCGCATAAGCTTCACGGGTCACAATAGGCTCGCCATTCACAACACACGCTTCCATCAACGTAATCAACATATGCTAACGTGATACTCTAACGACGGTCGCAATGGGCACCAAGTCGACTAAATTATAGTACAATTGCGTTGAGCATCCTGGATTGGAGACTGCAGGTCATACCGGGGTGCGGAGACAGGTAACCAGAACGGATTCTACCATACCTTTGTGTGCGCTTCAAGATAGCCTAGCAGCGAGTCGAAGAACTTGCGGCTCCAAACGCGTCAATAACGCTGCACTGGACAAGCCCACGAATCGCCAAGCCCTCTCTGATGAAATCGCGTCACGTCTATTTGCGTACCCCTGCGAGGAGCAATCTGTCGGCCAGCCGTGCCACTGCGCGGTGATTTCAATTCTGCGCCTATTGGCCCACTTCTTACATTTGTTCTTAACACCGTGGTCTATTTTCCTACACACGAAGGGAATCTTCTTGATCAAATATTTGTGAACGATTATTTCCTGCATGCATGTCGTAAACGTGCACATTTAGCCCAGTTTGACCACTGCATCGTTGTTGGTCTACGAAAATATATGGATAGGATAACAAACACCATTCACGCTGTCCCAAACCTATAAAACGTCGCATCCGTTCGCACTGCCTCCAGAACAAGTGCAATTTAAGAGATGCCGTTGCCACAGCCGACTTCAAAGATTTCGCGGATTCTGACTTTGCTAAGTAAATAGTCCATATACATAGCTATCTCCGGTTTCTGTACAATACGCACAATTGAGACGAAAGAAGGAACGGCTCTTCCGCCAGGGCAGGTATCGAGAAATTAAACCAATTTCGATCACGATCACAGCTTAGGTAAATCGCCTTAATCGAATTTTTGTAGATGACCAGTGCAGAACATCGAAACCCGGCGACCTCTATAAAATTCTAAATAGATTGACGGGAACCCGTCGCTCAAATCTACCAAGTGGTGCCCTAGACCTTGATGCTCTGAATGATGGCTTTATCATCAAATCCGCTGACCATTCCGCGATACCTCACCTCAGATCTCCTAATCCCAGCGCTTTTCAACCCGCTTACGAATCCTCTATCTCCCCAATTTTGGTGGGCTTCAAGAGCTCCACGACGACTGGTCCGAATAGGCCCCCATCCACGATTTTGAAAATCGATCACCGCCAGATTTCTTCGATTGTTACGCAACTGATCAATTATTCTTTAGGAGAATGTTCTTTTCCGAAACCGGCCAATGGTTCAAAACACCCTAAACTCTCCCCTTTATGCCGTAGCGAAAGCCGTTAAGAGAGTATTTTTGGTCTTCACCTCCATTTTCAACACTATATCGCGCTCCCGCATCCTATCTAAACGGTTTGAAGATGGCGTTAAAGGATGGTTGATTAATTGATTTCAAAATTATTTCTCTAACCAACGCCAAAACTAAAGAATTGGAAACGATGCCTCTTCCCCCTTGCCCAATAGCTGCGGTGTGCTGCAAGGCGCTGCGCTATGTCCATTCATTTTTAACACTTACACGTCCAGCCCTTGGTTCCCTAACGACGTTACACTAATACAATACGCGGACGACCGTAATTTATGCCATGCATGCAAGAAGAATGGCGATTCTCAACAGCCCGGGAAGGCAGTCACTGTGGAACTGGAGTGGTCTTCGGAGAATGGTCTTCTGCTGAACACATCAAAATGCATCTCAATTGAATTTTCCATGAATGCGGATGCTGACAGTCGTGAAATCACTTCACTCCATAATTTCGCCTCGAGCTCAAAATCGAAATTCCTCGGTGTTATTTTAACAGCCGGTTATCATGGAATGATTATGTGGATGCCGTTTTCGGTAAATGTCGTAGCCTCTGCTTCTTAGTTCGCCGGTTCAGGAGATTTGATTTAAGCTCTAGCCGTATAAAAACCTTTGTCCAAGCCTGTATAATTCCCCTTATTGTATACAGTTTCCCAGTAATTTTCTCCGGCCTTACATGTTTGGACTTTTTAACTTGCTGCCGAACAACCCATGTGAGCGCGGTTATCTCCTACTAGCGGATAAACCTCTCCATGACGATTCTCGGGAATATTTTAACAGGTGGCATTTCAAGTGCCCCCGTAGTGACCTGGCATTTGAATCGAACCCTCAAATCAGAGTGAGGATGCAAACCGCCACACATCCGAAACATACATAAAGAATTTTAAATTATACTGCATGTATCAACATAAAGCACACTTGGAAGTTTCCCACAATAGACACTCTAGCATACATGTGAAGTACGGATATTGGAAATATAAATTAAAGAGGTTATCCAAAAAACAGTCTGTGAGCTACAACTACAGCAAATAGCATAAAAAGAAAACCGTATCCATGCGGTTCATGTACTTCGAAGTGATTAAAAAAATAAACCCATAGACAATCGGGAGCATATTGTTGCGTAAGGCTTCCGGCGTGAATAAAACTTAAATATCAACCGGAAACCCGATTACCTCCAAAAAATGAGCCAATACTTACGAATGTGTGTCAGGTGGATTAAAGCGTCGTAGACGTTTTGGCGATCTTTGTGCTCGGGAATGATGAAACAAGCCACATGAAAATCTTTGCCTCGAATGACTAACGGTGCCCCATTGGCAACCAAAGCCGGACGCTCTATATCACCAATAAGACATGTTCGAATCTAAAGAAGGTAAAATAAGTCAAGTAAATGGAACACATTTTTTACCGGCAATTTTAAATACTACCCGCGGCATAGATCGGCATCAAGATTCCAATTTTATTTTAGTTAAAACAGATTGATTCATTTTCGCTTAACAGTATTTCAGAAGACACAAACACAAAAAGAGATCGAAAACATTATACGAAACTGGTATCTATGCGGAAATTGTGAGTACAAGAAAAGAAGTGATGATTAAAACAAGACTAACCGAAACCTCGAGTTTTTTATGATGATCAATGAAGAAGACATCTGAAATAGTTACATGGAGCGTCCCATAGGTTCTCTGACGACCATTGAATCGATCGATGAATGCTACATTGTTTACCTAAAGACGGATAATATGACATCAAAGTATTTCAGCCATAAGGTTTAATGTAAAAATGGAATACAATCATTCAGATTTTCTGGTAAGTACATAAAATGGTAACCTTGGTCAAGTTGATTGAATCCATCAAATTTCACAGCCAATATTCGCATAGGCTAATACGGATAAATAGCGAGTTGAAGAGTTATTTAAAAAACCGCACTATTACTAACTATTGGCTTGAAGTAACGTTCTTGTGCTAACAGTCGATGCTTTTATTGAACGTAGTTTTTTCACAAATATAAGCCATACTATTTATTCCACAGCCATATTTGCGATATTCACTAAAAAATACTGAAAATAGTTTGCATTTACAACAGTAATGATTCATAAATGTGTTTGCGTGATGAGTTTACTGCAATGCAGCATCAATAAGATTTTTAATGGAATGTTACCGAATTAAATTATTAATATTCGCTGTAAATATTGCTGTGAATGTAGGGTGGCATACCTCGTTTTTCGTTCGATTATCTAATGCCTGAGGAAGAGGCGGCTGGTAAAATGAAGATTCTTGGATTTTTGTTTCACTCAGCACCGATTGAAGGTTATGAAGATGCGCTATTTAATACAACACTTAACCAGCAGAGAGGAATTCAGACTGGTTAAATCCCGGATGATGCACTTCAGAGCTGTTCAGTACATTGAAACCGGAATGCGGAATTTGGAAAAATCTGCACCCGTCGCTCATATCTACCAAACGGACCCCTACATCTTGATGCTCTGATTAATCGTTTTATCTTCGAATCTGCTGAAATTCCGCGGCGCCTCACGCTGGATCTCTTTGTTGCAGCGCTTTTCTACTCGCCCACGAAACCCCCGTGTCTCAAATGTAGCTGAATATGACTATAACTTTCAACATAAAAAAGTTGCGATACTAAAGATATATTGTTTCATCTATTTTGGTGGTAAAAAGCGGGACGAATACCAATGACCGAGTTTATAATTTATAAAGTTGCTTTGGTAGAAGTGATTTAAATTTAGAAAGACCACAATAGAGCCGATAGAAGATCGATAACCGAATAGTTACTCTTTGGAATCCATGCTTGTCCGAGTATTATAAAGGCAAGATCGCCAGCGTAGTGTAGATGAATGCAACACAATATTTCGAAAAATGCACACGAATAATATTCATCCATGGACGAAAAAAGGAAACTAATTGGGAGTCACGACGGAAACCTAGCCCACTGAGAGTTTTTCGCTTGATTCTTCGATATTTGCCTTCATTCAGGAAAAGGCGGGCGTTACACACATTTACACCGCTGTTATCAAACAGGACTAATCGCTGTCAAGCATGCATGACTAAGTCACGGCTGTCGCATAATAATAATTGTACTAGGTTATTTATGTCACCAGGACCAGTACATTTCGTCTTCAAAAATTACAATAATTCATTCGAAAAATTATCCTGCGTTGTTGCTTAACCTGTCCCCTTTCAACTAAAAATCGGCAAACTAACAAGTTGAACGCGTTACTATCAAAGTCGATTATAAAAATGGTTTGTTGCGAATAAAAAGATTGTCTAACGGCCAGTAAAAATTATTAGTAAGAAAGGCCGATCGGAAAAAATAACGTCTCTTCGTGGGCAACCGCTTGATTTTGTAAGAAACGCGCGTTCTATTGAAACCGGTTTCGAAAAGATAACAATTGAAACAGTAGAAGAATGACAGACAAAAACGAAGGCGTTTGGATACATGCTATAACCCATAGAAACAGTATCCCAACCAGCTGGACGAACAGAAAAACAGGATAGGTTGTGTAAAGAAATAGTCTGAACAGCCACAACTAAATACCAGTCTGATTTTTCATTTATTCATATTTCTTGGGCCGAATGAGCCAATTAAAATAAGGGGCCTCATCTTGGAAATGCCGGTGCAACTTAAAGAGTCGAAAGCAAGGTATGGTAAATGGACAGAGTGTTCATGTCTAGTTAGTGTTAAAGGTAGCGATTGCTTGCCTTCTATTTACCTACAAGCTGGACCGCCCACAGATTGATTGCTGTTAACTTAGACAAACATACGGACAGGTAGATAGATGTCGGTTAGACCAAATCCAGACAATTGTAGCGACATAGGCAAATCTGAAGACAATTCCAATGATTGTTCTTGGGCTTGATTGATGGTGACTGCAATAGCCAGCCGAACTTGGAATTGCAATCGCTTAAACGGGAATTGCATGTCCGTTGGAAACATGGGAATGCGATGAATGGGGACATCTTCGCCCTTGAAAGGTCCGGTCAAGATGGTTGCCTCTACGACGGCGCGTTCCGTTGCAAAGCTCCGGCTGGTAGATATTCCGCAACATGATAATTGGCCAACTGAGTTTCAATTGCAGTACATGGAGTGACATCCCTGACAGACAAAGTGAATTGAAATATTCTGTCGGATAATGAACAGCTTCGTCTCCTTCCACAACAGTGTCCACGGACATTTATGTCTGTCTCGCCGTCAATGGTGGATTGACTAATGTTGTTAAGTTCGTAGACGTCCTTGTTCTTGGCTGGAAGAATAGCCAGCTCACTAAGCCAATCGCGATTCTGATACTTGGCCGGATCAACTGGCACCTGCCCGTTCCAAATTTCCAGCAATTGACGTGATAAGATGTTACATTTTGCAATTGGAGACGCATATTTGCAGATAATGTTACAGTCTTTACGTGGTGCCACAGAATAGATTATTTCAGCCAAGTGTTTATTTTATTTTATATTATTATATTTTAAGTTTTTATTGAGGAGTTACGGGTAATATTTATCATGGCGTTGCGCATAGTAAAACACAATGAACAGTTACAGGGTTAAAGTTAGCAACCACCACACGTAGGCTCTGGAGACTTTACACTTGGGTCTTTCAACATGTCTTAAAGGCATGCATCCCAGTGCCGGTTGTTCTCCAATAAATTTGCAGCTTGGCATGCACTGCGGAAAGTGGCCCACGGGAGACCGTTGACAATTTTCAATGGCTGGAAATGTGTTGGACCGGACGCATTTACCAACAGCATGCGGAGGAAGAAACATTCGCCTTGATTGGGATGCAGAGTGTACAGGCGGCCTATCGTGGATTCCTGAAGTATGCCTGTTGTCCATCGACACGCTCTCCCAGTTGTTCAAACGATTTCCTACCCACATTCCATGTGTGATACGTTGGCACTTGGGAGTGCCGCATAGTTTTGACAAAAGGGAAGGTGTCATACAGCCTCACTGCTGCTTATGAATGGTCCGGTCTGGTACTGAGTTATTTATTCGATGCGGTGCACCGCATTCCCTTCACTTCCTTCTGATTGAATAGCATCTGGGCGAACTCATGCATATGATGTTGACTGCCTGTATACGAAGATCAAAAAATCGTCAGTCCACACTCGTTCGTGGTATTAGCGTCATTTACAACAGCATTCGCGGAAATGGACGTATTTTTCAGAACAAGGCTTGTATTGACTGAAAATAGGCGTAACTTCAAAATTTGATTGTCTTCCTTTTGCCGCATCATAATGTGGTATGAATAATATTTCATTGGGGTGCCTTTCGCATTTGTTTCCGCGCTACTTACCGCATTTACCATTCAATCTGTCATTGCCATCTCAAAATATGATTGGATACTGTAGGCCATCGTAGTGGCTGTGAGTTTCTACTATTTTTGTCAATCGATCGTTTCTCCGATGCAGAACAATGTCTCTAGGATGGAATTGATTTGCAACTATGACGATGGCCACCTCGTCAATAGTCGGAGCATTAAATCGTTGCGCATTTTCTCGCAATGAAAATATAAATAGGAGAACACATAATAAGAACGGTTTCCTCGTTATTATTTAGTTTCTTCATTGCAACTTATGGGTAATCCCAACTTCCGGCATTATTTTCAGGGCTTGGGAATTTAATAATTGTATGCGAAGTTTTGTTCCTGGGTAGCATAATTTATTTTCTTTCATTCTTCCAGTCAATCCTGCCTATTCCCGGCTTGGCAATTTTTATCGCCAAGGCTACTGGCAACACCACCGCCAACATTCTGGTCAACTATCTGGCTGTTTGACCTCAAATGCCCATCTTATCTCGTATTTGCAAACTCGACTTGTCAATAGGCGTGCACGCGTAACAGAGCTTGTTTTAGGGCGGCCATGCCCAGCTGGCAGCCACAGGATTGGTTTGTGGTCAGTTGTCGTGGGCAAATTCGCGTATAGGTTACGGGGTGTGCGCGCTAACCGAATACAACTTTGAGAATTTTTTCCTGTCTCCAGGTTGTATTTTTACGACACGCTCCGAAGCGGCAGCTATGGGGACCAAATTGTGGGCAAAATACGTCGAGCGGCTGCAGTTGCATACGATCTCGCGTAGAATTCCGCCATAGACTAGCTTTACCCTGCAACGCGCTGCTGTGGCGCAGTTGATCCGTGCATCGCGTTTAGGTTAAACCATCTAGCAGCTCAGTGAACCGAACCATCTGATCTCGCAGGTGACGCGTATAATGCTCCTGGTGTCCCCGCCATAATTCCCATTTCAATTTAACATATATGTTTTTTGGGCGCGTCGCTGTGGTTCAATTAAGCATTCCACCGACTTCTTTCAATCAAAAATTTGTTGTTTACTCATATCAGCATGCAGGCAATTCCATTAAATAGGTTATCTAAACACACTCCGAAAAAAAACCTTGTGTTCGTCTTGGGGATGGCGATCAAGAAGTTGTCGATAAAGATAAATATACAATCCAACACTCGAAAGACTAATTCGAGGAAGCATTGGTTGGACAGGGTGGCGTTTCGCAATCCAAATGGCATTCTTAGACATTCTAATAATTCAAACGTGTTGATGCCAGTTTTAGGTATTTCTTCGGGTGCGACGGCTACTTGGTGATCCAGGTAAGATCGAGGAAGGCCATGAAATCTTTGATGTGGGGGATTGGATTGATGTCGTGTTCAGTTATTGTGCCCAAAAGCCGAAAATCGCGACAGGGCCACAAATCGGGGTATGGATAGCGGCTTTTTCGCAGATGTTGAAACGCATTACTTGAGCTGTCGACTCGTAGTTGGGCATCCACTTACTCTTGACCGTTGTGGGGTATTGTAGAGCCCAGGAATTTGAAGGCAGAGACATAGTCGACCGGCGACTCGTTGAGGTTAATTGGTTGGTGTTCAGAGCATGCCGAGACGACTTTGATTTTCGTAGTGTTTATCTCCAGCCCTACTGCCTTTGCTAGGTCGTTTATTCGGCTTAGAACCGGTTGCAGTGCGGGTTTCTGGGTGTCTCCCAGAACACCAATATCGTCAGCGAACTCCAGGTCGTCGATAGAAAAGTTCGGGGTCACTTGTACCTCGTTGAACAGTACGGACGATAGAGGATAGCCTTGTCGGACGCCAGCTTAAACGCGAACATTCGCTCGGGACCACGAGTAGCATGACTTCCGAAGGTCACAAGTTTTCCGGGCATGTCGTCCGCTTCTATTGCTGCCAAGAGTGACTCACTGTTTACAGAGTCAAATGTTGCCCGGAGGCCGATGAAACATGCTATGGTTGGCTGTTAGTACTTGTAGCGATGTTCCAGTATTCCGCGCTGGGTAAACATCTCGTCCACGCATCCTCGGCCGCGCCGAAAGCCTCCTTGGTTGGGGCGGGTGCGAGCGTCTCTCATCGAGGTGAAGCGACTTAGCAGGAGTGCTGAGAATACATTCGCGGCTATGGCGATTAGACTAATGCCTCTATAATTGGAGCACACTGTCTTGTCGACATTCTTAGGGAGGGGGCACCTATGGAGGCGCTCCAGTCTCTTGGAAATTCTTCGCTTCCCCAGATCGAGCTTAAGAGGGCTTGGGAAGGGTCAATGATGTTCGGCAGGCAGGCCTTGTACACTTCGGGTGAAATGCAATCTTCACATGGAGGCTTGCGGTTTTTAAGCTTTTCTATTGCGTTGGCAATGTCTGACCGAGTTTGTGGGTCGCAGTGAATGTCGTAAAACTCGCGTTAACTCAGGGGGATGTGTTGTCCGGCTGGTATTCTATCGAGCTATTGAACAGTTTGTCGAAGTGTCTGACCCATCGCATAACCCACCTTCTCATCTCTGGTGTCAACTGTCCCGCGGCACCGTGAAGGAGGTGTTCCTGGGGCTGCCGTTTAACGGATGCGAGCCGGATAAGACGAAAGAGCTTGCCGAAGTCCATAGTGTTAGAAGCAGTCTCCATGTTACCTTGAACTGCAGACAAGTATTGGTTGCAGTCTAGCCTCGCCGAGCGCGTGGCTTGCCGTCTGAGGTGTTTGAAGTTGTGACAGTCTTACACACGGGCCTCTCTTGTCTTCGCAGATATCTTAAGTGTGTCGTCGGTGATCCAGTGTTTTCTGTGGTGTATTTAAGTGACTAGTTCGGCTCCCGTTACTTGTTGCGCATACCTTTTGATTGTTTTCTAAATTTTCGCATCGCTGTCAGTCAGAACCTGTATGGACGTCTTAGCTAATAGATTAATGATTGGCATTGGGTTCTGTTGCTGCAAATGAATTACATGGTGAAATTACTCAGTTAAATAAAGAGTTAGAGCAGGAATGAAAATTAATGAAAATTATTAGAGCTCAAAAGGAATCTTCATCACCTGAAATCTAATCTAGAAAGAGTGCTTCCACTACCTATAAAGCCAACAACTGTCTGGATTCGAAATTATTTCGTGACTACTAAAATAATTCTAATCGAACGATACGATGTTAAAGAGGGAAGAATAAAACCATAAAGGTTCAGATAAGATTAAATCATCTCAAATACTTAATTCTCTTTTAATAAGGAAAAATGCCTTATTTAATTAGTTTAAATCAGTATCAAATGGCAAACCATGATGTGGATCGCAAACCAGTATTATTATACCATTCCATAAAAATGTTGTACTAGCACACTAGACTAGGGGCTGCTGGTTTATTCATTCCGTCTCTCTTCTTAATTCGGTACTAGGTGCTGGAATTTAGATGAGATATTTCGAATTTGACGACAAGACTGTTAGTTTAGATACATAAATTGATATTTCCGCCAAGGGAATCGGTGGATGGCCATTAATTTTGCTGAAGTTGCAAAGTACACCTTAGTTTACCATGGCTCAACGGTTTTCTATATTCTCTATACAAGTTTTGTTTATTTGTAATGCAATAGGATACTAATCGGTGAAAGTGCATCTTTTGTATCTTGTGAATTAAGATGTGGCCAGAATTAGTAAGAAGGCGCGATTTCCGGCGGCTAAAATTCAATATATGATGATGATGATTCACTTGTCCCAGGGAGGCCATTTTATGCATTGAACGGACACTATGTTAGAGAGGCGTGAACTGCTTAAAGCGCGTTTATTAGAATCAAAGATTTATTACCGCTAGTAAGTTATTAGAAGCATCACCATTGGTTATTCACGAGAACGGAACACCATCCATGTTGCGATGAGAGTAATTGCCGACACCGTCAAGTAGCAATAATAATAATGGTATTGGCTTTATTAATGTCAGGAACAAGAATAAGTAAATAAGAATAAAGAAAATAACGACGAGATAAATTTCGAATAAAGTAAATTATACCCTCAAGATGTATTAGGTTTTGATAACGTGCAATATATGTTTGAAGAAGATTCAAGAATTTGTCTGCTTTATTAATATTTCGTCGCATATCCCATTTCAAAGCATCCTCGGTTTTTGTTTGAAAACTATAGACATATGTAACAACTTAATTTAAACAAAAATTAAATGCATAATATATTACCGGAAAACATTTTATATTCTCCATAAATGTATTGTTCGACAAGGTACCAGGGTGGTGACAGAGTATATTACTTTTGAATACAAGCAACATCGAATCTTATACTTAGCTTAAATTATCTTTGATTCAAATAAGATTATTCCCAAATCGGCACGCTTTTAAACGAGTTAAATATGTCCAATACCTTGAAATATTTCCCTTAACGATAAAAAAAACAAATTGGGTGCGGAAATGGAATAAACATTTTTTTGAAATATTAGCACTTCTCGGAGGATCGCTAAAAGAAACTAAAACAATAGATGATTTGCATTGTTACAACATGTGTCTCAGTAAGCGACAAATCTTTAAGTTGATGGTGTCTATGATATTCTCTTCGAATGCAGTCGAGGTTGGAAGGTTTTCCATTCTTAGTCAAAAATTACCAAAACCACGGAGCAATACACAAAAAGATGATACATCAATGCGGACGATCCATCGAAATATTCTAAAAATTAATGAATTATAGTTTGGGTATATCGACACCGATATAGTTCCCGAATTCGTATCCGCTAATATTTATTTTCGCAACGCCTTTTCAAGACAAATTGTTTCATATTCAATATAAATCCAATGTATTTAAGTTATTCTATTCCTCTCGTAAACAAAACTTACTGCCTTTAACAAATTTCCGCAAAGGCTCTAACGGAAAAAGATTTGTCTCCAAATGAGGACAAACGTTTTGTCCTAGCGATCGGTAACCAGATTTCTTCAAATGGATCCTCGTGAGGCTCGGATAAATATAATTCCAGTAGGTGCAGCCCTTTGCGCGTAAATTGGTCTTTATTTGTGCAGTTTGCAGAGATATCACCATGTATGGTTCGGTCGTTTCGTTTATTCTCGGCCACTGGATCGCATCGCGTGACCCATCTGGATTCTGATCTGCGAATCTAAGTTAGATGAACACGACAATCGATAATAATCGATAAAACTAGAAATTTTAGTGTTTTAATCCAACATAAATATACATAATATTACTAAACGAAGGCATGCACATTTACTGGTATATGTCAACCAAATTGTTTAACTAGTTTAGAGGGCGATGCAGCCCAATGGGGCATTAAGCAGAAACATCCTTTTTTATATTCACAAATCTTTTTTTAAATATGGAGGCAAGATGCTGATAATTTGTTATGGTATTTAGAACGAAGCTTCAAGAAACCGAATTTATAAATCGAATTTGGTGTAGCTGTCATTTTGTTTCAGTTGTTAGGCCAGCAAAAGGTTTATTGCAATTTATAGCGGATTGCCTGACGATATATTGTTTGGCGCGCGTTTTAGATATGGCCTTTCAATGGCCGCCATTTCCCGTTTGCCAAACTTTATATACTTCGTGGATTAAATTTGCCTTTCTTGCAAATTTACCTTGATGTCACTTCTTTTATTCTTCTTAACTTATTCTGCATTTTCTACGTATAATCGTCACGTCCTGTAACATTTTTGTTTATTGTAAATTTTAATGCTGAAAGTTTTGGTCCTCGTGGCCTTAATAAAGCGAATATTATTATTATTATATGCATCATGCGTCCGGCCATTGTGTCGATTAATTAATTTCTATTTTTTTTCATTTTAAGAACGATATAGAGGCTGACTTACCCAGTTCGTGCAAAGTTTGCCCAATAACGCATAACCCTCAAACTCAAATTCTTCTCCTCTTGTGTGAATGAGTAAAAATCACTTTGAAATTTGTTCGAAAACGGCATTCCGAAAACATATTCGATTTCATAGCCATGCATAGCACCGGAGATTTCTGGGAAGGGAACATTTTTCGTTTTGTGTTCAAAGTTGTAATATTGCACATTGTCGCCTTTAATTCTGGCCAATAACCTCGCGAATAAAGTGGTTCCACAGACAAATTCCATTTCGCCCGATAAATCATCAAGGATTTTCATAAAATCTGAACCAACTTTTTTAATTGAACCGCCACTATCGTAACCTGTAATTTGGAAATTAAGGGGGCTCTCCAAACCATATTGAAGAGCTGTAAGTGTAGGAAAAGGATGTGTCAAGTCACCCATACTGGTGAATCGGTTTGCCACAAGCTGAACAAAATCGATTTTCTGTAGTTGTTCTGACGTTGGAAACGTCACACGACCATCGTCATGAATTATTTTAATTCCGTCGATTTCCAATCCATAGAAAAGCCAGAACATGCCTTCATTTTCCATGCTTCCAATGAGAACATCAGATTTGTTTACATCTTGAATTGATTTGAGGAGATTTGTTGGACAATCGGATATTATTCGGCCATCTATAACCGGTTTCATCATGACCTCAAAGAAATGGGCGCCAGTTGTGATTGATGATGCAGGGCGCATTGTTGGTCGCATGGATTCGAGGTGTTTTTCTCGACGGGCAGTTGAAGCCGTGTTCATTTCATAGAGCTTACTCACTAACTGTTGTGCGTTGGTTCTTTGGAGACAGGCAATGGCATTTAAGAAGCTTCCGCCACCATTTGAGCAGTTATTCGCTTTGATAAACTGAAGAGAAGTTGTGATTATAAAAAAATGCTGATTAAACAGGAAAAGGCATATTAGCATATCATAATAGTCGGGTTTAGATGAGACATTCTCTGAATAGATAACAGGTGAAAATGTTTAAATGACAGTTTTATAGGGCCTTTTAAATAATTTCCGAAAATAGATTTAAACTATTCCTGCGAATTCACATACTGTGTCTAAGTTTCAGGAGAATAAGGTCACAAAATGGAGTAACAGAGAAAAATTCTCGAAAGGCAAACGAAAGACATGATACAAATAATGGAGTTTATTAAAAGGCCATATCCATACCTCACGCCGAGCTGTCCCTCGAGCTATCACTCGTGATGGACACATTACATGAGAAGGGCGTGTGGCCTATTATTTTCTATCCATAATACCGATCGATAACATGCAAATCCTGTAAACGGTTTGTTGCGACACATTCGGACATTCCGTTGGTTTCTGTCTTAATCGATAACTACCGAAAAAATATGAAACCACTAATTTAAGCATTCCATGCTTATTGAAAGGCTTTACTTAGATTTGTCAATAAATTCAGCACAAATATTGTTGAAGCTCCTTTAAAACGCTTTAAGCTTATTTTACGTCAAATGTTCAGAGATTTTGTTCTGTTTATGAATACCATATCTCGACATAAATTAGACAACGGTGTAGCAATTCAGAAAGTAACTATGCATCTTATTCTGCTTACTTCCTGTCGACAATCACGGGATGACAGTATGGTCAATGGACAACTTTAGCTCATTTTCACAAGATGCACAACACTCATTGGTGTTGTTAGTTAGCGTGAAAAATGTGAAAGAAATATCCTTCATGGTTGATAAAATTTAAAATATGCTTGAATTTTAATTGATGTAGTTTCAGTAGATTGGTCTAAATCCCCAATAATTTCCTTTTTACTTGTTAGTTTATACCACCCATGTAGGATTATTTGAAACTGATTAAAAAATCTTACCGCAAGTCCTGTATCATGAGCCGTCGTAGAATCAGAAATAGCCCACTTATGAAAAGGACCAGCGCTTTGTAAAATAATTCGTTGGAAGAGTTTTCTTGACTCAGGCATAAGGTAGTGAAAGGAGGTACTGACTGCACCCGATGATTCGCCAAAAATAGTAACCTGGTGAGGATCACCTCCGAATGATGAAATATGTTGCTGCACCCACTCCATCGCTGCTCTCTGGTCCAAAAGACCCATGTTTCCTTCAATATGACCCTGTATATAGAGAAATCCAAAAGCACCTAATCGGTACTGCATGGATACAACAATGACGTCTTCCTTGGCCGCCAGAAATCGACCGTCATAAACATCCAATGTTGAGGTACCGCTGAAAAATCCACCACCGAATATCCATATCATAACTGGAAGAAGAGGACTACCAATTGGTCTATCTGTGGGTGCCCATACGTTCAAGTAAAGACAATCTTCGCTCATTTGTGTGTTGTTAGTCCAGATTCGAGCCCCAGCATTCGCAAGGTCAAACTTGCCAAACATGTATTGCCAACAGGTATTTGGAAGTTTGGTAGCATTAAATACCCCTTGTAGTGGTTTAGCGGGTGCAGGGGGCTTAAAACGGAGTTCTTCTACTGGCGGCTTAGCGAAGGGGATACCGAGATATGCCCCAACATGTCTACCGTCGACATTCCATTTGGTGCCTATCAGAGAGCAACCGCGAGACAGGATGACCTCTGTTGTTCTTAATTCAACTTCTACAGATGTTGCACCTGCTGCAAGAAGAAAAATCAGAAATAACATCACCGCACAAATGAAGGCGAACACTGTACATGGTTTAAATAGGCCAGCTGTTGCGTAATGTGATTGGTTGTTTGTTTTAACGAATGGTGGTGTGGATGAGGATTTAAGAGGTAGGGAGGGTACGCAAAATCAGAAATCCTTCAGCGAACATACTGAAAGAGTAAACTATTAGCTTATTTTAGAAAGACATACAATTTTATTTCATGTGGACAGATGTTTTTGCGACGTATTAACAAACCTGTTACTATTTTTTAAAATTATATTTGTTCACTTAAAACAGGTTACAATGTAATTAAAAAATAGCCTTCTTAAATTCACGAACTCGGCTTATTTTCAATTTTTCTGTTTGAATAAAAATGAGATTACGTATGTATCAAGATCACATTAATGCTTAGTAATTAATAGTCAAATGCTTATCGATTCCTTTTGGCTACAATTTCCAGTTCATATTTATTTTCATAGAATGGGAAAATCCACATTCATCGAACTGAACTTAGCTGAACGTTGTTAATTTAAACGCAATTTTTCATCCAAATAATGTTTCCTAACCTGATGGTTTAATGGAGCGTCTGTAGCATGACAACTGGCGCCATATTTTGCGCAATGATTTCGATGACTGCATGGTGCGACAGCGTATGCCCCTTTTCGGACAAAAACGGAGATTGCTGGTGCTATGGTAATAAAAACGCTCAGATGGCGCTCCTAGGGATTTAAAATCAAAACAAAGTCCTGGTTAATTAATTTGCACCATTTTTAAATATCCGCAAAGAATGCATGCGGTTTAAATACCCTGTCCTTCGTGAAGACCAAATAAGATGCTACATTTCGTGACTACTTACTATAATTCCTTTTATTTTTTCCTTAAACTCATAAAAATATATTCCATGTGATACTCATTTTCCTTAACAGCATTACGTATTTTTTCAATTAATTATTGTGTGTCCAACACCTCATAAAGCTTAATTAGGAGGTTAAGCGTATCATTTGCTTTATTTAAAATTGTGCATTGTAAAATAGGATAAACACAACAAGCGGATACTTTTAGGCCAATACAATAATGTTTTTCGTGTTATATATTCACAACTAGTCTTCTGCTAGCATTATTATTTTATCACTAACAGTCGGTCTCATTTTACTATATTGTACATGTTTCGGTCATGTATTTAGAATACATTAATTCATTAATTTGATATTGTTATTTTGAATACATTTCATGGAATTACAAAAGAAGTGCGGAAAATGATGAAGATACATAGCGCTTGCGAATGTTATCCATAGTTCTCGAATAATGAACAATATTAATTGTTCTCTCCATTACAAGTTTGCAAAACTTTGTATACGTTGAGGGTTTAATTTGCCATTCTTGCAAATTTACCTTGTTGTTATTTCGTTTATTCCTGTTAACTTTTTCTACACCTGCCATGTACAATCGCTACTTCTGGTATCATTTTTTTATGCTGTTACTTTTAATGCTGAAAGTTCTGGTCCTCGTGACCTCAATAAAACGAATACCATTATTATTATAATTATTATTCTCGATTTTATAACACATCAATCGCATTACCTGGTTAGTTCATATTATACTTAAATTGTAAAACCGTTCTACAGAAAATTCGTGATTCTATCCTACGATGTTAAACGTTGTCCTTATCCCAATCATCTCGTCTGCATGGGATTTTGAGCAGAAAACACACTTCTCAGCGCCTTAACATTCTTTTCGCCGTATACATAAAAATAATTATAATTGTGAGCTGTTTATTGGGGTCACGAGGACCAAAACTTTCAGCATATAAAAAAGACAGTATAAAAAGTACTACATACCGAAATTGTCTTTTAGTTCCTGCTTCACCTGCTCTGGTGAAACTAAAGATCGGGACAAATAAGGAATAACCTAGTTGCGATAAGCCGCCGTTCTTGTGGGCATTGAACGGTATTGCCTACGCATTGGTCAAAGAGAATTACACTTGGATCAACTTTAATAGAGGGTGGAGAGCATTGGCAAGCAACTAGAAAACGAGATTATTTTAAAAAGCCTAAAAAGTTCGAACATTTAAGGTCGGGGAAAATTACCAGAGAATTATATAGGCTTGGACATAGGTTTTTATATGGCTAGAGCTTAGACCATATCTCCTCAACCGGCGAACTAAGAAGCAGAGGCAACGACATTTACCGAAGACGGCATCCATATGATCATTCCATGATGACTGACTGTTAAAAATAACACCGAGAAATTTTGATTTTGAGCTGGATGCGAAATTATTGAGTGAAGTGATTTCACGACTGTCAGCATCCGCATTCATGGAAAATTCAATTGAGATGCATTTTGATGCGTTCAGCAGAAGACCATTCTCCGATGCATTGTCAGGGAACCAAGGGCTAGACGTGTAAGTGTTAAAAATGAATGGACATAGCACAGCGCCTTGCAGCACACCGCAGCTATTGGGCAAGGGGGAAGAGGCATCGTTTCCAATTCTTACGTTTTGGCGTTGGTTAGAGAAATAATTTTGAAATCAATTCATCAACAATCCTTTAACGCCATCTTCAAACCGTTTAGATAGGATGCGGGAGCGCGATATAGTGTTGAAAATGAAGGTGAAGACCAAAAATACTCTTTTAACGGCTTTCGCTACGGCATAAAGGGGAGAGTTAAGGGTGTTTTGAACCATTGGCCGGTTTCGGAATAGGTGTTATAGCGACATTTCCCCATTCCGATAGAAAATAACATTATCCTTACGAATAATTGATAATTTGCGTAACAATCGAAAAAATCTGGCGGTGATCGATTTTCAAAATCGTGGATGGGGGCCTATTCGGACCAGTCGTCGTGGAGCTCTTGAAGCCCACCAAAATTTGGGAGATAGAGGATTCGTAAGCGGGTTGAAAAGCGCTGGGATTAGGAGATCTGAGTTGAGGTATCGCGGAATGGTCAGCGGATTTGATGATAAAGCCATCATTCAGAGCATCAAGGTCTAGGGCACCACTTGGTAGATTTGAGCGACGGGTTCCCGTCAATCTATTTAGAATTTTATAGAGGTCGCCGGGTTTCGATGTTCTGCACTGGTCATCTACAAAAATTCGATTAAGGCGATGTACCTTAGCTGTGATCATTATCGAAATTGGTTTAATTTCTCGATACCTGCCCTGGCGGAAGAGCCGTTCCTTCTTTCGTCCCAATTGTGCGTATTGTACAGAAACCGGCGATAGCTATGTATATAGACTATTTACTTAGCAAATTCGGAATCCGCGAAAACGTTGAAGTCTGTTGTAGCAACTTCAACTGTGTTCATAAATGAGTGCATCGTTTTTTCAGAGGACGGTGCGGCTGGAAATATTTTACCTGCCTATTTTATACACGATCAATGAATGTTTGTTGATACGCTAGCTACTAAAAACTAGGAAACAAAACGTAAACCAGTGATTAGATTGTTAGTATTAAGCTTACTTGATATTCCAGAAATATATTCTTGGGTTATTATAAATTAATATTAGGCTTAAGCGTCGATATATTTGAAATTTGGAACCCCAACCCCTTTACGACAACAACAACAATAACTTAAAGTGACCAAACCCATGACTCAGCAATGAATGCATGCCGCAAAAGTATCCTCATTTAAACACCACCTTCAAACAAAGTAAAAACGTAAGCCGATAATTAAGATAATTTCGTTTACTACCTTTTTAACCAATAAAAAGACCTTTTATTCTGCCATATGGCATTCCTAATTACTTGGCTCAAAGTCGATCCTAGAAACACTCGTACTTTCATACTTAAGTTTAATTAGACTGGATTCGTCAAAAAAGCAGGAAAGTGTTGTTTCCACCGGTATGTGGTTCTGTGTTAGCATTGTATGGAGGGTTGAATAAACCCTGAATATAGAATACACGAATTGTCTGTATTATCGGTAGAACCCAAATAGCCAACTGAGACCTTTAACGAATGAAGACACGTGCAGCAACCCGGAATCGTATATTATTAAATGTGACGTACAATAGTCAGTATAGTAAAACACAATTAATAGTTAAAGTTAACAATCACCACAGGTTCAAACGATTATTAATTTAATTTGAGTCTTTTGCGTAGTTTTTCTTAAAGTTAAATACCGCGAATTCTCATTAATATTTGCTAAATCGCTCATCAAAATGGTTTCCGAATCTAAATATCTATATATATCTCTTTTAACACTGTTGTTTGCAATAGTTCCAAGAAAAATAATCCGGACGCACGGTGTGCTGTTGTAATATTGCTATGTGGAGCCTGGATTGCATAAATCGGCTTTATCATCAAGCAATTTTACCATTCCCGGTTACGTCCTGTAATAAGAGAGAGACTAAGATGTCCAAACGAGAGAGTTAAATATCTTTCAAGGTGCACTGGATGATGGTCGTCTGATAGTCGTCTTTCATGGATCGAACAGCCCATGAAAAATCTGGTTTACTTCATCTAGAATCATAAAGACAATGATTTCCTGATAGCTACAATAGAGCCATAGTCGTTAATTTCGAAACCATTACCGTTTCACGACACGGTGATTGGAGAAAACCTAAGGAGATCGTTAATATCGCCCAACAATCGAAGGTAGAAGCGAAAATCGTCTTCTATTTTTGTTTAGACCCGCAACCGTATTCCAAAAAAACCACAAGACATTGGGAAGAGAAGATGACGGGAGTGAGCAGAAATCTCCGATGCCGTCTCCAGAAGCAATCGCACAGGCTGCCTATCAATGTTAACATTGATGAATTTCCGGCCTTTTACTGGTAGTTGGGAACGTAGAATGTGTGATTTCACCACGTCTTGTCGCTTAGTACAGAACCGCCGCTGTACGACAATTTCTGGCTTACTGAGAGGAGATAAAGGCTTACCCTGCCAGATAAAAAGCGGTGTGATCATCTATCTTTATGTCCAGCACGAGAGAAGCAGTTGTCTAGAATGTGGGTCGTCCGTTGGGTGGTGTGCACGGTAGTCATAATAGAATAGATTCATGAGAATCAACAACAGTTTCCCCACAGGATCAGGCTATTGTTAGGTAATATGAATATAATTATTTTTAAGGCGTATTCGATTTTGTAAAACATCTGTTCGATCTATAGTGCCGAAGAAGTGCTGATATAGCTTGATAAACACACGTTTGACTCTGTAATATGCATTAACTGGAAAGCCACTTAAAACCATTTTTGCGTCTCGATTGTGATATTGCAAGTGCTTTAAGTTCTTTTATAAATTATATAGAACGTTATTCTCCTTTGTATTTAGGTAAACCTCAATAATTCAATCAAATTGTTTTAATTGTTATGACTGTCCGGGGTTGTTGATTTGGTGGTTGTAAGGGCTTCTCTTTGTTTCGCTACATTTATATTTATATATACTAAGAGTACCTGTTTGTGCAATTAATCATAAAGCGTATGCGTACGCAACGCGAACTGGGAAATATATTTGTTTTGACTAATTAGGTGTTGGTAAAAATTGAGTCGTAAAATTCGAACTGGTAAATGTCTCTAAAATGAGATTCAACCGTGTTCAAAGCGCCGCGATTGCTGATTATGTTTTTCTCCTCTAGTAAACTTCGTGTCCACCCTTTCATGGGCGTGCTATTATCAAGAATATGGAACTACTTTCGGCCTGAAGGAACGAAAATCGTGATAGTCGGCCTTGACAATGCTGGAAAATCCACTATTCTTTACCAATTCGTACTAAATGAGACTGTTCAGACGTCGCCCACAATTGGGAGTAACGTGGAGGAGCTCAAGTGGCGTAATCTTCATCTGGTAATGTGGGATCTTGGCGGACAGGAATCGTTAAGACCTACGTGGCATACTTATTATGCTGGTTCAGAGTTCGTAATTCTTGTTATTGACAGTACTGACCGCGACCGTCTATCTATCTCTAAGACAGAATTCTACAATATTCTTGCCGCGGAGGACCTTCGTAGAGCAAAAATTCTCATTTTCGCAAATAAGCAGGACGTTATAGGTTGTATGTCAGTCGTCGAGGTTGGAAATAAGCTGAACCTTACTTCCATAAAAGATCATCCCTGGCATATTCAAGCCTGTTGTGCGCTCACAGGCGAAGGGTAAGGATATATTTATTTTCGATTTCTGCAGTTACCACTTGTTCAGTAACACCGATATAATTTTAGTTTGAATACTTCATGTTATAACTTGAGTAGAATGATTAAGATAAACTAATGCGCGTTCGACTACACTTTACATTCATGAACGGGCTGCGTTTTTTTGAGTTTCGTCATTAGGTAGCACTGGAAAACAAGTTGTTGATAATATAAGAGGAATGGTCAATTTGTATTTAAAGCAATGTAACGCTTAGACCAACTGACGGTCTCGGGTTGCATTTCATTGCGATCGACGTTCGTAAGATTGATTCGTGTTGGATGGTAATCATATGCTTCGATCGAATCCTCTTCATTGATTTTTCAGGTTAACACAGGGCCTGGAGTGGATAGCAACACAGTCTGGCAAATAATTTGCTCTCACCTTTTGTCTCTATATGCCTTGCTGTTTTTTTTAATTTGCCGTGTTTCCAGACCTCACGACTACACTTCCTATTTAGTCAACGTACACCATTTGATTTCTGCAAGTGCATATATATGTACAGTTCCCTCTTGAGTTCTTTCGCTCGGTCTATTACTGATTTTTCCAAACCTCTGGTATTTTTGCGCCACGTTTCTTGTAATATTTTTACTATACGAATGCTGGATTGAATTGCGAGGTTGTTCTTCCTCTTTGTCGAAACTATCGCCTGCTTGAGGGCATGCCGGAATTATGAGTGTCGGGATTATAGACGAGTTTATTAACAGGCATGATGTGGTATTTCTACAGGTGTTGGGGGCAGTAAGGCCAGTCGGACACTGAGGGAGTGCGAGGAATGAGTCATTCAATTGGGACACGACAGAGAGGGTTAGACAAGCGATGTAGTGACCTTTTACCCCGGGGTGCTTGTCTGCACGTTACAGGAATTAATGAAGGGCTAATTAAATTTGGGGAACAGAAACGCTTCCCCGGGACCTCGCTTCACGAAGAAGTGTGATGGAATTTTTGCAGGTCCGATTCCAATTACTTGGTTGACGGCGTCGGAGCCATAGATCTTGCTTCTCATTTTAAGATGAAACTCGGTTTCAATAACCGGAGAGTCGTCATAGGACTGGAAACGCTGACAGTAGAGCTGTTTTGTGTCGCGGGGCGCTGTTCCTGGTACCAGATATCTGTCAGAAATAGTTATTGTTAGCAAGCTATTCGAGGACGCAGTGTGATTGTCCGCGCCAAGTATCGAACCTGGACGATGGATACATGACGTTTAGTTTGACTGAATAGTGCGATTGGGCACGTGTCTCGGTTCGATGAAAGCAGGCTTCACTAACCAAACAGTCCACATAGAACTGGAAGAGAGCATGAGAATATGCTTCGTTCAGCAGCCTCGGAAGCTATAGACTGAAGATGCTGAAGAATATCATTTTAATGGGAATCTCCGGATAAACCAAGTTCTTCACCAGAACATAAGCGTCTTTACCAATAGCGTTCAGAAAATAAGCCGCTTTCTTTTCTTCACCGAGATTATCTTGGGTGATTTCGAAACGCCCAATGTAGTCCGAGACTTCCCGGGAAGTTGCATTAACTGATAAGGATTCCAGGTTCGTTTTTGACATAGTTGTGATGCCAAATGTGATAGGATTGTATGGAGGGTTAAATTAACCCTTAATAGAGAAAAGACGAATTGTCAGTATAATCGGTATAACTCAAAGAGCTAACCGAGACCTTAAATTAATGAGAACACGTGCAGCAACGTAGAATTGAATATTCTTAAAAGTGCGTTAAAATATGCAGCATAGTAAAACACAATGAACAGTTACAGGGTTAAAGTTAGCAACCACCACACGTATGCTCTGGAGACTTTACACTTGGGTCTTTCAACATGTCTTAAAGGCATGCATCCCAGTGCCGGTTGTTCTCCAATAAATGTGCAGCTTGGCATGCACTGCGGAAAGTGGCCCACGGGAGACCGTTGACAATTTTCAATGGCTGGAAATGATGTTGGACCGGACGCATTTACCAACAGCATGCGGAGGAAGAAACATTCGCCTTGATTGGGATGCAGAGTGTACAGGCGGCCTATCGTGGATTCCTGAAGTATGCCTGTTGTCCATCGACACGCTCTCCCAGTTGTTCAAACGATTTCCTACCCACATTCCATGTGTGATACGTTGGCACTTGGGAGTGCAGCATAGTTTTGACAAAAGGGAAGGTGTCATACAGCCTCACTGCTGCTTATGAATGGTCCGGTCTGGTACTGAGTTATTTATTCGATGCGGTGCACCGCATTCCCTTCACTTCCTTCTGATTGAATAGCATCTGGGCGAACTCATGCATATGATGTGGACTGCCTGTATACGAAGATCAAAAAATCGTCAGTCCACACTCGTTCGTGGTATTAGCGTCATTTACAACAGCATTCGCGGAAATGGACGTATTTTTCAGAACAAGGCTTGTATTGACTGAAAATAGGCGTAACTTCAAAATTTGATTGTCTTCCTTTTGCCGCATCATAATGTGGTATGAATAATATTTCATTGGGGTGCCTTTCGCATTTGTTTCCGCGCTACTTACCGCATTTACCATTCAATCTGTCATTGCCATCTCAAAATATGATTGGATACTGTAGGGCATCGTAGTAGCTGTGAGTTTCTACTATTTTTGTCAATCGATCGTTTCTCCGATGCAGAACAATGTCTCTAGGATGGAATTGATTTGCAACTATGACGATGGCCACCTCGTCAATAGTCGGAGCATTAAATCGTTGCGCATTTTCTCGCAATGAAAATATAAATAGGAGAACACATAATACGAACGGAATATTTAAATTCAACAGAGCTCCATTCCACTGTGGGGGGTAAAGAAATGAAGAAACTCAGTGGTGGCGACCCTTTTACTTGCCCCCGTCAGTTGAAACCCATCGGTTAGGCCGTTGACCCCAGCAGCGACTTTCTGCAACTTTTGTCAATTGGTTCAATCAAGCTAAATACTAGCCGTTTGCTTGCACAAACATATGTAAAAGTTCCGTGCGCGTCTTGGTAGAGAACCCTTCAATGATCTCAGGCAGACGTGGCCAACTTCCGATGATGAAATAAAACCGAGAATCTTCCAACCTCAACAGTTTCAGTTCGATATCATCTAAGGACGGAGCTGCGAACTTTCGTAATCATCATACCCCAAGGACCAATATCTAAAAATGCACGTAGAACCTATACTGTGTTCAGACCTGACAAGAGTTACTGCTATCGTGACTTCAATTAAACTGTATTATCCTACAGTAAGAAAAGAACCGGAACGTTACCAATATTAATAATTAGTCGCACCACTATATTAGCATCAAAAAAACAAGAGATAATGTGTCAACAATACGACGGGTAAAGCTACATATGGTGTGCGTTTATTGAAACCAGATAGTTGTTATAGAAAGCGTCAGTGAAAGGAATTTATTCCACAGATTGTAGGTGGTGAAACAGGGTCACCAAAGCGAACATACGCATATAACAATAGACGTATGCATTGAAAAATATTTTCGCAAATATAAAATTGAAATCTTGTCTGCATGCATTTAGACGCCCGACTATATCTAAATAACCCTTTCGAAAATACGCATATAGACACCTGTTCTCCGCATAATGAATAAGAAATGTGATAAAGGAGGTCAATGGCGAATCGGTAAACTAAACCGAGAAATTCATGACCACAATTTAGATCGGTTAGACCAAACCAAACACAACCACTAGTTGCTGAAATACGTAGGCAAGTTGACCATTTTTTTGTATTTAATGTACAGCAGTTAAAAATTTACAGTTATATCAAAAGTTTTTCGATGCTTAGCTGGATATTGGTCACAAGCGGCTTGAGTTGAGAACCCTCGCTATCTGTGACTGCAGCGGCAATTATTGGTCTTGAAACACCACATGCACGTCCAAGTGCTAAAATATTACGATTTATCAGAATGATCAACACTGACCTTGTTGTGATGGGATAAAAATGTAAGGTACGTTTTTATCTTCACACAAAAGTGGAAGATGAAGCACAATCTCAATAGGATTAGTGTCGGCAGCCATAACAATAAACTCCGCCTTTCCACGGTTTAGTGCTTTGGTGGCTTCGTTTGCTCCTTTTTTCAGTTGTTTATAAGAAGAAGCCTGTTTTAGTAACTCAATTATTTTTGTCGTAAGATCCTCCGTAGCCAAGGGGTACGCCTTCGGGTTGACCTCTCCTGCCTAAAAGCAACGTGTTTGGATGAAAATAAACAATATATACTTAACAATTATAAATTATGATCGAAAACCGGATGCAACTCAACATTGACGTTCCAAAACAACTGTCTAACCACCTCTGCATTAACAATAACTACTTTTAATTTAAATCCAGATAAGTTGGACCATTTAAATGGGGGCACATGAGACGCACCATTACCATGTGTAAAATTTATAAATCGCGCCCAAACGAATGGAAACTTAAAAGTGGACATGAGGGGCGTCTGCATTTTGACGTTTCTCTAAAGGCGGACGTAAATAAACTGTATTTTGTATCAAATATAAATCGAATATTTATACCTATTATGTAATAGATCGACCCCTGCAACTTCTCCAAAAACGTTAAAATTGTCCTTATTGATTGGCATAATAATGATGGTTATTGCTTTATTCATGTCACAAGCACCAAACCTTTCAGCATACTATAAAAACGAATGAAAATAAAAACATATATCTGCTCTTGAATTAAGAAAGACAAAAATAGTGGGAGTGGTCAAGTCCCTGTAATAAACAATTCGATCTTCCATGGGGGCATTCTTACCTAATAAATGTTAAACCTTCGCTGGGGTTTTTGTAACGGTAATCGAAGAACTTGGATGCATATCCCAGGCAGCCATAATGAAAAGCTTAAAACTGCCGATGACCCGTTTCAGTTAGCTTATAAATCAAATAGAATCACTCTGGACGCCGTGGCTACGTTTTCGCACACCCATCACTCTTCACTTAATGCCGGAGCGAAAGCCGTCTATGTAGTTTTCTTGGACTTCTCCTCTGCTATCAACACTATCTCACGCTCCAGCATTCTTTCTCAATTATGTGAAGATGGCGTTGAAGGATGGTTGATGAATTGGCTTCAAAACTATTTTTCAAATCGACGCCAACACGTAAGAGTCGAAAATGAGCTTCCATTTCCTTGCGAAATAATTGCGGTGAACTAAAAAGCCCAGTGCTATCAACTTTCGTTTTTTAATTATTACACGTCTGTCCTTCAATCCCCTAACGACGTGACACTAATAAAATACGCGGATGACCTGACTTTATGCCATGCATGCAAGACGAATAGTGATTCTCAACAGCTCGCGCAGGCAGTCACTGAGTTACTCCAGTGGTCTTTGGAGAGCCGAAATCCCTTCACTCCATAATATCGCTTCGAGCTCAAAATCGAAATTCCTCGGCGTTATTTTTAACAGTCGGTTATAATGGAGTGATCATGTGGATGCCGTCGCTTTTGCTTCCTTATTAGCCGGTTCAGAAGACTTGGTTTAAACACTAGCCATTTAAAAAACCTTTTCCATGCCTGTATAACTCCTCTTATTGTATATTGTTCCCCAGTCATTTTCCCCGGCCTTAAATGTTCTGACTTTTTAACACTTCGAAGGCGTTTTAAAATAATGTCGTTTTCTAGTGGTCTGCCTATTCTCATCATTCAGGAAATCATCGTTCAAAAAAACTTCAATAATTGTTCACTAATCGCTGCTCGTATTTTAAGTGACCCCTCCCATCCCCTCTATTAAAGTTTATCTAAGTGTAAATCTCTTCGACCAATGCGTAGGCAATACCGTTCAATGCCCACAAGAACGGCGGCATATCGCAATTAGGTTATTCCTTATTTTTCCCGATCTTTAGTTTCACCAGAGCAGGTGAAGCAGGAACTAAAAGACTATTTTCATGTTTAATACTTGTTATACTGCCTTGTTTTATGCTAAGTTTTGGTCCTCGTGACTTCAATAAAGCCGCTACAATTATTACAATTATTATTATTATACATCGAGTGAAGATTATTGGGTATGAAAAAAATCGCTACGGCATCCAGAGTGCTTACATTTGGTTTATAAGTAAACAAGAGCGGATTATCGGCGATTTTTAGCCTGTCTTGTCTGAAGCAGATAACTTGGCGCTCTAGAGACCAACAAAAATGTTTGAGACGGCGGGCGGTCAAAAAAGCAATTGGATTATGAGATCCAATGTGTGGGAATTGTAGGAGGATCGGTGGATTCCAAAATAAGCCATAATTCAGCGCGTCAACCTCAAGGGGAACAGCTAAGTATACGCGAGAGAAGGGCTCCCCTATGTCACCGGATTTGGTGGATTGTTTTGGAGATTTCTGATAGCATGGAACAGCAATAGCAGCATATCCAAAAAATATTTTCTGTCGGAAGCAGTCAAACTATTCCCGCATAAATATGCGGTTTGAATTGATGCCCTGAAGAAATTTTCCTTGCAGCCAGAAAGCTCCCATCTGTCTTAAAAGTGCATTAGCGATCATCAAATGAAAATTACAAACTTTTGTAATTTATATAAGCTGGAGAGCGTTTGCGAATGACTTTAAGCCCGCACTCTCGAAGACGTGTGTACATAAAATCATAAATCTAAAGAGGACCATCGGTCAAATATGCATTCTCAATACAGAGAGCAGGCGGATTAATGCCTATTCTTTGCGTAATCGTCTGTGAGAACGGTATCCGATAGACTCTCGTCGAAGATCGAACATGTTTGGCATTGAAGAAGTATATTTTGTGAATAAATTCATTTACTAAAGTCGAAATCCATGAGAAATCGATAGAATAACATTTATTCCAAAGTTAGAAAAGGCTTCCTTAAAGGTAAAAATATAAATCTCTCATAAAATACAATCATTATATCGGTTGCGGCCGTCAAATTGACTTCTTCTAACACATCATCAATTTGCGTGCCTCCGAAAAATATAAAACGGACGGTATAGGGTCTGGTGCACTTAAAACATAATCGCGTTACTCCATTGCTTAATTAATGCCAAGTATATGCTCTGCGACCTACATGTCCAATGAACATTACTGAAGATGGAAAAGGTTAAAAGAAAACAAAATGTCTTACATATTTATTGACTTAATTGTTCGATACATATTTTTGTCGTGGGTCAAATTCCTGGTGTGTTCTATACTTGATTCACTCCGGACAGGTCTGGTCGTTGAACCTTAAACATACCAATACAGTCCGTTTGACGAATAAAACGCCATTCATGATTAACACCGATTACTACCGGAACCAATCGTGATGCGCCCAATTACCATTAAAATTTAATCACTTTAATTTGTTTTAATGTGGCACTATTGTTGCTTACAAACGCGACTCCAAATAAAACAACGAACCAACAGAAAAGTGAAGACATTAATTTTGCTGTTATCGGTCACGTCTTTTAAATCACCCATCCCTAAAATAAAGTAGATTTATCGCCATTCCGATACGCCCCTGGGCCTTGGACGCTTTTCTTCGTCGTACCTGGTCAATTCGTCGGCCTTGTTCTCGTGGAATAGCTTCGTTTCGTCATTCTTGTGGTTACGTCGGCTGAAAAGAAGGCGAAAAAGAAAACTCGCCGGGTATTAGGTATCGCCCGGTTGTTCTACAGACGGTATTAACAAAAGGGGACCCAAAGGGAACAGATCCATGTGCTTATGTCCACGTATTGGTCACTGACACTATGACGTCATATGGACGCTTGAGGCCGTGCGCGAGCTATTCTTCTGATCCCAGGATCTCATGGATTCGAAGAGATGCATCAGAAGGTGTCCGGGATTCAGGCAACCGTGCGAAAGGGGCAAACATTCACATCCGTCCCCTTAGAGCCGGTGGAGCCTAACGGGACAAAACAGCTGCAATCACGGACCCCGACGGCACACAATAGTACATCGTTACCATGTGAGACCTATTCACGAAATGGTTCGGACTGTTTTTTCAGACAGGGTGCATCGAGGCAACTCCACAACGACCAAGGCTAAAATCGCAACGCTGCTGAAGTTCAGGAACTATGCGGTAGATACGGCGTCCGACATGCAAGGACGACTCTTTATCACCCGAAGGCAAGGGACCGCGTACCAAAGTATGGCAGAAATGACTGGCGGATGCCCTATATGCTTACCTTACGACGCAGCACACAACCACCCAGTCAAGACGCCCCAAAGTTCAGCTGCGGCAGAGACCCTTGCTGAGAATTTACTGAGGAATCAGGAGGGTACAAGAGAGGACGTTCGAAAATCCTATGTCGAGGCACAAATTGACGCTAAAAGCAACGTTCAAGACCGCCCGGAATATGAGGAAGGAGGCCGGACTCCAGCATATGTGCCCAGATCAGTGGTTCCTTATGGAAAATCGCGGTCGAGTGGAGAAGCTGGACGATCGGTGAGTTGGACACGTTAGAGTCACGGGCTGCCCCATCCCGAAGACGTGTCAATCGAGATGGAGGACGGACACTTCGAACGCTCTATCGGAATGACGTGACAGCCTTTCAGGGGCGATTCGGCGAATTGTATACTTCGTCTAGGGGACGTCGTCCGTAGACGCCAGTGCTGAGAGCGAGGAGGGTAGAGATTAGGAAGGAGGTGGTGACCCTTTAAGTGTATACCAACCACGATTTTCCTGCCTTTTCAGGAGTTTTAGACGTTTTATACGGTTATCGTGCTTGTGTACTTGTAAAGGGTCGAAACCGAGGAGGACGAACAGTTTGACGAGGAAGCCCCGTACTTTGACCGCTCGCACCTCGAAGGACTAACGTATGTAGAATATAATTATACTATTTTATTCTAATGCATTATTTTATTAAACAGGCGAATAAATTCTAGGCTATCATAACAAGCTTTGTTTTAGTATTCGTGTTTAAGTTTTACTAAACCCGTTTCAGTTTGCGTACCGGGACTTTTGAATACTCAGTGCTAAGGTTTTCACGCTTTAGTATTATCTCTAAAGAATAGGTAAAACTCCGAAAAACAACCGCCAAAAGATCTCAAATGATACGACGACGAAAGTTCAACGGAATTATCTCCCAAGTGTCGTTACCGAGGAAGGCGAAATGTACGAAATGTCGGAAGCCCCGCAGCACCGCGAATTATCGAGCGCCGTTGCCGTGTTGATGGCCCATCGAAATGCCTCGAATCCATTAACCACTGAATACTCATCTCACCAGACGCCTCGACCCGTGATCCAGCAGACGTTTTCCCTAAGGGGATCTCTCGGTGAGCCTGCTCACTTTTTCAGGCTCAATTTTTACCGCGGCCAGGAAAGCGAACAAAAACCACAGCAGTTACATCCATTTTCTCAGAATGTTTTGTCTCCCTTTACACAATGATAGTAGTTCCACTCTCACTAATAAAGGTTCTCTCTTGTTTTCTTTGGTAACGCTCCCTCTTTTTTCTCGGTTGTGGGTCCATGAAACGTTTAAGCTGCTTGCAAAATCTTATATGTGCCATTGCGTTAACAGCATTTACTGATAAGTGTGAAAGTAGAATGACGTAATGTGTTGGAATCAAGCCGTAGATGAGCAGGAATAAAGGTGTTTCCAGAAAATAAAAAAACAGGGATGCAGCACCGAGATTCATGGCGTCCTTCCTTTTATTTCGCAGCATTCTCCGCCAAACAGATAAACCGGGTTCTCCGTGCAGTAAAAACAGATTTGATGATGCCCGAGATAGCTGTGACAGCGTAACGAGTTGAAGAATAATAGTGCAGATGAATGTCGCCATGAAAACTCCGAGTGGGGTCGAGAGACAAACACGAATTATGTGGATGCGTCTAGGAAAGTTTTCTTCGTTTGTAGAGTAAAAATGCTGACCTTTCCAGTTATCGATGAAACTCATTGTTAGCGCAATGTGTGTAAAACAGAGAAGCATAATGACGCAAAGTATGAGAGTTAACGGCGTTCTTTTGAGGGAAAACTGGAGGGGAAAACTGCTGCTGAAAAAGAGAATCGTTGTATTAATCATAAGAGAGAGTGCCAGAAAGTTCACCTGTAAAAGACTCCAAGCTTGACATATGAGCTTTAGTGGTAATTCCTTAACCCACGAGAAGCGATCACTACTACAGACGTATAATCCTGACAAAGGAATGAAAACGAAACATGCTAATATATTTAAAATAGCATTTGTGTAGATAATATGAATGTATTTGAGACTGGCGTGGCTAGACAAAGCCAGAAAACAAACACGTCGTCCTTCGATGTTTTTACAAAGGTTTGCTAGAGTTGCGTTAACTGTCGTTTGCGGGCCGAAACGCACCAGGCTGGGGATTTTTGATGCGTACATTGAGGAAAACAGATCGCTTCTTCGGTGATAGTGACATTTATAGGCGAGATATGATATAATAATGTAGCCGTTGAAAATTAGTCCAGCAACAAGTATAACAGCACTAAAGGCGACGAAGGTGGCTTTTTCAGTATCTTCTAGAGCGAATCTGAAAGGGGTGAACCAATCTTGTGGATCTTTTACATGTCCGACGGTATCCAAATCTTGACTTTCCATTTTTGTGCGTCCAGTCGCGTCGTTTTGAGCAATTATAAATTCAAGTGGTAGTGGTATATCGATTTCACACCACTTGAAAATCATTTTATCCAGCGGTGTGGTGTCTTTAAAATAATATAATAATAATAATGGTATTCGCTTTATTAAAGTAACGAGGACCAGAACTTTCAGCATTAAATGTTGCAACAGACAAAAATGATATAAGAAGTTGCGATTGTGCATAGCAGGTGTAAAATAATTGAACAAGAATGAACGAAATAAAAACGAGGTTAATTTGCAAGAAAGGCAAATTAAACCCTTGAAGTGTACAAAGTTTGGCAAACGCGTAATGGCGGCCATTGAAAGGCCTTTTCCATAACGCGCACCTAGAGCAATCAACAATAACATGGTTCATATTGTATTCCTCTACTATAAGCCATGTTGTCATTTGCTACTAAATTGTCGAAATCAACCAAAATTAGACCGTATTGTTAGTAGCTGACTCTGAAAAATATTTACTAACACAACAAGTAAATGATAGAGCAATCATAGCATCGAAACTATGAGGTATCATAAAACGCCATACACAACTCATTGACACAGCATTCGCAGTGCTGCAGTTGCCTGTTTGAAAAAAATCAATTGTTTCACTTCATCAAACAATCCAAAACAAAATAAGACACGCAGAAGGTTAATATTTTCATTAGCGAGGATCCGTAACATCGCTCTTTTTTATTGCAAAAAGGTAGCGATTGCTTACCTTCTATTTACCTATAACAATGTACGGTAAGACTTACCTTTAGCACGCGTCGAAGAGATGATAATTGTAGTGGCTTTATTTAGGTCACGAGGACCAACACTTTCAGTATAAAACAAGATAGTATAAAAAGTACTAGATATGAAAATTGCCTTCTAGTTCCTGCTTCACCTTCTCTGGTGAAACTAAAAATCGGGACAAATAATGAATGACGGAATCGCGTCCGCATGATCATCTTATCTATTCTCCCTCACCGCTCGATGTATATAATTTTGTTGTGGCTCAAATTCCTGTATTATATAAACTTGGTTTGCCTCGGTCTGATCTTTAAACGTCAAGTAAACCAGCACACAGTCCAGTTCAAGCGCCTTTCGTTATCAACCCACTTGAAACCGACAGCGACCATACAGAAAAGTGAACAAATAAATTTTGCAGTTAACAACTTCTCAAATTATAACATTTTATGGTAAATGGTTTTGGTCTTCCTGACTTACAAAACCTGTAATGAATATTATTACGCCAATTCATGTTGTAGTGGATGTGTTAATCCTTTGACCGCAGACCATAATGGCACTGTGGATTAATTCTAATAATCAATAATTGACACTGTTACTTAAATTTGCCTCCCCGAGACACTTTATATGCTAGCTGCCGCCCCTCACCCCCTTCTAAAACATTTTTGTTCAATTTCGTTTGCCCGTGTTCGTCCATTCCCTCTCAATAAATCCAAGCCCGTGTTTTCTCTCCTAACAAAGATAAAAACGACACCGCGAAATTAACCAGTTGAGGATTAGTTCGAACCTTAAAGCCCAAAAACGCATCCTCAACTGGGTTACAGTTACCAACCGCATTTGTCTGTCAAAGTGCACGCGACCGCGAGCTTTCTACGCCGTAGCCCCTATTTGGCCTACGAAACCCTTGTCGTTATTTTTCGTTACAGAAGCCCTGAACTGCACAGATCCTGCTGATAACCCTGTTGTCCAATCTTTGGATTTGACTATTTTCGAAGATCCAATACCAAGTGGGAAAGTCTCAATAATGATTGATGCCCATCTATGTGGATACCATCCAACCGTGAGTTGAAAATACTACCTAATCGCATGTGAAGTAACGGTTAAGCGAATTACAAAATGTTCACCACATTTAGATCGTAGAGTATTCATATCGAGTGACCTTAACACCTTGTTCATTAATGTCACCAATATTGCATCCATTATACTGGCACCCCATTGTCTAAAACGCACCACAACGCATGCTGTTACCCTTTCATTTTTAAATTAAGACAACATTGAGAAAGAGTATTCAGCCCCCAGAACCATGGCACTCGGCTCGCCCCGGCAGGCGTTTTCGGCCCCGGTCTGGATCTAACTATTGCTCGAGTAATAAAGAATATTATTTATTCCCGACCTTCATCTTTGGCCATCGGGACATTCTTTAGGCGAAAAACGCCTTGCTTTCTAACATAGGCGAGCATAAAATGAACAGCTGAAATCTTGTGATCGACGAAAATCCACTCAAGCAGTTCTTGAGTGTGTTTTACTCAGCCAACTGTACAGAACACACTGCACGAACGCCAACATCAAATATTTGCAACCCATGGGTAATCTCTTTTTGTGAACTTCTCCACCCATCGTAAACACTGAGGTTTTCACTGCGAATATTCATTTCTCATCTCTTTGCAACGCAAACGCTGCGATTGTTCTCCGTACGCTGGTACACCCTATGCTATGTCCGGTGGCAAAGTGTCAACCGAACGAATCGGTGGAAACGATTAGATGATAAAGCCATCATTCAGAGCATCAAGGTCTATGGCACCACTTGGTAGATTTGAGCGACGGGTTCCCGTCAATCTATTTTGAATTTTCCAGAGGTCGCCGGGTTTCGATGTTCTGCACTGCTCATCTACAAAAATCTGATTAAGGCGATTAACCTCAGCTGTGATCATGATCGAAATTGGTTTAATTTCTCGATACCTGCCCTGGCGGAAGAGCCGTTCTTTCTTTCGTCTCAATTGTTAAAGAAATGGAGACAATACGACAAGGGGGTGAGGGATAGTTCCGGAAGTTGGCAGTGCGTATTGTCCAGAAACCGGGGATAGCTATGTATATGGACTATTTACTTAGCAAAGTCAGAATCCGCGAAATCTTTGAAGTCGGCTGTGGCAACGGCATCTCTTAAATTGCACTTGTTCTGGAGGCAGTGCGAACGGATGCGACGTTTTATAGGTTTGGGACAGCGTGAATGGTGTTTGTTATCCTATCCATATATTTTCGTAGACCAACAACGATGCAGTGGTCAAACTGGGCTAAATGTGCACGTTTACGACATGCATGCAGGAAATAATCGTTCACAAATATGTGATCAAGAAGATTCCCTTCGTGTGTAGGAAAATAGACAATGGTGTTAAGAACAAATGTAAGAAGTGGGCCAATAGGCGCAGAATTGAAACCACCGCGCAGTGGCACGGCTGGCCGACAGATTGCTCCTCGCAGGGGTACGCAAATAGACGTGACGCGATTTCATCAGAGAGGGCTTGTCCAGTGCAGCGATATTGACGCGTTTGGAGCCGCAAGTTCTTCGACTCGCTGCTAGGCTATCTTGAAGCGCACACAAAGGTATGGTAGAATCCGTTCTGGTTACCTGTCTCCGCACCCCGGTATGACCTGCAGTCTCCAATCCAGGATGCTCAACGCAATTGTACTATATTATAGTCGACTTGGTGCCCATTGCGACCGTCGTTAGAGTATCACGTTAGCATATGTTGATTACGTTGATGGAAGCGTGTGTTGTGAATGGCGAGCCTATTGTGACCCGTGAAGCTTATGCGCATCGTTACCGGAGGCCGCTTTTTCCGAGGACATACCACATGTTCTGCTCCTAGTGACCGGTGCGGGTAGGATGTCGTGTTTGGGGACTCGTTTGCAGCTTAATAGAAAGACTGGTTAGAGGAAGTGAACTACTCAGTAAACGTGTGTGTTATTTCGTACCTCATACGTGTTACACACGCTTTGTCTATGGAGTTTTCGAGGAGGCTGGTCGTTAATTTTTGGTAGTTTTGCCTGGTATGTATTCTGTCAAATTAATAAATCCATCTAGACATTGGGTTTCAGTCAGTGAGAGGTTGGTAGTGTTGTCGTTGCCCAAAATCAAAATGGTGCGATAGTCAGACACATTTCGGTGGAACATTTATCATTCAAAGAGCCCCACCAGGGCCGTAAACCAACGACAATGCGCGTAGGTGAAATCAAGGTAGTCGTGTTGATAAGGAATTGATAATTTCGCAGGTCGAATTGGCAATGCGAATGTCGCTAACCGATAAACCAGTGTCATGGGTTTTAATTTATCATAGCCATAATTATCAATCCGGGTAACCTTCCATGCATCATAATGCACTCCCCCCAAACCGGATCTTTATGTCATTGGGTGTTTTCAACATGTTTGTCTTTATATCAGAAACTATACAAAATCTACCATGTTTTCGCGATTATCTTGTTGACCCTGTCGATCAAAAGGGGACAGGGTGGGACTTCTTTGACCTGCGGACTGATTTTGCGCGAATGGGTCTGCCGAACAACTCATGGGTTCAACTGGACAATGGAGACTTCCGGGTACGTGCTGATCATCCAAGATTTTTGCTCAACATTAGGGGTCCTAGTAGGCCCATATTTGGGCTGAAAATGAATTTTGTTCGACATGGGTCAACATAGTCCACCATATAAACCTAGTTTTAATGGCGGAAAGTCATCACACTTTAACAGTATTTTCCTCTAGATATGCGATACATATCCGAGTCTGTTGATTGTTCCCCAAGCCACCAATCGACAGACCCTACTTGGCAGTGCTAATTTCCGATCCCGAAAACGACTTCCTGTTCTTACCTGGATTCACCCCAATGGGAAGGTGTGTATTGGGTTTTCTAATGACCCCACCAGCTCCTACGCAATTTGCTAGTCGTTTTATTTTTAAACATTTGTATCACTACCATTCATACCGCGGGGACTCAATCAGCAACGCACCCGCATTTGGTTTTCAATGTAACCTCGTTTGGCTGTATGTTGACGCATATCACAGTAAGCTATTTTCTCGTTCGTTCTGTGTTTTCCGGTGTGTAGGCGGCGCTGTGTCGATCCAGTCAACCGCTGTCGGGTCTAGCCAGCAGGTCGCTTGAGGACCAGACCATGCTCCGATACATTCGTTACAACAACAACAACAACGCCAATCGTGATGTACCATTGCTCTACGTTGTGGACACTCGCCCTCCTCTCAATGCCTTGACCAACAGGGCGCAGGGCAAGGGCTACGAGGATGTCGGTGTCTACAAGGACATTATTTTGCGCTTTGTGGAGATTCCCAATATTCATGTGGTGCGCGAATCCTTGGAGAAAATGATTAAATGTGAGTCGATTCGGGTGTTCATTGCAGTGGTCTTGTAATAGGTTCTTTGTGCTATGCCTGCGAAGACTTCCGAATTTATAGATTTTACTATTAAGAGAATTAGACTTTCTTAATGTGGTTTTCTATGCTAGGGGTTTCTAAGTGAGATAAATTGGTTGTGGTTTGCACTTCTGCGTACTCTAATTGTGTATTTCAATCTGCAACGAATTCATGAGTATCCTGGCTGTTTCTCGGAAATTCTGGACTGTCAAGTCGTAGATATGTCGTGTTTATTGATTATTGCGTTACTGGCTACTGTGCTTGTCAGTAGGATATTGAAAGTCTTGTTCGTGAAAACGTATTCCTTGCGGTTTTGAAGTATTTCGTTTATATGGCTGTCGGTTATTTGCCTCTGTTCCTCCAGCTTACCGGGATCCCAAGATGACACTTGAGGGAATTAATGCCGCCATCGACAAGTCATCGTGGGTTCGAAATTTGCGGCGCATCCTGGAGGCGGCATACTTTGTGGCCTCACGAATGATGCCTTGCGAAGAGAGTAGTTCCGACGGGCTCTCTTTTTTGGTCCACTGTTCTGACGGCTGGGATCGCACGTCGCAGGTCTGCGCGCTTGCACAGCTCATGATTGATCCCTACTATCGCACCTTTGAGGGATTTCAGGTATGTGACAATCAGGAACTTGTGGTATTCCACAATCAGCGCGTGCTGACTCGTATAGCTCGCTGTGTCACCACCCCTCTCCGCACTAGGCACTCGTGGAGAAAGATTGGCTACGGTTTGGTCACAAGTTCACAGAACGCTGCGCTTTAGTTGATTTGTGCGAGCCCCGCGAAGCGTCGCCCATTTTCACTCAGTTCCTTGATTGTGTCCGGCACTTGCTGGAACTGCTGCCTTGGGAATTTGAATTCACCTCTCGTCTCCTGCTCGAACTCCATGACCAATCATGTGCAGGCGTCTATGGAACTTTCGTTGGCTCCTGTGAGCTAGAGCGTGCGGAATTAGGGTCAGTTGATGCGTTTTTTACTTTGGTCGTCAAATGGTCACCAATACCGTCATTGTAGTGTGATCAATCCATCCAAAGAAGCGATGGACAATCATAACATGTACGGTTTATTTGCCATATATAAGCCGTATTGTGTAGACCGAATATTTTCGGAACTGTTTTCGCTATAATAGTCACGCCAATTATGGAGGGTTTATTTGAAGTAAATAATGTTTCATGATTAGCCTTACAAAAAGTGTAATTTCGAGTAAATGTAGGTTGTTGGAGTTATCGGAGGGACGCTGTCTTAATCCTCTAACGCGTCACTTGGTTGCATTCTAAAACCCCACTGTTTTCATGGATATTTTAAACAAATAATCATCAAATGTGAGTGGGGCCTTTATTATTTGTTTACTTTTTTTACACGCACTATATTTTATGAGACCAGCTAATTATGATCCATCCGCTTGTTACGGTAAAGTTTATAATGGCGTCGGTATATTTCAGGAAATTTTAGTCACATCCAGAAAATGGCGAGCTCGTGTGTTTTTTAAATAGTCACGGCTAAAATATGAGATATTGTAGGCCAATACCTATTGAACGTCGGAGACGACATCTTACAGCCAACCATTTGGAGGTGTAAGTGGCCCGATGGTTCAACGGTCAGCATCCTCGCACTGTTAGTGAGGAGACCTGGGTTAGACTCCCCGGTCAGGCTCCAGGCTATCAGTTGTCCTGGATGGCAGCTACGTAGAACCATTGGTGTGAGTTGTTTTCCACGTCGATGTCCTTACTATGAGCGGCATTTACCTCATGCGCCTTAGGTGTGCTATTATGCCCCTCTTATCGGTTTCCCTGAATACGCTCTATTATTTAGGTTGGCCACCACGACTTTAAGCTTATGGGCTTATTTGGCACACAGGAAGGAGCTCTTCATTAACCCGATGTACAGCCCGCCAATGGTTTTTGTCGAGGCCAAAAGAAATGCTAAACGGCCTCATATCGCTTCGCTAATTCCAGTTTTTGTTATGTCGCCGCATCTCTTCGCGTAAGTATAACCTTTCTCGTTTTCATAGAAGGCGCATCTGGGTGGGTTTCTTTGGTTTAATTGCTTTGGTCGACAAAAGCGTTAGGGAGTTCAATCCATAGCTTTACAGAATTATAGGTTGATTGCCTCAGACCGTCGATCTGGTGGCTGCACTCAGTGAACCCGATGCGACTACGCGAGCATTTATTATCCGCCTGCATTGCATTATTATCAACCGGTCGCGATATTGCCTAATCGTAGGACCTTTTTTGCACGGCGCATCACGGTAAGCCCAATCTTTGCCTGGACGAATTGAACTGCTCTTGTGGATAATGTCTGTGTTCAAGCTCTGGACTTTTGAGTGGATTTGATTAGTGGTCTCTTTGATGAGAGCTGAGTAGTGTTCACACATTTTTTTTGTTTGGACGTTAGGAATGCCGGTATTTTTAGAGTTTAGAATCATTTTCATTTCAATCGATTAATTATCATTCATCAATTGTAGATCATCGACTATATGCATCCTAAGAAAGTTTGCAAAACTTTGTATACTTCGAGGATTTAATTTGCCATTCTTGCAAATTAACCTCGTTGTTATTTCGTTTATTCCTGTTACCTTATTCTACACCTGCCATGTAAATTATTATTCTCGATTTTATAACACATCAATCGCATTACCTGGTTAGTTCATATTATACTTAAATTGTAAAACCGTTCTACAGAAAATTCGTGATTCTATCCTACGATGTTAAACGTTGTCGTCATCCCAATCATCTCGTCTGCATGGGATTTTGAGCAGAAAACACACTTCTCAGCGCCTTAACATTCTTTTCGCCGTATACATAATAATAATTATAATTGTGAGCTGTTTATTGGGGTCACGAGCACCAAAACTTTCAGCATATAAAAAAGACAGTATAAAAGTACTACATACCGAAATTATCTTTTAGTTCCTGCTTCACCTGCTCTGGTGAAACTAAAGATCGGGACAAATAAGGAATAACCTAATTGCGATAAGCCGCCGTTCTTGTGGGCATTGAACAGTATTGCCTACGCATTGGTCAAAGAGAATTACACTTGGATCAACTTTAATAGAGGGTGGAGAGCATAGGCAAGCAACTAGAAAACGAGATTATTTTAAAAAGCCTATGGAGGGTTAAAAAGTTAGAACATTTAATGCCTGGGAAACTTACTGGAGAATAATACAGGCTTGGACAAAGGTTTTTATAAGGCTAGAGCTTAAACCAATTCTCCTGAACCGGCGAACTAAAAAGCAGAGGCAACGACATTTACCGAAGACGGCATCCATATGATCATTCCATAATAACTGACTGTTAAAAAAAACACCGAGGAATTTTGATTTTGAGCTTGAGGCGAAATAATGGAGTGGAGTTATTTCAGGACTGCCAGCATCCACTCTCATGGAAAATACAATTGAGATGCATTTTGATGCGTTCAGCAGAAGACCATTCTCCGAAGACCACTCCAGTTCCACAGTGACTGCCTGCCCGAGCTGTTGAGAATCGCCATTCTTCTTTCAGGCATGGCATAAAGTCGTCCGCGTATTTTATTAGTGTAACGTCGTTAGGGGACCAAAGGCTAGACGTGTAATTGTTAAAAAGGAATGGACATAGCACAGCGCCTCTTAACACACCGCAGCTTTTGGTCAAGGAGGAAGAGGCATCGTTTCCGATTCTTAAGTTTTGACGTTGGTTAGAGAAATAATTTTGAAACCAATTAATCACCCATCCTTCAACGTTATCTTCACACAGTTTTGAAAGGATGCGGGAGCGCGATATAGTGTTGAAAATCGAGGTGAAGACCAAAAATACTCTCTTAACGGCTTTCGCTACGGCATAAAGGAAAGAGTTTAGGGTTAGTGAGAACGTGCCCACGACGTCCAGAGTGCTTCTACTTGGTTTATGAGCAAACTGAAACGGGTCATCAGCGGATATCAGTGTGTCCTCCAATGTAGAGAGGAGGTGCTTATCAATCACTTTCAACAAGACAACTGAGTTTGAGATAGGTATATACTTAACAGGTCCCGCGGAACCATTGGCCGGTTTCGGAATAGGTGTTATAGCGACATCTCTCCATTAAAAAGAAAAATTGCAGTCTGCTAGCGAATAATTGACGAGTTGGGTGACAATGTGAGAAATCTCGCGGTGACCGATTTTCAGAACCGCGGGTGGGGGCCTGTCCGGAGAAGCCGTCGTGGAACTCTTGAGGCTGGCAAAAAATTTAGGGACAGGATTCGCCGGCGGGTAGAAAAGCGCTTGAATAAAGAGATCCAACGTGGTTCTCGGCGGAACGGTCATCGGTAATTTCACCAGGTAATTTCTATAAAGGTTTGCACGTATCAATTTCCGTCAATTACCTCTCTCTTAAATCAAAATATCAAGGAGCCGATAATTTTTGACAATTCAACTCATGTGGATAGCGATTGCAAAGTCGCAACCATTCATTACTTTATCACATTTTTTTTCTCTTATCGTAAGCTCGCCTATTATATCTGACAGCTCACCTCTTTTGTTTGTAGTATGAATAAGACCTTTCATTGGCCCCAATTACGCGTTTTCCAAACGTTTTATACATTTTAAATATACAATTTCCATCGTTGTTATGTCCTGTGTTCGTGTTGAATTATTCTTGTTGAAACTTTGATTGCGGAAAGTTCTGGTCTTCTTTACCATTATTAATATAACCCTTATAATATGATAAATCAGTAGCTATTTGTTTAACGTATAGACTTAAGATTTGTATGTAAGAATAATTTAGTTCGATATTTTTAATACCTACTTCATTTTTATTTTCGATTACGGAGTAAAATTATCATTCAAAGATAATTATCATTAAAATATTTCTTTTCACAGTTTCGAATATAGTACGCCCATAGGCGGCGTTCTAAAAAAAATAATTCTAGTAGAAAAACCAAGAAATAACGCATTTTTAAATGAAATAATAATAGTATTGGCTTTATTAAGTTCAGCGAAGCCAAAACTTCAGCATTAAAATTTCAAAATTAATAAGTCTATACGGATACAGGAAATAACAAACAGGTAAATTAGGAAGAAAATGAATTAAACCCTTAACGTAAATGCGTAATGGCGTCAAAAAAAAATAAATTAGTGTGGAAATGGCAGATATCGAAAGTACAGCGAACTGACAGCGGTTATTCTTTAATTGCGGTACTGAAATATTCGCATCCCGCTGCATTAAGTGTTTGTAAATCATTATGGACAACGGCTTTCGAAGTGCCTATTGAAGCATACGGCTTTAATTAAAAAGAATTCAGAAGATTAAAAATGAATTATATTTACCAAAAATATTGACAGAGAAAACTCCTATTAATCGGTTCATTTAAAACAATTATATAAAACGATTATAAAACGATTATAAAACGATCACGTATGAAATAATTATGAGTTAAGCACCGAAGAACGAAGCCCATTAGGATATTTTTATTCCTCTTATTATTTGTTGAATATTATGTGTACCAGAGATATAATTTAAAAATAGTGTTTGAACCTGTCCAGATTGTACGTCGTTTCATATGGATCAATAAAATGTCACGTGATTATTCGCGGAATGTCGAAAAAGCATGGCAGACACCCATGAAAAAGACGAGCTGGCAATTATTGCAAGAATCGAGTCCGAAATCAATTCGCCCAATTACAGAGCCAATTGGCTTAACCTATTTCGTCTCTATCTCATCGGGAATGATCGAACCATCTTTGTAGGTTGCAGTATTATCATCGTAATTATTGGTCTTTTGACCAATTCTTGTATCATTGTCGCCAACTTGCTCTTTCGCATGCGCTACTGCCGTACGAATGAATTTTATACATCGGCCGTAAGAAGAATGTCAGGACTTCAGAGAACATCCTCTTTGGGTGGATCGACTTGGCAACTATTAAAGTCACTTGAGGGCCGACACAGTTACTTTCAAGCCTTGTCAAATCACACAAAGTTCAAGTATAGTCATGTTATTTTCGCGGTAGCTATATTTGGGTTTTTTTCTTGCCTGGTATTTATCCCGATGACTATTGTTAATGTATGTGGGGGTACTCCCTATGCCAATGTAGATAACGCTATGGTAATTGCTTTGGCATCGTGGACCACCTTCCAAATATGCTTTATGACCCTCTTCTTTTTCATAAATACTGCAATTCAGTTTTCCAGCCTGCTGTTTCCACTTCGATTCTCGCTTCAGAAATCGCCGCTTATGATTACTTTTGTTATGATTACCATCTTTTGTGTTATACACACAGTTGTTAATGTGAATGCAATCATTGTCGAATTTCAACAATCTCTTTACATTGCAGTAACCGGTCACAAACTTAGACGGCTTGAAAAAGAGATTGCTCTTCTACATCTTGCCCTCGCTGTACCATTGTTTATCTTTATTATCACTTGGGTCACGACCGTCCTGATGTACATTGTCATCTTGCGATATATTCACGGCTCCAACATGGCAGTAAGTAGGCAAGCAGCTCAAGACAGCGATTCCTCCACAAGAGCCTCGCGTGTCTCAGTTTCGGCTGTTACATTTACTTGGAGGAACGTGGCGAAGCGCAACCTGCAGAGCTGTATCATTCTGGGTTCGGCTATGTTGTCTTTTTACTTGTTGGAACTTCCCGTATTTCTTGTGACGTATACCTATATGAATCCACACTATTGTGCCTTAATTGCGCACATTTCAGTGCATGCGATAAATCCAATTCTGCACATTTCGCTCAGTCGAAGTTTTCAAAAGGCCTTTCGAGGAATGTTTCGAGCTCGTGGACCGACTTCAGTAATGGAAGAACTGAGAAAAAATGGAAATAAGAATAAAGAATTAACGATGAATACAACGGGCCTTGAACACGGCATTATGAATAAAGTTGATTATAGTTAATAAGCTTCTGTACTATCACAAACATTCACAACTACATTCTCATTGTTTGTCTAAAACTGTTCTCTAATGGACACAAGTTTGTATTTGAATGGACATAGACATCAAAAACTATATGCAAGTTGTGATTGGGCTTTCATAAATGACTCTACGTGTAATTTTTTCTGTGCGTTCGTAGCAGGAAATCGGTTAATGTCAGTTAAAACAAAAAGGGAGCTTTTAAGGTCACTCCAGGGCTCCCCCTTATACTCTTCGTCGACAGCGGCAGAGATACAATAAGGATAGCCGGTGGGGACGCAGTTTGATTGACAAGAAACTAAGAGGCAACGTTTGGTAGATGCGTAGGTGTTCCAATGACTCGACCGCTTCGTGTGCAGGTGGTCGTCAATGTGACATCCGGCCACGGAATGCTTCTGGAAGGGGCGTAAGCAGATGAAAAAATTGATTTTCGGGGAGAAATCGCGTTTTTCGGTTAGCCAGTCAATTCGGACTGATTGGGGATTGGAACGGTGTTAAAAAAGGTTCCACAACAAAAGCTTTATTGGGTCAATCAATTAAAACCGTTTCATGGCTTCCTGTGATAGGATTGTATGTAGGGTTAAATTAACCCTTAATAGGGAATTGTCTGTATTACCGGTATAACTCAAATAGCTAACCGAGACCTTTAACGAATGAGAACACGTGCAGCAACGTGGAATAGAATATTCTTAAAAGTGCGGTGCAGTACTCAGCATAGTAAAACACAATTAACAGTTAAAGTTAGCAACCACCACATCCACCAGCAGCAGCTTCGATGGCATGCGGTAGTCGACCGAGGATTTCAAAACAAGACGCTCCGAGCGCCGAGGTAGAGCTTGCGAGCTTTGGTCTGGAACGGATGGAGTTGTATTAGCCGGATCAGCTGGTTCATCGAATCGGATTTGATCGACATTCCGACGATGACTAGATAAATCAGTAACATCGAGGATAGTAACCATACGATTTCAACTTCTTCCAAGAATAATACCATGAGATGGTCGAAAATCATTCCCTTTGAAAAAGGTGACCTCTCCCGATCCAATGCATTGGAACGATGTGTTGAGTTTGCGCCCCTTGAATAACACAACCGGACTTTTACCAGTGGTCGCTTGATCAGCATTACGGTACTGCATCAGGAAATTGTCGATAGATCGATCCAGCTGTGTGAATGTACTTGGATGGATGGATGGATGGATGATATAACTACCTTTAGGATATTGACAAAGTTCTCTGCTAAGCCATTCGACTGAGGATGTCTGGGAGCCGTGAGAAAATGGCAGCATTCGAGACCTTTGAACCAATGGACCAAATGGTCGGCGGTGAAATGTGTACCATTATCCGTAACCAAAACGAGCGGAATGCCTTCACGGCTGAATAACGTCCGAAACACCGATTTGGTGAAGTCATCATTATCATCGGTCGTCAGAAATACTTCAGGCCAACGTGAAAATGAATCCATCACGACAGGAGCATATTATTTGCCGAGAAATGGTCCACAATAATCAGCATGTATTCGTTACCATGGCTCACAGGACCCTGGCCATGGAGACCATTTAGAAGGCCTTGAGTGCAACTTGTGTAAGCAACCATCACACCGGGCAGCCGTTCGCAGGATATCGGCTTCAATTACCTGCCACCAACATGAAGTTCATTTTATCAACACCAAGATGACCGGAGTGCAGATCGTCAAGAACAGATTTACGCAGCACTGGTGGTACTGTTGTGGTTCGTAGTTCTACAATAACTTAAAGCCACTAAACCTTTTTATGACATACGCGTCTAAAAAGGGTAATGAAAGAGAACGCTAACCAAAGTATAATCAAGATTGTTTTCTTGAGTTAATTATACAAAGGCACAACGTTAAGTCGGCGCTCGAGCGTTCGTGGTCGGAAATCGGTTTGTTTTTGGTAAAACAAAAAGGGGCGTTTAAGGTCACTACAGTACCATACTACGGTCTTGATAACATAAAATACATTCAGGAGTGGAACCCAAATCGTCCCTACGAGAGTAGAAATGTGGAAACTTCTTTTTATCTGCATTATTCCAGCCCTTTCTGGGTCCCGTTAGAATCCTCTTGAATGCCAATCGCGTCTCTGAGATGAGATCATCGCGACTCACGGGCAGTGGTTGTAGCAAGAGAGACGAGCCTTCAGTAATTTCCTCTATAGCAGCAGTTCTGGATAAGCAATCGACATGCTGGATATGTTTGGAAGGCTGATGCACCATGCCATAATTATAAGCGCTCAAAGCGAGACGTCACCGTTGCGCCATAGCTGCAGAAGCCTTTGACAATGAATGACTTCGATTGTAAATGAATTTCAAAGGTTCATGGCCAGACACAACTGTGAATCGTCTGCCGAATAAGTATTTATGCCACCGCATCACAGCCAGGAAATCCGTCAAGGCTTCGCGATGCGTTTGGGCGTATCCACGTTCAGCTGTGGATAAACGCCGTGATATGCAGGCAACAGGTCGGCCTTCTTGCTCCAACACAGCAGCTATGCCGAAGGGCGACGCATCAGTAATCAATGTTGAATGCATTCTTGGTGCGAATGGTTGTAGGTTAGCTTCATAATTAAAAAAACAAGCAACTTTCGTAATGTCTGCTCATGCATGGAATTCCACCGGAATGTTGGCGCATTCTGAAGCTCAAATAAGCAATCAGCGATACCAGCAAAATTCTGTATAAACCGCAAATAGTATAGAATGGCTCCCATAATAGAGCCTGATTAACTGTAATTGGACGGGGACTGCATTTCCACCAAAGAATTCAGTCTTTTCTTGTCTGGGTAAAAACCAGACCTATCGGCAGTAAAACCGAGGCAATCAAACCCTCGGACGGCAAACTTGCATTTCGACAGATTAACCGCCACATTATACTCGACAAAACGTCGGAATAGCTGGAGGAGTCTCTCTTCATTATCATGCTTGCTGACATCATGGACAAGAATGTCATCTTGGTAAACTTCAATACTATTAAGGCCATCCAATATGCCATTAATGCAATCCTGGAAAATAGCCGGGGCAACATTTAGCCCAAAAGGTAGGAATTTGTACCTGAAAAACCCAAAGGGGGTATTAATAGCAGTCAGCAAACTGGATAAGTCATCCAGAGGACGTTGAACACTGTGAGCTGCACACTGGAGTCAATATGTTACGCTCTACCAATTGGTTCAGAGCCAGTTCAATAGAGTCTCGTAAGCCGAAGGCAATAATCCTCCGCTTCAAGAGCACGGGATCTCCGGCAACCTCTAGTTTGACTTTCATTCCACTAGTCGCTATGGTGCACTTTTGGACCAAATATTTCAACTCGAACTCAACTGCCGTTAATGAATAGAAACTCAGTTGGAATTTGAGCTGCTTCATAAAGTTCAAACCGATAATGGCTGGACCCGTTGTCAACACCAAGAATTTGTATGGGAATCTGGTACCATGTCCGATAATAGGGATCATACAGAAACCAAGAATTTTCAATGAATGACCAAGTAGAAGAAAACTATTGTATTGTATTATAACTGACGTTTTTAATCAGCCTTTACATAAATTCTAATAGACTTTGTAGATTGTTGTTTTAGTCTCGATAAATACTTTGTTTACTGGACCGGTTTAACACTGGGACTTTTGCGATCGTCGATTACGCTAACGTGAGCTGTCTAATACCTCTCCCTTTTTATATCGAGAAATTGATGAAGCCAATTAACCATAAGACGCAAAAGCTCCTGCCTGAAAAGGCCGTATCTGCAAGAATTTCGACAACAGGACGTCGACCTGTTCCTTCTTCGCGCGTCAATACGGAAGAAGATGAAGAGAAGTCAATGGCGGAACAAATCCGCGAACTGGGGGCTGAAATGGCGAAGCTACAACCGGTGTGTCAAAACGGGACGCAGAACAAGGACGAGTCACTATTCATCCCTGACCCTGCTCTTGAACGAGAGCCGATACCTGACATCCGCGTACTTCCCTCCCAACCGTGCCCCTCCAACTCCGTAACTATCCGTCCCTACTCCACACCCGTTACTTCTCTCTCCCTGCAGCATTTCCCTATCTTTACAGACCAGTTATACCAATAATCGACTGGTCGGTCTTCTTTATACATGGCCGTGGACAAAACTTCTTCAATACATGGATCGGAATGAGCGATTCCACACTCCCGGTATCAACAATGAAGGACCACTTTTTCCCATGTGAATTCATGAGTTCCTTGGAAATACGGCCACCGCAATGACCGCTGGAACTCATCAGAGCCATGTCGGATACATTGTCGTCTGAATCGTTAGTGATCGCACAAAAATCTACACAGGTCAGCAAGTAGTGGAAAATCCCTAGACGAGGGCAATGGGCCGACTAGTCCATATAAACGTTGTTAAATCGTGCGGCTAGAACGTGCCGATCGGTTCCTTGATGGGACGATTAACTTTTACCTGTTTACACCGAAGGAATGAATTTTTTCCAAGACAGGCGTATCTTTGCAATCACCTCCAAGAAAATCTTTCAGTCACTAATTGGGTAGCCGTGCGGATACCAGGGTCCGAAATACCGTTAACCCTTTCGAAAACGTGACGCCGCGTAAATTAGGGAACTAGCGGGCGAGGAATTGCTTTTCTGTTGGCGAAGATCAGAGAACTCTGGGATTGAGGGAGGGAGAGTTATGTTTATAAGAGCTGTGTCGTTGGGCCCAATTTGTAAACCCTCGTGTTGATGGGCATCGGACGTCTTATAGTTTCCGTTGGAGGTCAGAGGGGTGAATGGTGAGGCCATCTCAGCGACGTCGGCCATGAAACGTCGGTTAAAGTTCAGCTTGATGCTAGACTATGGATAGTCAACAATCGCTGTTTCCTTCGCCTCCAGTGGTCGAACCCCCTGATCAATTACCAAGTGACCCAGAAAACGCACTGCGGTTCGGCCAAAATTGTATTTTTCTGGGTTCACCACGAGCCCGCGTTCATCCATGTGACGAAAAACCAAGTTCAAATGCTGCAGATGATCTACTTCGTTTTCCTAGCCATTCGAATGACGTCGATATAAGCACAATAAAAGTCGAGACTGCAAAGAATGGAGTCGATTAAGTGATCGAAGGTTTGTGAAGCTTTCCTAAGCCCAAGCGGCTGTCGAACGGGCGTTCGATTTCAGGCTCCATCATTCGTTGGAATTCCTTTTGAGCTATGCCTCTTTTTACCGAGTCGAGACGACGATAACGCTAAAAGGTGGCGGGAACCGTGGTCTTTATATGGTGGACTACGTCATGTGGGGGCTCCTGTCGTGTTCAATCCAAGTTTTTGAAATCGGAAAATCGATTGAGAAGGGCCTTGTAAGGAGAGGAGGCCGGAATGTGAGTGAGGTGGCGGATAGAGGTAGTTCCTGTGTATCCGGAGATGTCCGCTGCCGTTGAGTCGTCAACGTATTTCTTTCGACGAACGCTGGCAGAAACGTGAAAAGGAAACTCGCACCAAGGATTGCACGAAGGACATCAGCTACGATGAACGTGAAAGTAAAAATTCGTCCCAATCCAACGTCGATACAAAGCGCACTCTGTTTTAATGTTACTCCGATTGGCAGCCTGCGTGAAGAAATTGGTATCGAGGTGTAACCGTTCGGATAGAGAAAAGGTTGTATGACACTCAAATCAACAATCAGAGTCCACCATGAAGCGACGGCTTTTTTCGGCGTCCTTCACAAACATGATTCATCTGTGCGTGTACACGCCAGGCGGAGTGAATGCCACACTCACTTCCTGGCATTTCGTTTCCCGACCATGAAAACGGAAAATTACAGTGCTTAATGTTGGACCCGAACATCTGATGAAATGAGCAAAGCGTGTCCTCTTGTTAGCAGATCTTTAGTCAATGACGCAACTCAGTGAAGTTGACAAATCTTTTCGCCGCAAATTTGGATTCCACTACCGAAACCCGTGTCTTTATATCGCTCTCCCACGGCAGTTGAATTTTATTCGAGATGGGAAATAAGTCAGTCAGGTCCGAAAATAAAATATGCTCGCCAATGTCGTGGTTCGTTGTCCCGCGCTATGTTCTGGTAAAACACCGGGGCGTTACATTCGCGAGTTCGTTGCAGGGACTCGGGTCGTGCCAAATAAAACAAAAAGAGAGCTTTTAATGTCACTATAAACCCGTAAATATGACCGTATCATTAAAAAGATGATTGAAATTAATGAAAATTAGGAACGATTATAATCAAAAAAACGTTATTATTTATTTCGCTTCCAAGTTAGATCTTATGATTCTTATATTTTATTATTACAATGAACGAATGCCCTTCTGGAATATTACTTGTTTTAATCAGTTGTTCCTGTAGCAGCTATTCGATTTTCTTCAGTGTTGTCCTGCCACGTGTTTCTGAAATGTCTGTGCAATCCCTTTGCTGTGGTTTTGGCAAGCAGGTTAGTTATATTAGTTCGAAAGCCCAATTCACTTTGATCGGGTGTTGACTTTTGCATGCCCGCCGATTTATATATAAAGAACACTGAGTTACTTTGACTTCATATGTCATACTGTTTGCCTTCTCCAGGTTCTCTCAGGGGACTGTATTATCATCCGCGAGCGTGCTCGGGAGGGGCCGCCAACATCGCGCACCATCCTTCTTTCAAATATTCTCTGTCCAAAGGTCGCTAGAAGACCCACTCTTAATACCAACGATACCACCCTAGATGAGCCGTTTGGATGGGTTGCCCGCGAATTCGTACGGTCGAAGGTGGTTGGTAAAGAGGTTTATTACAATGTTGACAGTGAAATATCCCCCGATCGTGCTTACGGTTCTATTATCCTTGGCAAACACGCAGGTGCCGAGAACCTTGCAAACCTCTTGATTTCCGAGGGTTTGGCATCTGTCCGAAAAAATATCAGACAGGCAATAATCGCCGAGAGTCCTGTCTTAAAGACTCTTATCGAAATTGAAGAGAAAGCCAAAGCGGAGAAAAGAGGTATATGGTCGGCTTCGCCCAATATCGTGCCACGCAATATATGTTGGGTCGTTGAAGACCCTGCCGCTTTCTTCGAGGCCCATGCCCGAAAACCGCTACGCGGGGTAGTCGAATTCGTCCGCGATGGAAACACTATGCAAGTACAGCTCATGCCCATTAGTGGCGATCCCACCGAAACATATCACAATATCATGGTCATTTTTTCGGGTATCAAGGCACCGGCTTCAAGATTGGTCGATAATTGTCGCGTTTATGACCCGTTTGCACTTGACGCTCAATTCTTTGTCGAATCACGCCTACTTCAACGTGATGTCACCGTTATACTTGAATCGTTTAACAATCCGATGTTTGTGGGTAGTGTTCTTCACCCCAATGGCAATGTCGCCAGATATCTACTCCGAGAGGGTCTTGCCAAATGCCTTGAGTGGAATTTGGCTGCCGTGAGCCCCGAGGCCGGCGGATCACAAGCTTACCGAGATGACGAACGCGTGGCTAAAGAGAAACGCCTCCGAATTTGGCACAATTACCAACCTAAACGAAGTGAGACTGGTGTTGTTGATCGGGCTATTACCATGAAGGGCTTTGAAAATCCGAACGAAATCATGATAATGGATTACAGCGGAATTGTTGTCGAAATCGGTATGGGTGACAACCTTGTGGTGAAGTGCCAGGATGGTGTTGTTCGCAAATTCTTCCTTTCGAGCATTCGTCCGCCAAGACCACCATTAAACAAGGATGGTAAACCTCAGCAAGTTTCTAAGCCGCTTTATCAAGTTGCCCACTTGTATGAAGCTCGTGAATTCCTCAGAAAACGAGTCATTGGAAAGCAGGTTATTATTTTTATATTTGAAATTAGATAATCTGTGTTATTATTAAATGAGTCCATTCACATGTTACGCAGAATTGCGTATCGTTTTAAAATTATGAATGCAGTCATGTTCATTAAAGACGGACATGTTTTTTTGTGATATAATTGAATGAAATTTTCCACGTTGTAAGGTTAAAGTTGCTGTTGACTACGTTCAACCAAAACCCGAGGGCTCAACATTTGACGACCGGGCGTATGCAACTGTCACAATCGGTGATATTAATGTTGCCGAGGCTCTGCTTCAGCGTGGTCTTGCATTTTTAATACGCTATCGCAATCCCACCGATGCTCGTTCGCGTGTCTACGATGCTCTTGTAGCTGCGGAGGCACAGTCACAGAAAAAGCAGCTCGGCCTTTTCGATATCAAACCAGCGTCAATGCCTCGGTTCGCCGAGCTTGATGGTACGTAATTTTCTGACCTCTATTGACTTGCATTCATGTGTCACGACATAATGTGACCCAGTGAATCATGATTTCCTTTCCCGTTGAGCGGTGGTTATTTCGTTTTCAAACCCAACAAGGTGTCTATTGAATAGGACGACTCTTCCATTTTCAGGCAATATCGATAAATCGCGGCAGTTCTTCTATTCACTGCAGCGTGGTGGTCCAAGTGAGGCACTGATCGAATTTGTCTCCTCCGCCTCACGGTTTAGAGTTCACATATACCGTGAAAATCTGCTTTGTTTCGCACTGGCTGCTGGCATTGTTTGTCCACGGGCCACTCGGTAAATTCATTGGTTGTATATTTCTAAAGGTTCGTGGCTCTTACTGGGTTAGATACCTAGTATTTTGTTTCCATTTGAGACGTCCAGCCATGTTGCTATTTATATACAGCGCAGTTGCTTTCGTTTTCCTTTAGAAAACTTCCAAATAATATTGAGGAACCTGGTGATCCCTTCGGTGACGAGGCTAGGGGGTACACCCGTGATCTTATAATGCATCGAGAGGTCAAGTTCGAAGCCGAAGGCATGGACCGTGTGGGCAATCTTATCGGCTGGTTTACGCTCCCCTCTGATGTGAAGGTGTCATCCATGTCCTCAAACAATGCTGGAAAGAAGAGCATTAAAAAAACGGGTCCTTCGATCTCCAGTTCCAATTTGAGTGTCATCCTCGTTGCAAGTGGCTACGCCACCGTAAATAGAGGGCCAGCCTCGAAGCGTACATCTCAGTATTGCAACTTGCTAAAGGCAGAACAGTTTGCCCAGAGCCATGATCTTGGAATGTGGATATCGAAGGAGTTCACAAACAGTTGGAAAGCCGAGCAAGACTCCGAAAACAATGAGGGATTTAGGGGGGATGAAGACAGCGTGCAATCTGTTACTGCTCTCCAGGGAATAGTCACAGTGAAGGAGTTGCAGAATGTGCTTCCTGACGAAACGGAAAAAAACAAAAAGGCGGCTTCTTTGCGACTTGTAAGCCAAATTTATTTTTCGGCTTTCATATTGTCGGCATCTAGTTATACCAAACATTTGGTTGCGGGCGGATAAATCATTTTTGATTTTATAGAAATCCGCAAATATGGCACAAGTTACGACCATAAGTACAACCGTTGCCGAGACCACTGGTATACATTTCTTCATCCAGTGGAACAACAATGCTGGGTTGGTCAGCTCAATGAACCGGGACCTGAATTTGCCAGACTTCCCTTCAGCCAGCGCAATCATTAACTTCCAACCACGAAAGAATTTGATTTGTGCTGCGCGTTTTTCCGCAGACAACTTGTGGTACCGCGCTCGGGTTCAACGATACAACGATAAAACCGTCACTGTTATCTTCATTGATTTCGGCAACGAAGAGGTCGTTGAAAGGGCATCTGAAGGTTTTGCGCGTCTCGCAACACTCCCTAAAAATATATCGTCCAAGGAGCCGCTAGCGACAAGGTATCGGTTGGCTGGTGTTCAGCTCCCTCCTGATTCATCTGACAAGACTAATGCTTTGGACTGTTTCGCCCAAATTATCCATGATCAGGACGTAAGCTTCACGCTTAGTACTCTTCCATAATAGTTTTTGAAGAATCTTATTACACCTGTGTTCTAGATTCGCGTGAGTCCAATTGACATAATTGGCACCAAGGAGGATGCGTCCACTGTCTCCAACGCCGTCGTGTACATTGCTGCTACGGATGCCAGCTGTTCTGTAGCGACTGAATCTAAACAGGAATTCCTGGATGTCAGCGAAGAACTGCTGCGCGACGGCCTGGTCTTTACGGAGCCGTGTCGCATGCCAATAGACATGACCATACGCTACAGCGAAGCTCAGCAGGAGTCTATGCATTGCCGCCGAAACATTTGGCGTTATGGGGACTTCAGGGATGAGGTAAACGAATAAGAATAGGAATTAACGGACCGGTTTGCAATAACAGCAGTAAAATAACTCAGTGTATTTCTATATCTGCTGCCCAATTTCACTTACTTTCTACTTTCTGATCTACTTTTTTGATCGAACTTCTATCTTGTCCCTTCCTTTTTTATGTGATGATAAATATTAGCTGTTACTTGTCGTATTGTGTTATGACAAAGTGTGATAGTTGGGTGGCCATGAAGAACGCGAAGCCAAAATTGGTAAGTGAAGTGTCCTCGTGTATTTTAATACCTCCCGATATTTCGAGAATATATTATAGCTCTAAGTGCAAGTTTCGTATTATCATTCTCGGAGGCCCAATTTTGTCGCGGTTTTTGCTGGAGACCTATATTCGACTCCTGTGTCACCATATAAGCCGCTTTATCTTTTCTGTTTTATTAATCGTTTTATTTGCTATGAGACTGGGCGTAAACAAAGTTTGCCAGCCGTTCGAAATATAAATAATCTTCTTGTGTCATTCCAGCGACTCTTTGTCTTCCTTCGTTTTCTTTAATGTCATAATTATTATACCATACATATGATGGCCCGAAGGCCAGAATCTGACTGGTTCCCTCACTCGTCATTGTGGTATGTTTGTTGTTTATTATCTTTCCGGTCTCGCACTTATGCACGACAGCGCCCCACAACGCTATCACGAAATCAAAAAAGTGGAATAACAGTACGATCATCACAGCAAATGTTAATATGACCGTGTAGACGCGGCAGCTATCTGTCCAGATAAGCTCCTGTTCATTATCGGACTCCGGGACGTTTGCCTTGGGATAGAACATATGACTTATTATTTTTTTAATATTACCCCTGCAATACTGTCAATAGAGATCAGAATGCTTGTGCATGGATAGCGGTGCGACCTATGGTAGTCTGTAAAATATATATAACTTAGTCTATTGCCTTGATATGAATACTCTACGATCTAAATGTGGTGTACATTTTGTAATTCCCTACACCGTTACTTCACATGCGATTAGGTAGTATTTTCAACTCACGGTTGGATGGTATCCACATAGATGGGCATCAATCATTATTGAGACTTTCCCACTTGGTATTGGATCTTCAAAAATAATCAAATCCAAAGATTGGACAACAGGGTTATCAGCAGGATCTGTGCAGTTCATGGCTTCTGTAACGAAAAATAACGACAAGGGTTTTGTAGGCCAAATAGGGGCAACGACGTAGAAAGGCCAGTTGTTGATGCGTTTGTGGGCTTTAAGGTTCGAACTAATCCTCAACTGGTTAATTTCGCGGTGTCGTTTTTATCTTTGTTAGGAGAGAAAACACGGGCTTGGATTTATTGAGAGGGAATGGACGAACACGGGCAAACGAAATTGAACAAAAATGTTTTAGAAGGGGGTGAGGGGCGGCAGCTAGCATATAAAGTGTCTCGGGGAGGCAAATTTAAGTAACAGTGTCAATTATTGATTATTAGAATTAATCCACAGTGCCATTATGGTCTGCGGTCAAAGGATTAACACATCCACTACAACATGAATTGGCGTAATAATATTCATTACAGGTTTTGTAAGTCAGGAAGACCAAAACCATTTACCATAAAATGTTATAATTTGAGAAGTTGTTAACTGCAAAATTTATTTGTTCACTTTTCTGTATGGTCGCTGTCGGTTTCAAGTGGGTTGATAACGAAAGGCGCTTGAACTGGACTGGTTTACTTGACGTTTAAAGATCAGACCGAGGCAAACCAAGTTTATATAATACAGGAATTTGAGCCACAACAAAATTATATGCATCGAGCGGTGAGGGAGAATAGATAAGATGATCATGCGGAGGCGATTCCGCCATTCATTATTTGTCCCGATTTTTAGTTTCACCAGAGAAGGTGAAGCAGGAACTAGAAGGCAATTTTCATATCTAGTACTTTTTATACTATCTTGTTTTATGCTGAAAGTGTTGGTCCTCGTGACCTTAATAAAGCCACTACAATTATCATCTCTTCGACGCGTGCTAAAGGTAAGTCTTACCGTACATTGTTATAGGTAAATAGAAGGTAAGCAATCGCTACCTTTTACAATAAAAAAGAGCGATGTTACGGATCCTCGCAAATGAAAATATTAACCTTCTGCGTGTCTTATTTTGTTTTGGATTGTGTGATGAAGAGAAACAATTGATTTTTTTTCAAACAAGCAACTGCATCACTGCGAATGCTGTGGCTGTAGTGACGTTAAATGGTGTGTTTATTTATTCAAGACGCATGACATCCATTGTCCAACGCACACCACACCGCATTCGGTGACCTTCACGTTGATAAATTAAGACAACATCGACTACACTTAGCCGGCCCCCACTTTAGACCACGACACGCCCCACGTGTGTCCAGGCAGGACTCGCCTGCAGCGGGCGCTAAGCATCGCGCCTTGTCGGCGTTTTCGGCCCAGGTCGGGCCCTAACTATTGTTTGAATAATAAGCAATATTATTCATTCCCGACCTTCGTTTTTAGCCATCGTGCCATTCTGATTTTTGGGCCACGAAGTCTTCCAATTGCCATATGGCATTGAGTTGTGTATGGCGTTTTATGATACCTCTATCATTTACTTGATGTGTTAGTAATTATTTTTCTGAGTCAGCTACTAACGATACGGTCTAATTTTGGTTGAATTAGAAAATTTATTAGCAAATAACAACATGGCTTGTACTAGAAGAATTCAATATGAATCATGTTATTGTTGACAGTTTGGAAAGTTACCTCCGTATGGAAACCTTTTGCGGTACGGACACCGAAACTTCTAGCCTCTATATACAAAGATTAAAATAAACCAGATTTGAACGGATAATCTATATTTATTAGTCCAATTTATCTCCACTGATCTCAAAAAAGGTAAAACGCTTTTTGTGACTGTTAAAATAAAAGCGTGTTAAGGTCATTACAACTTCTTCGGGAACGTGTACCGACACTTTGGATGACGACCTTGCAACGTTTAGTGGTCAATTATTCTCCTTATTTCGATATTTGTGCATATACCGCCATATCTCGCGTTTTCGGTATCCAATCATGTTCCAACCCTATAAAATCGAATTTTAAACGTTTTGATCCTCGTGACCTCAATATTGCGCTTACAATTATTATTAATTAGCTTGTTCGAATTTACAAGTTCAAGGACACACGCAAGAGAAGACATGTCGCACGCTTCTCGCCTACGCGCCTTGTAATGGGCATACGGCCCTGGTCGGGTTCTTGGAATAATAAACCATGTTATTCATCTGATTCGTCTCTGACCATCGTGGCATTGTGTCACGACTCGTATAAACGAATTCCTCAATGGCGCGCCAATCAGGGCTGAATCCCAAATCCTGTGTGTCTTGGTAGGCTGGCCCATCATCATCACGATCTCATACCCCGTGTATTTTAATGTGATCCGCGTGCCGTCTGTCTGGTCCATAATTTTTACCATGGGTTTTCCATTCTTGTCGCGGAGTACGTCTCTCAAAACACAAAGATCTTCATTCTGGAAGGTCGTAAATTCGGTTGCGTCGAGATTTATTTTTCTTGAAGGCAACAGAACGGTCTGCTCGGTTAGCAATTCCGGTGGAACCAACTGCATGACATCGTGTCAATCTTGGAGACGCTGCCGACGTTACCACGTTTCACCTCCTGATTTGTTACAGATAGATAGGAATAAAGCAGAGGATCTGCCGAAAACGGTCTTCGTTAATTCGCGGGTCCTTTTCGATTGCGGAATGCCGTTCGAATTAATGAATAGCCCGGCCACTTTTCATAGTGACATAGATTCGCAGTTCTCCCGCGTAGTAATCTTGTTGTATACTGCTATGGCGTCTTAATTGTTCTGTGAGAGAGAACCACTGTCCAAGAAGACAAAGAGAAAAGGTGGTGTCGTGAAAAATCGTATTAAGGGCATCCAACAAAACTTTTATACATGATGCGCATAGATAAACCAATAAGAGAGATGAGAGACCCACGGGCCAAAATATTACCAATGAAGGAATAGGTGAATGAGTCACTTAAAAGCCTAATTGCCGTTTATGCTGATTAGATGTGGCCTGACATAAATGAGTCACACAAGCGCCTACAACATGACATGGGTAGAATGGCGAAACAGGGTTATCGCTATTTCAGGCTTCGAGAAAGACTTTAAAATCCTAGAGTGCAACTCTGGGGTTAGTAGTAATTGAACAAGTGAAAAGCTTAAGCAGTGCGATTTACATCTCGCACCCAAAAACCACCGAACGAAGCAACTACGCTACCATGTAAGCTATTAAGATGTCAAGGACACGATAAAACAATGCCCCCTTTATAAATGACATCTCAGCACCACGACATTAAGATGCTACATCCACCATGACCACAGAACGTTACCGCCGAAGCCCTCTAGCTGTGATCATGTGAGGGGGCGAAAGGTAAAGATGGATGGTGGAAAGTGACTAGTCAATTGGGACACAGACTCAACGGAACGTGCTAAGCGATTTTACTGCTCCGGATCCCTATTGGGTGCAAAGAAGAAGTACGGCATGGTGTCAAAGTTTCCGATGCGACACCTGAATCCAAGCGAGTGGTTCTAACTCAATCAGTTGCGCCAGAAAAATTCCCTACCATACCGAAGGCAACGGTCTCGATCGCATAATGAACCACAATATCTATCACATCTACTTTTATCAACCGCATAACGCGGTATCTCAATTTCCTTCGACCTAAATTAATCAAATTCTCATGGTCTCTTTAACCTGGACAGACTTTGATATATATTTAAACACCATTGTAATTGTCCACAGCCGTAACGCTAATAATTTGAGACAATATAGCAGGCCGAATGAGAAAAGGTAAAAGCAGGTTTAGAAACATCGTTTCATTATTGCAATACGAGGTTAAAGAAGAGATAAATCAACATTTTATAAGACATTAATCAGCATGCATTCGATCAGAAAAATCGTAAACATTATCACAGAAAGAAGAATAAAACAGCGATTTCCTTCGTGTAGACGGGTTTCCGGTGTTGTTGTCCAATCAATTAGCACGTCGACGAGTCTTCTGTTTGTCAAAGCGAGCTTCCATTTCATCCAAAACCTTTGGAGTGTAACGTACCACAAGCCGTACCGTATCTGAAATGCCAAAGAATAGTGTTATACTAAACATCGATGCAGCTTTAATACTGACAAAGTTATAAATGTATATGAATTACAATAGCTAACATTGGGCTAAAATTCGCATACACAGTGCAGATTTCAACAGTTCTACGGCCTTCTCGTGGTGCTCGTTTTCCACAGAGATCCCGTTCACAGAGAGCAGTTGATCACCTCGCTTGAGTCGACCCTGACGATGGGCAACGCCACCGGGTATGATGCGACTAATGTAAATTGGTGAATTCTGTTCTTTCCCCCCCATCACATTAAAACCAAGACCCTCTTCGGTTTTGGGTAACTCAACAATGCGCGGATGAGCGTGGCCCTCGCTAGCAGCGAAAGCAGCCACTGTTGCCTTGGCCGTAGCACTGGATCGCACCTGCAGAAAATAAAAAAAATACTTGCATTATGGTATACTAGAAATACACTCTTATGATTAACTCTGTTAACGGTTCTCGATGTGTGGCGATCAAAGTGGAGAAAACAACGGATTGATGACACAACTGAAGAAATATATCGGTTCGTGACCCTGTTTAATATATCCTTACGTTCGTGACACATCCGAGAGATAACACTAAGTTATAACGCTCCCTTCATGCGCATACGAGAAGGTAACTAGCCGCCAGCTTCTATGAGTTTGTTTTAAAATAATTAAATTCTAAGAGTACACGCGAATTATTTTCTTTATTGTGACCCAAACGATCAATTGTCGAACTATGTGTCATCTAGGGTTGAGAATTTGAAAATTTGTTCATTGGGTCAACTGAACAAAATACTTGGGTTTCGCGATAAACCCATTTAATTTACAGGTAGACTACACGCAATGACGTTTAACCTACCGTACCCCAACGTGACCCCTTAAGCTATCATGAAAGACGAAGCCAAACGTCGAAGACCAATAGGCGTGTCGGAAGGGCGTGTGGTGGTTTGTTTGAGCTTCAACGATCGCCCAGTCCGTGGCGAATGAAGTGAATAAAACACCAGGAATCGGAGCCTCGCAAAACTATATATATTTCGAACCGTGAGAGAGAATAGCTAAGGCGTTCTACCGCGGCTGAGAATACTCCCCATTCCTCCGACAGGTGCAAATGCTAGATTCTGCGTAATTTTAAACGGGGGCATGAAAATATGCAATGATAGCTACACACAACTTGTGAATATTACCTCTTCGGGTCCTGAGATATCAACAGTATCGTATATGTGTTCATATCCCTCCCTAACCATATTGAGAAAGTCCGACTGCAATATCCTTTGTAGAGCTGCTAATTTTGCCGGTTGCAAATCAGGGCACTTAAGTAGGCTGTCTAAAATTTCAATAGCTCTTGATATATCTAACATGGTAAGCGAAAATAAAGCATACCGGACTGTAGATTTAATGGTTCGGTCATCCGTAGAAAAATCGAAAGCTGCAAGAAGAGAATATTAACACAACACAAAGGATCGCCTTTCCCGAATCCACGAATCCGAATAAAGGTAATTCAATTCCTTCGAAAAAGACATCTTGTCGATGATATGTTGCGAAATACACAGATATTTGACAATCAATCGGATTTGAAAAAGTTTAAGTACTCATTAAGAAGAAAATTAGAAATTTCGGATTCTTAACACCGAAGATGTGGCATTCTTAACACCAGATGTATGCGTCGAAATAATGTTGAAACAAGCTAAACCTATTTGTAACTTTTTTCAAATTTATAACAATAATCAAATAGCTACCGTCGTGGTTTGCAAGAAAATCACACAATGTTACGGTATGTTTTAAATTCGCTATGGGTTTTGGTACGGTAAACACGCGCGTTTATGGTAGCCACAATGAATAGAATATGCGGAGAATTGATGGAAAATGTGTGTAATAAGAAGTATATATTAATGATTAACGCGTCCTTTTGACGATTGGGTGTGCATTTTTTCAGAAATTTAATAAATTGGTTATCAATAATGGTTAAAAATAAGTGATGTCGGAGTTTGAGTTCCGTCCATCATTTTATTGTATAGCTTTTACTTCGTGAAAAACAAACGAGGTAGCGGTGCATCGTCGTAATATATTACTGTCAAATTAAAACTACTCTACGCATAACGATAGTGCTAAGCGCTTTATTTAGGTCCGATGATCAAAAATAAAAATCTGTACAAATGAGGAAGTATCGAATTGAGATATGCTTTCGTTCTTACAGAATTAAACTATATTGCCTAGTTTTTATAGCGGAATCTGACGGAAAAAAACATTCTCCTAACGAATAATTCGGGAGTCGGGTGACAATAGGAGAAATCTCGCGGTGATCGATTTTCAGAACCCCGGATAAGAGGCTGTCTGGACCAGCCAACGTCGAGGTCTTGAGACCAGCAAAAATAGGAGAAACCGACGATGGGTGGGCTCATAGAAAAGCGCTGGAATAAAGACATCTAGCGTGAAGCACCGGATTTGAATATAATGTAATCATTTAGAGCACGAATGTCTGGGTGTCGACTTGGTACATTTAGGATATCGGAACTTGCCATTCACAAATATTTTATTAGTAAGATTAACCTCTTTTGTCATTATAGGATTTTTTAATTTCTCGATGTAGATGACAAGACCCGGTTGATTTGCGATAGCTCCGTAAGTGGATAGTGCGTTTCGGACAATAATCAAAGATTTATATTGTCTATTTCTTTTAGTAAAGTCGTAATCAGCAAATACGCTGAAGTAGATTTTAACAACCGTTTATCTTAAATTGCGCTGGTTCTTTGAGTATTGCGAACGAATGCGGTGTTATTTTAGCGTTGAAACAAATTTTTCCTTGCCGACATTTTTGGTAGACCTGTTGTGACCTTAAATGGCCCCCTTTGTTATAACACACACGAACCGGTTTCCACCCACGAACGCGCGATCGCCGACTTAACGTTATGCCTTTGTATGATTAAATCAAGAGAACAATCTTGATTATACTTTGGTTTGCGTTCTCCTTCGTAATCCTTTTTAGACGAGTATGTCATAAAAATTGGTTTTAAATATCGTTGGCACCGAACCACCACATTGCCGAGCATATAATGAAAGGAGCAAATATTCTGATCTACGATGATCAACGTCATTTTTGAACATATTCATCGGATTGTACATTTTCGAACCGTTCTGCCCTTGTTCTGTTGTGAAAAATCATAGGCCACTATAAAGACGACGTTTTCACTAAAATCTATTTTCATCACACATCGGCGACCGAAACAGGATAATATTTCACTGTGAACTTGAATGTGTGCTACTTACCTTCTTTGACGGGTTTGCTTCAGCCCGATCGCCAGCCATGCTACGACGCATACGACTCGCACCGAGAGACGCGAAAGTAAGGTGATATTAATCCCTTCCGTGGGATATACGTCAGCGCTAATCACCTCACCTCAAGGGAAGCCTTTTTTCAAACAATCACATACTATCCTCGACCGCTTTATGAAATCTTAATTCCAACCATGCTGTGACGCATACGACTCGCATCGGGAGACACAAAAGCTAACACTAGCCTCGGCCGCTTTAAATCAACCCGAACACAAGCCATGAAACGGCGCATATGACTTGCACCGATAGACGCGAATTCGAAGTGAAGTAACACTCTTCATCGTTAGCAAGGACGAATTCTGCGTAGATATCCCTCCAGCGATAGAAGCCCCTTTCACACCATTATGTGCTACCCTCAACCACCTTTTGTCAATCCGAAAGCAAACCATGCTACGACGCATATGACTCGCATCGGTAGACACGAAACAAGGCTACATGATTTTCTTCATCTTCCGTGAGGAATCCGCCAACTTAAATCACCTCAGACAACGATAGAAAACCTTTTTACAATAATGTGCCATCCTCGCCCGATTTTTGTCAATCCGAACGCCCCTTTAAGGTACTCTTTATTGTATCTCTTCCCCTGACGACGAAGAGTCTTAGGAAGGAGCCATGTAGTGACCTTAAATGCCCCTTTTTGTTTTAACACACACGAACCGGTTTCCGCCCACGAATGCGCGATCGCCGACTTAACGTTGTGACTTTGTATGATTAAATCAAGAGAACAATCTTGATTATACTTTGGTTTGCGTTGTCCTTCGTAATCCTTTTTAGGCGCGAATGTCATAACAAGGCTTAGTGGTTTTAAGTTTTGTTGGCATCGAACCACCACAGACCAACGCCGATGCATTGGTCTGGCTGGGCACGTAAACAATAAGTGTACATATAAGAATTAGACACAAATGTGTGGTCAAGAATATTCCCTTCGCGCGTAAGAAAATTGACTACAGAATTGAAACCTCGTGTAAGAAGTGGGATAATATGTGCAAAATTGAACTCAGCACGCAGTAAAGTAAATGAATCGTCCATAATTTTAGAGATGAAAGAGATCAGGGAATCATATAACGCGATAAATTTGTCACGTGCTTGCAGTTTAGACGAGACATTCGATAGCATAATAACGGCATAAACGAAAACCTTTCTGTTCGATTTTGATCGAATGAGATTGATTCATATCGTGACGCCGCCACCAGTCAACCAACTACAAAAAACGATCATTCACTAAAATTACCAGCGAATTAAAAACCTGTTTCTGGGTGGCAATACCATGTGAAAGAACACTCGCGGTCATGAGCCGTAATACACGGAAATTAAATATAAAAACCCTTCTTTTTCTTCCTAGTTCCAGATTAAAAACCACCCTCTACCTTCTCGGCCCACCTACGCAACGAAGACATTGGTACCGCTCATGTAACAGCACACTCGTAATTTCGTGGTATATGATTTTTGCCACGGCAGCCAAAATACTACAGCATAATTTGCATTAGGTAATTCTAATTTGAATTAAACATTGAAGAAATATTAATCCACATCCCTTATATAAAAAAACGTTAATGTTATTTTTACATTTCATTATAAAAATTTGGTTGAGGGCCAAACTTCTATACCATGGTTGATTCCTATGATTATTTATTAAAGTTCCTCATTATTGGAAATGCTTCCACCGGGAAGACTTGTATATTGCGTCGCTTTTTGGAAGATAACTTCAAAGAGGATACGCTGCATACAATTGGCGTTGAATTTGGCACAAAAATTATCCAAATCGGCGGCAAATCATTGAAGTTACAAATTTGGGATACCGCTGGACAGGAACGTTTCCAGTGCGTCACAAGGTCTTACTACCGTGGGGCAGCGGGTGCTATTGTTGTTTACGATATTTCTTGTCGAGAGTCTTTCAATCGAGTAGCCGATTGGATATCAAGCGCCCGTGAATTAGCCAAACCAGATCTTGCAATTATCCTAGTTGGCAATAAGTCAGACTTAGCTGCCGAGCACCGGGAGGTTCGTTTTTGTCAATATTAATAATTGAATAATAGTATTTTTCAACACGTCTCAAATGATGTATCACATTAATGCAGGTAAATGAAGAAGAAGCACGCCAATTCGCCGAAGAGAATGGCCTCCATGCGTTCATGGAAACATCGGCGAAGTTGGGTGAAAGCATACAGGAAGCCTTTTATGTCGGTGCACGGACAGCTCTCGAGCGGGCGAAAGCTAGCAACCCGACAGAAATGTTTCTCCCCGCTGGTGGGTCCGGTGCCAACTTTCTCCACCGCGCACCCACTCAGGAACCGGTGAATAATTGCTGCTGAAAACAATTACAAGGTACCGTAATATTTCCATCCATCGATGCTGTGTATTTTCCCGTCGTTCCTTTAGAAAGTATACAAAAATTAACAGTTACTTTCTTTTTGCGAAAGGAAGTCTTCGCCAGTCGTAATATCGCGTCCAATAATTTTCACTCATACGATTAATATTCTAATTACTTGTTTTTAATATTCTGATAGCACTTATATGGAACGATTTTCTTGATGTTTTAGGAATCAATCACTACTTTGTGCATTCATCCTATCGAGCCGTGCTGTTTCCTGGAATTTATAGTTACCCTCTCACTTCACTTATCATTTGCAAATTCAGCTTAACAATTCCATTTTTGTATCAAAAAGGGTATGTAATTTGCTCATCTTGGACCCTTGTGATTAGGTGGCACATAAGTAACCCCCACCATCATACCTTTCAGTTATGCCTTGGCTGTGCTGTACATCTTTCCATTTTAATACTTATCTTTTTATTTAGTCAGGTTCTCATATGGGCCATTGCGACAATTGGTGTAACCTCGTTTTGCAATGCAGAATTCTAATTAATTTGGGCCGTTTATCTTGCGGTATCTATAGGATAAGTTGTGTTCATGAATGTTTTTGGGAATTTTCACGAGTTCCTAGTTAAATTGGTGGTATGCCTGGTGGATATTACTACAAAACATCGAAGAGCTTTGCCTGTTACCCCTCTATGGTACTTGTAGCACCTGACATCCGCTGTAGTCACCGTTAATTGTCGACGTGAGCGTTTTGGGATACGAACATCAGAGATACGGGTTATTTCGATGTGCGGTGGTAAATAGAATTAAGGTAGCTCGTTTGTCACCTTGTACGAAAATCTTGGTTTTCAGAGAACTGATAAATGTTGAAGGCATAGATTAGATGACATTGTAGAATATTGTGCGGTTGACGTCCTCATCAGAACCTGGAGTAAATATCCTGCACGTATTAATCGAGTTTGACTTACTAGTTAGCCGCATCTTGTTTGGCTCGCTTGCCAAGGGATTTTGTCCGGTGCCACAAGCAGCTTTATTGTAGGCACCAGTGTCAGGTGGAAGCAGAGGTCTGTAAATTACCACGCGTTCCATGAATGACACAATTCCCCTTCTACCGTTAAAAGGGATAACGGCAGTTGCCTAAATTACCATTTTACCGTGAAAATGATCATTCGATGAGCATACTTGTTTGCAAATTTAAGGATGGCCAGATTAAATATGTGAGAATTCTTAGTTGGTGAGTCACCTATCTTGGTTTCTCAGTTCAGGCCACCTCACCAGTGTGGCACGTCAGTCGTCCCGAGAACCTTAATGGATAACCCCCACGAAGCCGGTTTATCCTCGAGAAGGAGATTTGGTGTGTTTATAAGTATACGCACAACTACCTCTTATTATTACAATAAACATTCGCTATCCTTCGATGCGTTAGTCGTTTTATTTGTCAAGTTTCGGAAATTTATGGAGCAATAGGAATAACGCGTGTTCTATGACACAAGTGTTATTATTAGAATTACCCTTAAAGAAGAGGCAAATAATATAGATATATGTACACCATGTGCGTATTTCAAGTTGATAGAAAATCAGTAAAATGTGGAATATACTATTTTGAGGAGTGCGATTGTTGTAACTCAGACCACTCAACAAAAGGCATTGCAAATTGAAAATGCAGTTGTCGACGCGCCTTGCGAAGAATCGAGTCCTTATAGTAGAATCTAAAATATTACATTTATAAAATAATCTACTTAAATGTAGCAGTAGCATGCGATCTACAGACAACACCGATTGATTCTAACATGCGAAATCACGAAGAACAATTCATAATTTCTTATGATAGTCGATCAACTATCGCAGAGATCCGATATAGCTTACCGCATTGCTCTGGCCATCTTCTCGTAATCCATCCTGGCGTTTCTTCGGTACCGACCCCATTCGTTCGCCGCTTTTTGTGTGTCTATAACGCGGAAAACTCCCACTCTCCGGTCTACCCACTGAAATCCGGAATTGCATTTTTTCGCCGTTAAACCGTCCAAGGACCGCAGGATGAACTCCCAGAGCTCAAATTGTCGCCGATTACGCCCACCCTCCAGCTGTGGTGCTAGGCCCGTACGCTTAGGCCACCACGGTTCGGTATCGTTTACTAGTGATGGTTGTTGAGGAACAGCTTCTATGGGCATATTTCGGCGTCGGATCCTTTTTTTAATTGAAATTTTCGGCCGCATTCCTGATTCATCTTCTTCCTCATAATCAGTCGTTGAACAACCGACGTCCTCGACAAGCTCTAGTCGATCACCTATAAGCATTCGTTTTTTCCGCGGCTGTTGGCGATAATCTATTGCAGCGTTGTGTTCGGATTCCGAGCAGGTCTCAGTGCTATCTGTGTCCATATCTGTTTGTGGTCTACTGTACGAGATGGATTGCCATTTTCTTTTGAGTTTCCGTTTGAAAGGCAATCGGGTGCAGATGATCGGTGATGGGGTTTTTGGATTGGTAGACAGTGGCCACAATAGGTGATTCAAATCATCAGAGACCAATGCTAAGAACGAACACAATGAAAACAAAACTATACATGCATTGCAAGAGCGCGTGAACTTGTTGTTTGGTCAGGCATTTACGTTTCCATGAGCAACGTTTACATACAACACGCCACACGAGTGTCTATTGGAGAAGCCAAATTCTTTAATCCTCGACGCAAATGGTCGTGCAAGCAAGGCGTAATTTACAAGTGATATGCTCCAATCATTAAGTATTTGGGTACATTAAATTACTGACAATGTTTTATATTAGCAGTTCCAATTACATATTTTCTAAAAAAACGCAAAGCTTGCCAGGAAGTTCAATGGCGCCTGTCCAAGCTGTGTTCGTGCTTTCCAATTGATTTTCAAGGTAAAAGTGAGGAGAAAGCTTCACATCTTCGTGTAGAAATTCAATTTCCTCTATATTTTTTGCATTCGTCTGCATCAGTGGCCTCGAATCCATTTGATTCGAAATCTCTATTGGCCAAACTAGCGTGGACATCGTCTCTTCAAGCTCTGTATCATCAACGGCGTCCGAGGCCTTTGCATTAGAAACAATATTTGTGGTTCCACCAAGAACACCCTCCCACTTTAGTGATTGTGTTGGATGAGATGAAGTCGGTAATTTGGAATCCAGAAAATCCGTAGACTTCGTTGAACTTTGGGAGTTTTGCTCCTCAATATTCAACTGAGAGGGATCAAGGAAGTCATATTTTTCAGACCAGAAATTGTCCAGAAAACTATCAATCCCTTCGCAACTCTTTGAAGACACTGCAGAAGAAGAGGCGGAGAAGATTTCGCCGCTGACAATTGTATTGAAACGGACTTCTGTCATTTCTTAAAATGGAAGAACATAAATTAATCAAGCAATGTTCCCGTGTCCGGGAGGAATTTTCATCCATGTTTATTCAAGTACAGTTTGCTTGAAGTGGGATATATTATGCTGGACGGTTTCATTTTAAAATTAACCATCGAAACCAATAATCGGGTTTTGGTGCTATTTGAATTCACGTACAGCGTCATTGTATTTTCATTAAAGTGTTACTCTTGTTCCGTGCATACAAATGACGCATTGGTCGTCAAACCATCGACGTGTCGAAGTAGACAGCGCTTCTATTTGAAATAGGGGTTTTTGCAAGATACCTGTCCTTCGATATCGCATAAATAAACATGTGACAACTCAGTGTATTTTTATTGTGAAGAGAAATAAAATCCCTATTGCCGTATTTCCCACCTGAGCACAGGCAAGATTTTAACGATAATTGTTAAGATTCGTAAATAATAAGGTTTATGATCACTCATAATTGGACATTGCACAACGATAAAGAAGGACTAAAATTTCTCGATCGCATTCTCTCATGGCTAAAATGGGCGTATTTATTTGTCATCGTGAAATTTCTAGTGTAGTCGTGGTAATACATTTATTTTAAACGCATTGGTGGCAGTCAGATGCACCTCAATGAGTATAGAAGGGCTGAATCAAGGCAAACAGAGCAGACAAGGTGGTTATCGAATGTGTCCATGCGATATCCTTTGTCGCCTTCGACTCATTACCTCTTGTCATATATGTCACTTAAAAACGGACACCTTCGAATTCTATGGACCAACGGTTCGTTTCCCATGCGAACGGTCATCCGGTTCACTCGAGGAATGTAACGTCTTCCACCATCTAAAGCAGCCACGTTCCGACCAATCAAAATATCATTTTCTTTCGATCGAAATCTTCATACGTACACTACGCGTATTCCACCGCTGTGATCGTACTCGCAATTTCTTTTGTCATTATCAATATTTAATTTTAGCCACACTGTCTTGTTCGGAATGTGCACAGGCTCCGATTAGGCTTAAATTTGGTCAGTATTTTGTTGGCGATTACCTTCATAGACTTTTCAGATTGACCTATGGACATGAAGTGATAATTATTCTTCAGGACACAGTTATGATGACTCACTTTATTACTTTTGGACCATGGCAACGGAAAAGACAAGGAAAGCCGAAGTGGTCTCCTCTCAACGACACATAGGCGTTAACTGGGTTTGGCGCCTAGGCATAATTCGTTCACACGTTAGTTCCAGGTCAGCATTCGCATCTCGTGGCAATAAAAACGTGAGAAAAATTGAAATAATATGCCAATGGGGTCGTGCAAGCGCATTGTTTCTACGCACAACAAGAATAATTCTCGAAATAGCTTTGAATTGCCAATATCTAACCTCTTAGTAGAAGAAATAGAACTGGTTTACGATTAGAAAACCGAACGAAGAACAAGTCATCAGCTGATCCAAAGTATCATTTGCAAACGTTATACCTGACTGTGGTTAATTACATGAAGGTTACACCATTGCAAAATTGATTTACTTAAAAAATAATGCAGTTTAGGAACTCGCAATTCATTATTAAAACACAAAGGTTAGTAAACACCCACTGTTTGGATAGATTAACGAAGTCCTTGTGGCTGTCAAACTTGCTTTTGAACTTTGGTCGTCGACGTCACGGGTACATAAATGCGTGTTTTCTGGGTGTACTGTTTCGTGCTTATGAATGCGTTTCGGTGTTTGCATTAATGTTATAAACGAAACACCTCCTGGTATTCTATTGATATTAAAACGTGTCGAAAACTGTGGTCGCAGAAAAACCCAAGTGAAAACAAACAAAGCTCGCTGAACGAACGTAGAAGCTTGATAACACTCGACGATATAAAAAAACCTATTTCGCGTTGTAGCACGATTGATTGGTCCCCCAGATATATATCAAAGATTTTCATTAGCAAATTGGTATTGTACATGAAAACGTGCTCAATCAGGTTGATGCTCAATTATAAATCATACTAAAGACGATTTCCAGACGTGTTATTCTTCTTCTTAAAAAACGAGTAAGCGGGTTAGTATAACTCCAGTTATTAACCAGCCTGTTATTGTTATCCCTGATTAAAGAACGGAACATACGTTATATAAAATTTTGACGTCTTATCTTGACTAGTAATTAAGATAATAGGGTTTTTTCTGTGTTGAACTAACCATTTAACCAACAGGCGAATGATAGAAAACTGTATCAGCTAATCGCGTCGGTGCCCGCCATATCTGCTACTTTGTTGATCAATCGAGCAAATCAATATCTTTGAAATCTAGTATATATTTGTTGTTATCAAGAAGCTACCAACGCTATAGTTAATGTGTTATTGATGTTGTTCTAATAATTTGCTTGTGTCTTGACTACCTCGTGAATTTCAAGCTAATCTACCTCAAACGCTTCTTCATGGCCCGATTCGGGATTCATGAAAATGATGAATTTGCAAAGTCAAAAATTGTTTTGTGTCTTCCGTGTTTGAAAGTGGTTGAGCTTACGGTAGTTTTCGAGGCTATATTGTTAAACTTCAAAATTAGCGTATCACTAAATTATAAGACTACAGAGAGTGGATTATTTCCTAAAGAGGATCTGATATAATTGACGACAATGACACAGTCCGAAAACGTTCATTTATAGCACTGATATCCATGCACAGACAAATTAATCCGGTTTGGCTACATTGAATCACCAAATATCCTGGAGCACATACATACGCCAGGACCCTTGTGATTTTCGCCGCGTGTGGGTGTACAAATTCGGGCCAAATGTACATTTGGGTATGAATTTAAGCACGAATCGTCATCACCGACCTAGGTGACACTACTTGTTGCTATCCACAACTTGTATTTAAATAAACACCTTGATCAAAGGTTTTCAAGAACCGTCATGGTGTATCAAAATTGATGGTCTAAACTTCGTGACATGAAAACTAAAGCCTGAAAATAAAATAGAAAATTTAGCTCTAAGCTAATTTAATTACCATTACACCTACATTTGATTGACATAAGGCCGGCTGAGTAAAAACGCATATCTCAATCAACTTTGTAAGAAGTAGATAAAATGGCATTGTAAATTGTTTATCGAACGCAGAGTTCGCATTCTCATCGTTAAAGATTGAAGAAAACATACACAGTCGTGGCCTTAATCGTCTGTAGTAAGTAAAACTATGCTCGGCTACTAAAACACTTTTGATTACAGTTGTTCTATCTCTAAAATTGTGTTTTCGAGTGTATTTTGCCCGAGTAAGAGATCAGTTGTGTGTGAATTACATATGCGACCCAGTAGTTCTGTTTAGAAATTTCATCGTCATTTAGTATTAACGAGGAGGCCATTTTAATTGAAACACGTTCCAACAAAATGTTAACCGGTTAACGGTCCATATTATCTAGTCATTGATCTTCCATAAATGGCGATTCAACTAATATTGACATTCGCCGGGATATATAAGATGATAGAACTAATAAGTTAAATGTCATTTGATTCTTACCAAACGAATAAGGCAATGATGATCGACGAAACGGTCGATTTAAAATGGAATGTCTTTGACGCCAAATAACTTAAGTGTTCATAATAGCATCAACTATAGCAAACTTCATTTATGAAAATGTTATCGTCTGAAATTAATTAGCTTCGAATGAATGCGATTAAAATACAATAGACATTATTTAGCGTAAACTTACATGTGACTCAATTTATAAAAGAATTCGAAAGCGTCAAGATAAGTTCAAGTAAATGCAGAAACGCGAGGACCACAAAGGCGTCTCTAGAAAAGACACGAAGCACGCTATTGAAAGAAATCTTCCACCGAGAGCCAATCGTCAGGTGGGCAGTGAGTAGACATTGTGTTATAGGCACACCGTGGGCGTCAGCGAATTTTGATTGGTCATTTCCTAGTATGTGCGCACGTGTGTTGACGTTGGCTGGCGTCGCTCTGGTTGACGAACTGCACTGCCCTTCTAAAGCTGAATAATCGTTTGGTCTCTAATTTCTAGTCGGCACTAATGATTACGGACGTGCCTCCACTATGGGTTGCTATGGTCACCATTTATTATGTGTACAAAGAATACAACGAATTCCAGATTAAACCATGTTTATCATTTATTATGAAAATGCTAAGTATTAACAGTTTCTTTGACCATATGGTGACATCGAATAGAGAGTAGTGGCTTCTTTTCCAGATTTGAAGCCTCTTACCTTCTAAATGACGTAAACTTGGTAGGCTATCCCATATGAAAAGAAGGTGCATACCCATTGTCTACTCCTTATTGCAGCGATGACTGTTCTGTTGGGGCACGCCCTTGCATGCGGTAGTCAACGATCTATACAAAACTGGGCGATGAGTCAAATAAGCGTTTGTTAACCCCTCCCAGAAACCTTCACTGGGAAAAGAAGCCATGTGCTTAGTCGTCCGCTGTGAATGGTGGACACCATAGCAACGTTTGTTTGCATTTCCTGCTAGCGTTGAAGCGAGGAGATTGGACACCCTTGGGATTTATTACAAACGCTCGTCAATTTGTGTAATATTATGAGAATTAATTTTAATTTACAAGCATATTTATTTGCTGTTGTTTTGCTAATATCGAACTACGACAAGTAAGGTCTGGTGTTTTTCATTGTTTTGTAATTGTGTTCTTCTAATATTCGACATATTTCCTCGTCCAAGGTCAACGAGTTGTTCTTCTACAAAGAAAACATAATATTTTCATCCCTAAGAAATGTATATCAAATATAAGTTACAATGCTAACAGTCTTCTCATTATGATTTTTCGATGCTCGAGTCGTTTTTTTAACATTCTTCGCATACTCCAGCATCTAGAAAACGGTTGTCTTAAAATCGTTTAGCATAATAATTACTGTAGTTTGGGGAGCGAAACATACTTTGTCACGTTTTGTCTTTGGTTTTTGAGGAGGTTCTGTTTCGGGTATATTTCGATTTTCAAAGCCTGAATGGAAATCTATTCCAAATCTCGGAGCGTCCCCTGAAGACGCACCCGGCATATCTTCTTTATCATAATGGAACTATTGAAAAAAAACACATTTGTCGAAAACACACTAACCAAAGTGAGATGGTAAATGTTAATTACTTACTGAATGTGAAGGGATTGTTTTTTGAACAGCGTAATAGCTGACCGATGTATTGCTCAATTCTGTAGCACGTTCCTTATATATCCCTCTTATTTTCGCTGTTACATGTGCCTCGCGTACCGAGCAATAAAAATTATCCAAATTTTGGAAGGAAATCCTTTCTATGCACCTTGTATTTGACGGAACGTTGCTTGGAACAGAACAGCTTTCATTTTCCTGCTCCCATATCAAGGTTTCTGGTGCATATATGTGCGAATGACTTGTAGGATTGCGTTCACAGACACCGTGGTTTATAAAATCTTGTATTGCGTTAGTTAGACTCCTCTGTTGTGTCCGTAAAACAATGTCCAGCTCTTCCTAGAGGTTTTTTGAGTTTTCGCGAGAGTATCAATAATAAAATTTATAGATCATTATATTGATCTTTTTAAAATAACTGAACTATATTACGGAAACAATTTAATATTGTTTCTCTCGATTGAAGTAAGATGTAGTTGAATTTTATTAGGCTTGCTTTTTATTGCGCATTTTGCGAATAACAGGAATAGTGCGAAGATTACGGTCGCAACGTCTGTAGCGAAAAAATAACCTTCGGCTTATACCTACTGACACTACACATCGAACGTGATATAATTTTGTGATACGACTTTGTAATGGATCTTACTACAGAACTGTTTAAAGCTAACCTTTTTACCAAATATCTTCACGTAGCCTTGTGCATCTTCTATTTGATGCTCCGCGTTCGTTTCCATGGGCTTCTTTATTTGTGAGCAGGGTTTTTGTGCCTTTGTTGACATTCTTTAACACAATGTTATTTAAGTCGTTGAATTTGGTGACGTAAAGGTTTTAAAATATAATAAGCATGCTACCCACAATTGGCTATACGTTGAAAAATGTGGTGACCGACCACCCGAAAAGCGCTGCATGTTTTTCAATAAGCAATTCTGACTTTTGTATTTTGCATCCCAAGAACATGTGACCGACTTGACATCGAGTGTGGCTGAAAATGATAATATAGCGCTTTTGAATAGACGAAGTTTAATTTAAGCATAAGTCTTTTGTTCGGGACCTACAAGGCATTGAAGCAGTATAATGGAAGGTCTTAATTGTGAGGTTGGATTATGTTTATAGTTTTGGCAGTTTTATATTATGATTAAAATAGTATGAAGGATATCTATTAAAGCATCGTATTTCGGAGTATGATTTTGTATTACCTTTTTTTGGATTTTTTGAAGACAATGCTTCTGTGGCATCAAACTGAGGCGATTCCGATGGATTTTGATGTATGCGGAGTTCATCCGAATTGTGAATCAGTTGTAATGGCTTAATAGAGTCATCAAAATGTGTAAGTGATAACGAAAAGTAGAAATCTCTGTTTACATATCTCGAAAGTATAGTTAGGCTGCTGCCCAGATGTTTTTGGTATGTTATTTGAAATGATAAATCCCAAATATAATAAGGACCTAACAATCAGAACAAATAGGATAATATATCATTGGGATAGATAGGCGTTCACAAATAATTTTATTAATACGCACCCATCCAATATCGTCGTCGCAATCTAAACCCTTTTCAAAAGCCTCATATTTCCACGAAAGCGATAACCGCTCCTCGCCAGACAATTGGAGGTCAGATGGAATCTTCTTGAATTCTGTTGAATGATCAGTTTCGTATTCTTGGTCTGCAGCAGAAAGATGGTGTTGCACTTGCGTTGTTGATTGCTTCTGTTTTCGGCGTTCTATGTCGATGGTTAGCGGCGATATGGAACAACTGGACGATAGGGGTATATCTAGAGGAGGTATATATTTCTAAACACCCATCACTTTGAAACATGTTAAACAAACACTATGTCCAGAAACCTGTACCAAACTTTCGTTATCGATATTTTCTGAATTCGAGGTGCTAAAGGCGTTGCATGAGGTTAAGCAAAGTTACATCGAACCACTTTGTCGATCCAGAAAGTTCCATTTTATAAGACATTGTGAAGTTTCTTAAATCTGCACCTTAATTATGGCAATTATGTCAAATATAATAAGTTGCACGTACATGAACTTTGTAACACGATCGAAAACCACAAAGATATATTTTCGTGTGCATATATATATATACGCATGCATACATATGTGGGCATCATTGTGTGTATGTGGTTGTCAAGAGGGGAGATAAATCTTAATGAAAATCAGCGTTGACTAAATCCTTGACTTGGTTGCCTTTTTAATGTACAAAACCTATTATGCAGTTTTCTATTCATGTTAAAAAAACAATAACGGGAAAAACATCACAGACAAGTCGATTGGGAGTCTTATAGTGAGTACAGGTGTAGAATTTCCGGTTTATACTTGCCAAATCCTATTCTAAACATTAAAATTCCTGAGAGAGTGATAACATTTGTTGTCTTCGGGAAAATACGTAGTCTCTGTTTTCTTAGTTGCTGTTTCCGGCGCGTTGAAGTGAGGTCAAACGGTATCGGTATTCCATTCAGAATATGTTTTTTTCACCGTTGTTATCAATCCTCACAACAACGGTTGCAAATCGAACTTCGGTCATTCCCTATAAGTCCAATTTTTTTAGCTACACCGGAACAGGCGACGAAGAAAGGTTCGAGCGGTTTTCATATTTGAAATGGAAACGTTTAAGGAATAAAATCTGGGTAACGTTGACACACCTAAATCAATTAGAATTACGTAACTCCTGTGCTCAATCATTCCTACATGAACCGCCGACGTGTTTATTAATATAGGAATCCCTCACCAGTACGCAGCAGCCACGCGAATTAATGGCGTTTGACTGATTGACGCGTTTGAAAGCAAATTAGCTTTGTGTAACAACTTAATAAAAACGCAGCCCAATACACAGACAGTTCTCTTGGATGACGTTTCAAATATTTTCATTGGTGTTGCTCTGCACAAACCAGATACTTGATATATCAATCTTCCTACAAAATCCAGACCGAATATACACTCCATCGAACAAGCCACTACCAGACTGACGCAAATATCACTCTCACCAGATGTTCGTATGATGTATGCGTTCTTCCAGGAGCCCTAAATGTATGCCCTTATTTAAGTCTCGACTGTTGTACACTAATATTTATAAATCGTTTTTGGTTGATATACGCAATTGTATTTCAATGTATCAGTAGGTATGTTGCATCATATTATCGTTTCTGCACCCTCGAGTCATAAAAATAACATTGACCTTGGGATTAAGTTGGTACCAGAACCTATCATTTTATTATTTTTGATATTATTGGTTTGGGAGCCACAATACCGAGAACAAATTGTTATTTTGAAAATGCGTTTGTATTTCTACCTCATCATTATTGTGGTGGGTTTAATATCGTATATGAATAGTCATCCCCTTGACGAAGAACAAGAAATTGGTAATTCGCTGCACACAAATGAATTCGGTTAGTTATATTATATTGCTTTTATACTTAGAATGTGGTGATTCGGATGTGCGGCGACCGGATGCGTTGACTCGCATAATGCCATGCACAGTTATCGAGGGTAATCTATTGATCGTAATGACGCGGCTCCCATTGAACGCGTCGGTCCCATATCTCAACGAAATTACTGGATTCCTTGTTATTTATGACTTGACTGGATTAGATAGTCTTTCAAAACTATTCCCGAAACTTACGGTTATTCGTGGACGTTCTCTGATTTCAAACTTTGCGCTGGTTATTCGCAGCACATTCCTGAAGGTAAACGATTGAATAAGTTGTGGTCTGGTGTCATAAATTATTTAATCTGATAACAATTAATCGATTTTCAGACAATCGGGCTCCCTTCGCTACGCGTTATTCAGCGTGGAGGAGTTAGAGTTGACCTAAACACCAATCTTTGCTACGTGAGAACAGTCAATTGGTCGTATATTTTGGGGAGTCAGACGGCAGCCGCCGCTCCAGTTCGTCTTATCACTAACCGGCTTATTTGTCCTGACAATTGTCAACCGCAATGCGCGATCCTCCAGCATCACACAAGCACTTTAACTGATCAGCCTGATCACGAGGTAGACGGAAAACGTGGACATTGCTGGTCGTCAACCGATTGTCAGTCGAGTACGTGCTTAGTTTCTTTGATTCGTTTTATTTTCCTTTTCGTCGTCTTATTTCATAGTTGTAATTGGTCTCTTCAGTCTGGATTTGGTATTAGTCGCACAGATCAGCTTTCTAATATTTCTACTTTTCTGGAGTCGTTGATACATATAAGCCATATTACTCACACATGGGCTAGTATACAGTGTTTTACGGCCTGGAAGATACAAACAGTTGTCCGGGGAATGATCTCAATGAGACCTCAAGACGTGAATAACTTGTAGAATTCCTTCCCATCACTATATATAAGCAACTTTTCTTTAGCATGGTTGTTCAGGAGGGTTGTGATCCCTGGTATGTAAAATCTGGAAAATGTACGTCGTTTTCGCCATTGACGTAGACAAGCTGAGCCCGGTGTGCGGTGAACATCGATATACGTTTGATTTTCGGTGTTTCCCCAGCCCGACTAACTTTTCCAAATGGTTAATTCTGATGCGAATTTCAGGTCGGCGTTAGAACATTTTGGCACTACTTGAACATCATTGTAATCTGCAAATGTCTGTTTTATGGTCACTATGTGGTTGAAAGGCACCGGAGAAACAGTCTTGTCTGAAACCATAATTTGGGGAACTCTTATTCTACACCATACACTGGAAACTTTCCTCTTGGGGTTAGTACACACCGTATAGTCTCTTTTAGGCTGTTGAAACAAGACCTCAATACTTCAATCGTTTGGATATACTTCGCTTCCCTCGAATGAACAGTGACCATATGGTGTAGTTGTTTGCATCATCGCTTTGTTGATGAGGGACACGGGTTCGATTCCTAGGTCTGACCCACTCGAGTTGCAATGGGGATGCCATCTGTAAATAATATTCCCGAGAAAATTCATGACACCCTCATGGAGCCGGTTTATCCTCTTTTAGGAGATAGCCATCAAATGTTCTTTTTAGAATTAACAGAATAGCGCATGGAGCGGTCTTTACATAGCTTGTTTACCTCGTTGGGAAGATAAGCCGGCTTAGTAGATGGACGGGGGATATCTACTCCCAGATTCATTGGAAATAGGCGGTTATGCTCCACCACCTGGTTCTCAGCTGCCTTGCGAGATGAAATTGATTTATTAGCAAAGACTAGAGATGCCCCCTAGATTAGAACGGGTTGCGGCGTCCTCGGGTATCGATTCTCTTCGTTCTCTCCCAGTTGGGGTGGCACGGACTAGCTGGGAATCTCAGTACATTTGCATGGGACTAGTGCACCTCTGGGGTCCCCTTGCACAACCCGATTTGATCGAGGGGGCATCTGCAGCCGTTGCACAACAATTTGCCTCTTACATTGCACAGGGATCTGCAAGGAGAGCAGAATCAAATAAAAATATCCATTGTGTTTCCATGAGGATTGTCGGAAATATGTTTGCCTGCGTTGTCCCCAGGACCACCCTAAATTCATTCAATTCATATTTTTGCTCCTACTAGAGGATAAACCGGCTTCCTGTGGGTTTGCCGTGGATTTTCTCGGAAATTTGTTTTCAGTGCCCAGTGCCACTCGAGGGTGTCTGGCCTGGGAGTCGAACCGAGGTCTCTCACCACCAGAGGAGGATGCTAACCACTACACCATCGAGTCACCGGCTTCCCGGTTGTTGTATTCTTGAGTAGATCTCCTTTGTCCGTTCTGTCGGGATTTTTTCGGCATATATTCACCGATATATTGGTTTTCCGGCTACTATCGCCCGATTTGTTTCGTCGGGCATGTAACTACTTGAAGTGCCAGGTAGTTACCGAATACCGGGGCGTTACTATGAGTTGCCTGACGGACCCCACGACCAGAGCTACCAGACGCACCCCATTCGGTGTTTCAGACAACTACAGATTGGATTTCAACAAATATTACTATCCTAGATTATGTGTAACCGAATATTCTTCTGTATTTGTACTTTTAGTATGTTCGAAAACATGTACAAACCGGGGACTTGCTTGCGAAATGACTGACAGACGTGCTTGTTGCCATGATGAATGTCTCGGTGGATGCTATGGTCCTGGTCCGGACGCCTGTATCGCTTGCCGTGGTGCCCTCCATAACCAATCATGTGTTCCCAGCTGCCCCAAAGAGACCCACCTGTATATGGGTCGTCGTTGTGTTACCACAGCGCAGTGTTTCAACATGACGAGTAGCCGCCGGTCCTCGTTCCAACACGTATCACCTTCGCTGTCCTCGTCCTCTATGTATGCGCACACGCATGGCCAGAATGGTAACACATCGCTAATGAAAACGGCGCCGAGGCGATTCGCCATCTATCAGGGTCGCTGTGTCGCCGATTGTCCTTCGGGGTATCAGCGTGATGAAACGACTGGAGAGTGCGTTTCCTGTGGTGACAAGTGTCTCCGATTGCGTAAGTCGCTTGTAAACAGCAACCTAAATCCTCAGGATCTGGTTTACTCGCCGGTCGTGTGATAACCGGATAATTTCTTGCAGCTGCCTGATGTGTGCGTGTGTTGTGGACTTGTGGTGGTTTCAGTTGTGTGTACTGTCGAGTGTATGGTTCCTATTCTGCGATGTGATTTGCCTGATCTGGTGTCAGCATATCCCGAATCTTCCCAGCTATGCCGTTCCTACGTCTTATGGGGTATTTTATATCTAATAATGAGTTCACGTGTTCTCTGGGTACCATTTGCCGAAATGTTTGCTGTGTTTATTTTATTAATTGTAAGTCTCTTTTTTTATTATTATAGCGTGTCACCACCTACTCATAAACAGTTTGAAGTCGCTATCAAAACTGCGCGACTGCTACTCGGTTGCCGATCTATATATATCCATACACGAAGGTGATCCAGGTAGATGGTGTTTAAATTATATTATTAGGTATCCTAATCCTTGTGAACTTCGTGTGTCCTTTGACAATGAGCATTTATTTGCATTGCCTACTCCGAGTAATTGTCGAGGGCATGCAGATCATATGTAACATGTTTTCTTGCCAATAGACTAGTCGATGGTCCTTTAACGTCGTTTTTTAGCTTTAATAAAGCGGCAGTTCGACGAGGCGTTCTCCAGTCTTAGAGAAGTCGGAAGTTTGAAGGTTATTCGGGCTTCAGCACTGACGTCACTGTCATTCCTTCGCCACATTCGTCGCATCAACATAAATCCAAATCCACAAACGAATTCGTACGCTTTTTTATTGTATTGCTTGATGCATTTAAGTTGCCAAACAGCGTCGTAATGCAGTAGGAGTATAATTGTGTGAAAACGTTACGAAATAAATTAAAGGTGCATGGTTTCCTATTAAATCCCTGGGAAATTTCCGCACTATCTTCGTCTTCATATGCAAATGTCAATCTATAGCGTCTCGCATCTCGAGATACTATTAGTATGCGTCTACATTATCTGACAACAATTGACATTCGGTGTTTCTTATTTTCAGAACAGTGCTTGAAATTCGAGGTAACGACAATCTTTTGGAACTTTGGCCACCTACACAAAACAGCACTGGAATTGAAATAGTCTCGGAGGGAATCGTCCGTTTTGTCCTTAATCGCCACCTTTGCCCCCAGCGAATTACAGATTTGGTGAAAACTGGCGCTCTGGTTTTACCCGGCCATCGCGATTTTCGGTCAGAGGAGCTTGAACTTGCCCAAACGTCAAACGGAAAGATGGAATTCTGTCAGTGCATCCATTTCCTCGTGTTTATTTCATAAAAGCGGTGTTCTATGTATATATATATATGTCAGCGAGAGTTGGCGATATTCGGTCTATGCTGTCGGTTTCGTATTAATGTGTCACATTTATTGCGAATCCTTGTTGTTGCCCGAGGGTGTATAGATCGCTTAGTCTTTAAATCCGCCTCTAACTTCCCTATATTTTTTGTAGGCGAGACCACCGAGATCCCACTAATGCTAAAACGAATCAACTCGTCGTCAGCGGATATTCAGTGGCCCCGGGTGTTTGATTTCCATGAAGCCCGACCACCTTCATCTCTCCTGGCCTTGGTATTCTATCAGCCAACGTAAGTGTTCATTATTAATCCATTATCCAGTTTGGTAACAACGACTTCTGCGTAACATGCTAGAATAGGACAAACTGGTCCAATATATTAATTAATACATTTAAGAACGCATAAATCGGCTTCTTGTACGTGGCGGTACAAATCCACGTATTCAGTTTCTCGCCCCTCCAACAGCGCCACTCTAGGCATGGTGACATCGACAGGCAGCGGCTTAGAACCTCTGTCTGGCCGGCAGCGTCTTATTTTTTGCACGTTCTTGAGACGGATAGACTGGCAGTTGTGTTCATTCCACGTCGAGATAACTTTGTTTTTCGGCGCGTTGATCGTCCAGAGGTACAGGTTTTAAAGGTCAGTGTCTATCCGTCGTAGAACGTGGTCGAAACACTATAGTCGATGGCGTTTTAAAAGGGTTGATAGCTTCTCCATGTTTGCACAGCGTCGCATTTTGTGCCAGGCCGAATTTCATTGGGTTCTCGGTTGACTGTTGCCATTAGCTCGCCGTATAAGTCTTCCTAAGCCTCTGCTACAGATGTAATATACTACGACGATGACGGACACGTTTAAGGGTCTGCAACTGAAGCGGATTAGGATCCGTCTGGGAGATAACGGTTCCCGCGCGAGCAATGCGTTGTTGGCCCTACCACCACCTGTGAATGCTACTCTCTATAATACTATGATAGAGGCAGTAGATAGTATCTTCACCTACCACCTTCATATGTCGTAATCAAGAGTAAGGTAGACGAACTTCGAAGAGGCAAGCTACGACGATGCGGTGGTTTTGTAGCATTCGGGCAGTGAACATTGAATTGGGGTGTCCCTAAGTGTTCTGTTGCAGCAGCCAATGTGTGGCTTGTTGTGGTATTAGGCGTAGAGGTTGGGCATATTTTTCCACGCTGCCTCGTTTGTCACCTCGACACTGGGGGAGAACGCGGATCGTCGCTTCCCAGGAACGCCGTAAGAGACACAAGTGGATTGGAAGTATTCGATCACTGGTTTCTACGACGAATCCTCAAAGTGGACTGGTGTGACCAGCTCTTCAGCAATGGAATAAGGCGTGGCTGTGCAGATACTGAGAATTGTATAGACTTTTCTGCAACGCCGTCGGCTGCAGTGGTTCGGCCACGTTCTTCGCCGACCAGAGACAGCATTTAACCTCTGTGTTTCGCGGCTACCATGCACAGATTGGCGTTTCCGTCAAAGAAGAAGACCGGTAGCTTTAATCTAGGGACGCCTCTGGCTTTTGCATAGTCAATCACTTCTTTGAAGGCTGTAGCGATTTCTGGGGTAGGAAAGGAACCGTTTACGTGCCGTTGGGATCCTCGTCCCAGTCCGCCGACGTTTTCTTGCGCTTATTCACCCGAATATTGAATTTCCGTCAACCCGCCTGTTGAGCGGTTTACCGTGTTGTTGCCGCTGCCGCACGCAGCTACTTTGAGCCACAGCCGCGTTATTTTTTGTTATGTGTTGATTGAAGATCCGGAAGTTACCATGAGACATGACATACTCCGCGACCACGGGCGCTTCTCCTTCCTGTCACCAAGTTCATGCCGCTCACCCACATATTCTTTCTTCACCTTACGTTTGTTTTCTCGTCTCGCTATTTTTTTGTATTTTAGAAAAAAAAATCTGACGGTGTACTCCAGTCGCACGTCTTGTGGGGGTGACTCGTGAGTTGTTTATTTGTGTGTATGTCATGTTTGTATCTCCAAATTTAATGTCACCGGGATTGTGCTATCTTGCATCTGAGGGATCCATATTAATGGGATATATGTCAACGACCACAGCACTCCACTTCACATAAAGGCAAAGCATAGAGCGTGTTGGCCTAATGCAATTCATCGTCACTGCACGGCATATTTGTTTCAGCGTCACTGACTGGCTTCATCGTTGTAACGTTGAAGTGATATCCGTGCACGTTATCCAAACATATTATTGGGTAATCTAGGGCATCGTAGCAGCGGCTAGTTTCTGCATTTGTGTCAATAGGTCGATTCTCCGACGGAGAGCAATATCTCAAGGTTGGAATTTATATTCGACTATGGTAAATGCCACCTCGTGAATAGTGAGAGCATAAAATCGTCGCGCATGTTATCGAACGGATGGTTCAGTCAGTCAAGTTAAAAAGGTGGTCGTTTACTTGCACCAACATTTTGTGACGTTTGACACAACATACAATTGTCCATGGGAGAAGCAATCCGACAATAGATCTAAACCGCGGGTTAAGCTCCCCGTATCCACCCTCCCATAATCAGCTTTCTATTTAACCCGGCGTCGGTTTGGCGCGCTGCTGTGGCTCAGTTAGGCCTTCAATATGCTTATCGGCATATACAGTAAGACAGTTGTTTGCTTATATCAGCTTCGTGCACGTATTTGCGACCAAAACCCCACATGTTCCCGGTTATCTTAGAAATGGGAGTAGAATTGTTTTATTTTCTATGATTAATCAAGCCACCGTCTGGTCGACCATCTGGTTGTTTGGTTGACCTCAAATGCGCATGTTCTTGCGCATTAGTGTTTTTAATTGATCAACTCTTAAGTTAACGTTAATATTCGTGAAAACAGATAACCCAAATGTCTGCTAAATTTACCGCGAGTCGATCTGGAACAATTATAAAGTGCAACTCGCTGTTACACAGGCTTTATTGTGTTTTCGAACCAAGAATCTAGGGCATCTTAGCAGCCATGAGATTCTCCTATTGTTATCAATGGGTTTTTGCCCCATAAAATCGACTCAATCTTGCCTTTCCCCTAATGTAACATACGTTGTTTAACGCCACGTCTACTGTCAACACCGCAACCGGCGCGGGGGTCTGTGCGCTAACCACATACAACTTTGGGCATATTTCCTGTCCCCGGGTTACCCCCCCAAGCCCCCATTTTTAGATATATAGAGATAGAGAAGATATATATATGCACGACTTCAATTCCAATGAATATATTTAAACGGGAATACTGTTTAAGGTCTTTATAGCATAGCGCGATCCCCATTTTAGGTGGAAAATGATTCACTCGGTTTGCAATGCTTCATTTGTGCCCAGTGACACTACTGGTGGCCGTGTCACTGACAGTTTGCATTTATGTACGATGACTCTTCAACCCTTGAAGCCCGCTACTCGGTATGCTGTCTACGTAGAGACCAAACGCCTCTTCAGCCGACGTGGAGCCATCAGCAATATTGTCTATTTCATCACAAGACCGAGCAGTAAGTTTAAGCATGCGATGAGGGAATACCACTGACACCTGCAGGTTCGAAAGTTGTCCCTTTTGAGTTGAATCACCGTGCTTCGATACGATCAATACACGTTAATGTTGAACATTTTTACGATGCATTCAGCCCATGAAGGCCGCGAAATTGAATGAAAGTACACCCTCGTTTCATTCCGCGTCGTTTTCCTTTGCCTTTTAAGACCCATCACCTCCGCGAATGGTACGCCTACAGTCCTTGAACGATTCCAGTATTCTGGTCAGGTGGCTTCCGCCGCTTCAGAGCAATGGAGTTTTGGATGTCTATATCCTCTGGTTACGAGCTATTCACATCGATCCTGACACCTATCTCCATCGGGACTTTTGTTTTGCTAGTAATTGAACTTCATTTTATTTGAGTATCCGTCTGCGGGTGTGTAGGAAAGGAGTTGTTTAGACAGGATTATCGAAACATAACGACACCGTTTCGCCTGCAAAAAAGCCCAGTCGACATTCGTTAATTTAGTTTTGTGTTTGTCACTCTAAAAATGAGATGTCTAAAGCAAAGGGATTACCTTGTTTACATGGAGTATGTTGACCTGGAGCAATGACCAATGCAGCCGGTCGGCATTTGCTTAAAGGACAAGTTGACGCAGTCGAACATTTTCTATCGGCATAGTAAATTGAATCCCTATTTTTTGTTTGTGCTTTGCAGAACCGGATTGGCTGTCACCTTCCCTCACATACGCGTATAATGGTGAACTTAATCGCCTTGCTGGCACCGCCTGGTCGATCGCGTATGTTTGTTGTGTTCATTTAGTTTTATTATTCGTTAACAGGCAATGTTTTTCGATTTTATATGTCGGTGACCATTTTCACTACTGTTCATAGAAGGACTAACTAGCAATCCGGGACACCGCAGTTTACATTTCCTGATTTCGGTTAAAATGGTAAAATTCACAAATGCGTTTTTTTGCATTTTAGAACTGCCCAGACAGGCTCATGTACAGCAGAGAGATGTGAATTCCCTATAGCAACGGCTCCGAATGTTCACGCCAGCCCCTGGATGGTTGATTCAAATGATGCCATTTTGCCCATTGTTTTGGGTACATACACGTGATCTTAAACCGCAACGCGCTACTTAAAACATGCGACTAAACTCTCCCGCGTGCTGTTTTATAGTATCGGGTGAATTTTCCGATACACACATTGCCTATTCACACATCCACTTGTTTCATTTAGTTTTCGTAATCTTTGTTTTACCGACGTGACACTCCAAACACTGCTGTCATTGCGCATTGTTAATTCTCTACGTATTTCATTTCAGTTTTGTTTCAATTTTGGTTCAAGCACAGCTGACTTTTAGAAGTGAGGATACAAATAGGCTCAATGCTGCATAGTGATTTCGACCTTTCGAATGATCTTTACCATGTAAAACTGTCGTGACTCAAATCGCCATCACAACTTGTCGCATTATTTCAGTTCAGTTATGCTCGTGTTAAAATCGCATTTTCAATTCTGACACGCTTGTGCACTTAATGTTCTATATTTGTTTCCTTTAATTGCAGGCGATCGCCTGTCACGAACAATCAACGAAAATGAGGTTGGTATGATCGTGATCCCAGCTCGTGGTCAGCCACCCCCTTATATGTCTAACAGTAGACAACGGCCTCTCACCTTCGTCCTGAACGGTCTTCGTGGATTCACACGCTACATCGTTGAAATGCAGGCCTGTCAGGTGCAGTTGTGTAATTAAATTGCGTCTATGTCACATTGAAATACCGGTTCCCGTCTAGTCGCTGAAGTTATGATTGCTTGAAATTAAGTTCCGCTGTGGTCCCAAACAGCAGTACGACCCGCTTCACCTGTTTTCTGTGGCAGAAAAGTTCACTGGTCCACGCCATCCGTGTGTGATTCAATCATACAGAATTTTACAATCCATCCCTACGTTTTAGGTCGCTGAAACGAACCGTGGACGTATCTTTTGGCAATCTTTTGGCTGGACAAATACGAGTAATAATATTGTCAGTCTGAAACAGGAGTGGACCACCTTGGTTTCGCGTTACTGCAGTTATCGCGTCTTCGGGAAGCAGAGAACCCTTCCTGTTCGTAAGTCTCAATACTTCTGCTTAATGCATCAGATCCATTGGCGAGAATACCTTCTGATAGCCACTCACAACGAAATTAATATTATCATTTTTTTGTGGCATTTTTGCTGTTTCGTAAATTTTCGGGGTGTTTATATTGACTGATTTCTGAGTTTTAACGCGTCAATGTAAATGAATTAGTTCTCCGCGCACCCAATATGCTCGCTCCCTCACTTCCTGAATGGCGCCTATCACACTAGTTGGTCCAAACCTACCCTTATCCACTTCTAAATGAAAAATATGTTTCTCGCCGCAAATTTGGCACTTAATCAAGCCTAAACCCCAGTGGACCCAATGATGGGAATTAATTAATTTACGGGCCATAACGGCTGCACCTCCGCCACCTCGATATTTCTTCATAACAAACCCAGATATAGCGCGGATGGCTTTATACGATTAGTAATCGTTCTTTCGGGGCCATCTCGCTCCCTGAGAAGACTGGCGGTGTATTCCTTTGCAGAAGGTTTTGGTCTTCGTGGTCCATATAAGGCAATTGTGTTGTACCTGTAGACGTATTCCAGAGAAATTTCATGGCAAACCCCATGAAGAAGCCGGTTTATCTTCTAGTAGGAGGAGAGAGCCGCCAAATTGCGATTGTATTGCACATATTGGTCACGTGTCTTATCATTGGTGCTCATCTTGGCCTTTTCACGTGTACTAATATCTTAGAGGTTTGCATTATGGAACGGCTACTTTGTTATTTACCCAATTATCAGCTCAAATAAGCTTCGCAGCGTTTATCCATTTTTTTATTTTGCAGCCGCGGCTGACAGCATTCGCATTGACAGAATTCGGACAGAACAGGATTCTTCGGGGACTGTCTTTGTATCATGGGCAGAGCCTCGCAATCCCAATGGAGTAATTCTCTACTATGTGCTTCGTTATCGGCGTGCGGAGGTGGAATTATATAACAAGTTAAAAACATCAGATGTGGACACCCAATCGGCAGACCAAAGCGCTTTCGTCAATGTGAGCAGAACCATTATGTTCTTGATTAAAATATTTGGAATGACCTTATCGAAATATGCTGCACGCGTAAAATTCAATTTGTTTAGTTGCCATCGGAGAGTCTTGGAGACCGTTGAGAATTTTAGAGAATTAGTGTCACCGGTTGATGTGTAGGGATTTGTTTTTTATAAGAGTGATCAGCATAGTGTGTGGGAATAGTGTGAGGATCGTCCGTTTATGGAACAAGACCCACTTTTGTTGTTGTGTAGACGACGGAAGGATCGTCTTCGGCAACAACCAGCGCCGATTTCTCCTCCTGGTCAAGTCTCTGCGTAAGCCTAGCGAGTTGGCGCCAGTCTACCGGTCTTCTTGGCTCTCCTCCTTCAAGCACCCGCGATTCTACTGTTTACAATGGGCAGTCCACAGGCCATCAATCCACCCAACACCGCGACAGGGCTTCTCCATGTAAAAGAAGAACAAGATCTGTCGTCCCCGATCAGTCGGGATATGATGATGTTGACGTTAACGACAATTTAGGGAATACAGTTCTCACAAAGGTGTTTAATGTCACCGTTGTGCAGGGTGGCGCGAAGCTGCTTAATTTGCTTCCTGGGTCCTACGAGCTCCAGTTGATGGCTGTTTCACTAGCTGGCAATAGCTCTTGGACTCCTCCGCTTACTTTCGACGTCATTGTTTCTCCTCGGGGTATGTTTTTTTACATTTGTGAGCACGTGTATGTTCGTGATGATATTTCACACCAACAAATGTTCAGTGGCAATCAAATATAATCCATAAATTAGCATGAAACAGTGAAAAATCAAGACAAAATGGTATTAAGTTCTCAAAATGAAAATGTATTTCTGTAGCATTCTGGAATGCTCGGACGTGGTGCACGATGATGTCTTTTTAGTTTCTTCCATCAACGAAAGTAATCTCTTCTAGATACGAAATTAATGGTCACCGCTATCTGCTTGGCTGGTTTTTCCGTGCTCCTGGTTCTCATCGTCGCATGCGTGATCCACCGGATTCGCAAGAAGTGAGTGATTATCTCAGTTCATTCTCAAGCCTTATGCCAGTCGAACCTCTGGGATTTCCATTTTGTGGCATACTTGATAATAATAATAATGATGATGATGTTCGCTTTATTAAGGTCACGTATACCTAAACGTTCAGCATTAAAACGCACAACAAACAATTGATGCAGCAAGTGTTTTCCTAATAGCACGATACTAACTTATTATGTTGCGCCAAAAAAGCGATTCTTTTTTGTTTAATCCGCATTTGATAATCGGCGCGTTTTCTCCCGCAGGCGGTTAATGGCCTCGGAGTGGCAATCCGCCAACCCCGAGTATTGGCACGTCTACGAGGTGGATGACTGGGAGATGCAGCTGGAGGACATGGACACCCTGAATTTCCGTCATATTTTGGGGCGTGGTAACTTCGGAATGGTTTACCGTGGGGTGGTTAGGAACCTTCGCACTCCTGCTCAACATTTGTACACAGAACCACGGGATATTCCCGCTGCCATTAAGGTGCGTCGATTGCACTCAATTCCAAATTCATATTTTCGTGGCTGTCTCCTACTAGAAGATAAGCCGTCTTCATGCGTGTTCACTTTGACGATTCTCGGGACTATTTTTACAGGTTGCGTCCCCAGTTCTATCCTTTGCGGCCTGGTGCTGGAATCGAACCCAGGTCGCTCACCAACAGACCGAGCATGCTGACACCGCTACACCAACGTCGATTGCATTGGCAAATACGAGTAGTAAATATGGAACGCTTGACCATTTGGTTTAGTCTATCCTTGGTGTGCATATTTAGTGCCAATGCATGATTATTAGGCAAAGTGTATCGAATTCTTGCTGAGATAGTGTACCCGTTTAAGGTCTAGAAACCTATTATTGGTGACCAACGCCATCAGCTGAATACAGGATTACCTAATCAAAATAGTGGTTTTAATTGACTCAATCCACGTTATAAACACGGCACACTGCAATTCAAAATATCTTGGTTGAATTTTCTCCATAGTTGTTTTTTTGTTTCCTTAGACACTCTCATCAACCAGCACAGTGTTCGATCGCCGAGACTTTATTACCGAGGCCTGCTACATGAAACAGTTTCAAAACTTTCACATAGTGCGCCTCTTTGGGGTCGTGAGTAAGGGGTCACCGTCATCTGCCACGGGGCCAACGAGTACTCGCAACACCACCACCGCCACCACCACTTACAGTGCCAAACAAAAGGTCCTGAAAAGCAATCGTCACATAATGCAAAAGACACTATCTTTCAGTCTGGCAAGACTGTTTTCAAATTCCTCGCGGCCTACGGATGGATTGCCGGCAAAGCATGCGATCGCGAATCCATTCCCAGGCGAAGACATGTCGGTTGTCGCAGATCAACCGAACAATTCCGACGCTGCAGGTGGGTCGCCACCCCAAACTCTCGGGTTCAACTTAACAGATTACGATCGTGTTATCTGACAGACGGGTTACAGAATTTAACCTGTATTTATTGTGTAGTAGTAGTAGTTGATATTCGTTGACGTTTCATTGGAATATCGCAGAAAACTAATCGTTTTCGAAAAAACAACGCCTATTCACGATATTAGCAGAGGGTGACCCGATGGTGTAGCAGTTAGCGGTTAGCATCCTCGCCCAGGATTCGACTCTCAGGACAGGCTACCTCGGGTGGCATTAGGGACGTCACCTGATGAGGAACTGATCGCAAACAGCCATGAAGTCAGTTTATCCTCAAGTAGGAGATAGCCGCACAAATGCGTGAATATGTGATGATTTACATAAACTATATATGCTTATCAGATCCTGCTTGAGAAAAACTATCGTTGTATGGAAGCAGGCGGTTATAACCCTCGTCTTAAATTTGATATTACTAGGATTGATGAACCACTAGTACAAATACGTCTCCAAATTCCACAACTTCAAAAATACATTTCATAAACATCCTTCAAACGCGATTGATATTCATCTCAGTTGTTTTAAATCCACCCCTCCGTCTATGTGAATCTTATTTGGATTTCGGTTAGCGAGCCATTTTCCCGGAATATGGGTTTCCGAAACGTCCTTTTACTACAATGAAAACAACGACAATGCAAAACAGTGGTTGTGGACATCGCGTATTTTTTTAAGTACTACTCAGGTGTAAAAAGCCTCATGACTGTTCCTCCTCAATATCTGATTTGCTTCTCTGGTCAATTTAAATATAATTAAATGAAATGATCCAGGTCTATCCAATCAGACTTGGTTATTGCAACCAGTAATCTGGTCGTCCCGTGTTTCGCCGTTTAGGGAGTGCCACCAATGCTCTCGTGGCGAGCAATAATAATGGCGAATGGCCGCGGTATGGCCGGTCGTTCGGTGGATCCTTCTCCAGACGGCTTTGGAACACGCGACTTCGACGCCATCCCGTGGCGACCAAAGCAGAAAAAGAGGGTATGTCTCACCTGTATTTGATTTTTTTCCAAGACGCAAGGCGTTTCGAAGTATTCGATCACCGGTTGCTACGGCGAATCTCAAAAGCGGACTGGAGCAGTTAGCCGTCATATGCTGAATTAAGACGTCCTTGTGCAAACACGGAGAAACGTTAAGAACGCCAGCCAGACACAGTATTAAAATCACTGTCTATCACCGTTTCTATCACCGCCCAGGTTGTGGCGGGCAACTGAAAGCGTGGATGGGTACTGTCGAATCGGATATGGAGCTGGTGGGACTATTGTTTGTCTTAAGGGTGCGTCTCTGACAACCGAATTGGATCACCGTCTTTTGCGATCTGGTTTCCGATGGGCAACTAAATCCATGACATTAATGAAGCCGGTTCATCCTCTAGCAAAAGATAGCCAACTCATGTTGTTTTAAAAGTTGCTTTAGTAAATCGGTGTTGTATGAAATTCATCTAGTGGCTTCGATGGAGCCATGCGAAACACCAGATAGCTCTGGGTTGTGTTCAATCACATACCATATTTGTTTTAACCCGTAACCGTATCGCAACAACTTGAAAACTGTAAGAAGACAGATGAGTTCTAGAGAAATAACCTAAATAGTCGCGTCTATTTACGAGTGTGATGTTGTAAAATGGAGACCTTAAGTGGCCTTATCTTGGATATAGTAACCACGGGGAGATTCTAATGCCAGGCACATTTAAATGATATTGTGTTAATGCATGGGTCATAATCGGGGCAAAAACACGTGAAAAAATACTAGAGCGGAATTTATTCAAGTAACATTTCCGAAAAATATTACTTTAGCAGCAGCCCTCTGTGTATGTTTTAAGGCGTCTTCACGAATAAATTAAATTTGGCCATCGAACGACCAGCCAAGCGGGTAATCTTTCATTGTGCCTTTCAAGTCGAGGAAGCACTTCCAGTCACGACAACAGTACAGCACTTTTCCGGTGCAGATTCGGTCAAACTGTTCTCTCAATACGGACCATTTGTTGTCATGGAGTTAATGGAGCGCGGTGATCTGGCGACGTATCTCCACAAACTCGGGGACAGTGACATTGGCTTCGTGAAACCAGCTCAAGCATATCTCTGGGCGGTGCAGATTGCCGATGGAATGGCCTACCTGGAGAAAAAGAAATATATTCATCGGTATGTTTTGGTCGTTATTTCGGTGTCCTTCTTCGAACCCATTTTCCTTCCCTTTCGACGGCTCCCCTGGAGGCAGCAAACAAGGCACACCACAAACGAGCGGAATTTTACCATGTCAACCTTTATCATTCCAGCGATTTGGCAGCACGAAATTGCCTTGTGGACGGCCGGGGAGTGGTGAAAATCGGAGATTTCGGTCTTTGTCGGGACATTTACGAACGCAACTACTACCACAAGGTGGGTGCCGGAAAGCTACCCGTGCGGTGGATGGCACCAGAATCCCTTCAGTCGGCCTACTTCACTTCACACTCCGATGTCTGGTAAGCGGTCGCCTCTTATTTCGGGTGGACGAGTAGTATGATTCCAGACGGTTCACCGGTTTTCCGAGCCTTCCACCCGCTTCCATTACTCCCCCGATTGACCCCCTGTTGACTGAGGCAAATGCCGCCCGGAAGTCGATGAAACATGCCATGGTTGCCTGTTGGTACTTTTGTGATGATCCTGAATTAGTCGCGGGGTAAACATGTGGTCAAGGCATCCTCGGCCGCGCAAGACGCCTCCTTGGTTGCGGCGGGTGCGCGCGTCTCTCGCCGAGGTGAAGCCGCTTAGCAGGAGTGCGGAGAATACGTTCGCGGCGATGTCGAATGATGACTGATGCTTCTATAATTGGAACACAGATAGCGCCTTACGATCGATAACGGTTGGCAAGCAGGCCTTATACACTCTGAAGACTTAGGGTTTTTCATTTGTTCATATTGTGTTGACAATGTATGACTGGTTGGTAGGTCGCAGCGAATGGCTCGCGTTTAATGAGAGGGATGTGGTCCGGCTGGTATTCTATCGAGCCATTAAACAGTTGGTCGAAGTGTCTGACCCATCGCACAACATTCCTTCCCATCTCTTGTATCAGCTGTCCCTCGGCGTTGCGTTGGAGGTGTTGCTGGGGATGTGATTTGACGGATACGAACCGGATAAGACGAAAGAGCTTGCCGAAGTCCATAGTGTTAGAAGCAGTCTCCATGTTACCTTGAACTGCAGACAAGGATTGGTTGCAGTCTAGCCTCGCCGAGCGTGTGGCTTGCCGTCTGAGGTTTTTGAAGTCGTGACAGTCTTACACGCGGGCCTCTCTTGTCTTCGCAGATAGCTGAAGAGTGTTTTCGGTGATCCAGTCTTTTCTGTGGTATATTTCGGTCCCTATTTCGGCTTCTGTTGCTCATTGTATAAACCTTTTGATTGATTACCACTGCTGGTCAACAGATTGCTCCTCAAATGGGTACGAAAGTAGACGCGACGGCATCGGAGAAGGGTTTACGTTTAGTGAGCGACGTCAAGTGAAGCGACGTTGGCACGTCCTGGGTTGGCAGATTCTTCGTCGGGCGGTTTGGCATATATTGAAGCGCGCGCGCGCACACACAATGGTGACGTTCTTGTTGCCTGTCTCCGCGCCCCGGTACGATCTGCAGTCCTCGATCGAGGATGCCCAACGCGATAGTACTAGAATGTAGTTGATTTGGTGTGCTGCGCGGCCGTAGTTGGAGTACCACGTTAGCTGACATTTTTTTGGGTCTGTTTTTATTATTTACAGGTTGAAGGGGCTGCCGCAAAAGCAGATTAAAACCAGTCTAGGATATGTTGGTTCCAATGCGAGTACTGTGTTATTTACACTGTCCCAAGGAACCTTAATATGGCGTACACCGGAGTTAGGTAGACGAATTTCGTAGAGGCAGGCAACGTCGATTCGGTAGTTGTGTAACGTGCGTGCGTTGAGGCATTGGCTGTCGGTGTCAAAAAGTGTCCTAACGTTCGAGCAGCCGACGCGTAGGTTGAAGCTCGCTGTGGTCGTTGGGATGCGGGGTTATTGCTTGTTATCGGCTAACTGGTTTGTCCTCTCGGGCGCTGCGGGGGACTCGAGGAGCGTCGCTTCCCGGTTGCGCAGTAGCATGAATCGAGCGTATGGTTATGAGATTTTGCATAACGTTTCTTGGGGGGTTGTTGCGGGTGTGACCGACGCGTGTGCAGCTACTTGGAGCCAATGCTGCGAGTTGAGTGTCGAGCGGAGACCAAATACCAGTGGCATGCAATACCCCGTAACTAGAGGTACTACTCCTTCCCGACTCCACATATACCTCAGACCACCCATCACGACCAAATATAATTGTTGTCTCATTTTGTGGACTCGCTCTGTAAAGGTTGCGTCTTATATACACGATATACCGAACACGTTGGAGCTATACCGTGGTCGCTTTACTACAGTAGTATCACCATGAAAACCCACTTAGTTTTATTCCTTGTCCATATTTCCTTTTATGAATACTGACAATTATTATCGTTTTAAGGTCATTTGGGGTGGTCCTATGGGAGATTGCTACAATGGCTAGCCTTCCCTATCAGGGCATGTCACACGAAGAGGTGATCTCCTACGTATTGGATGGGAATACCCTTGTTTCCACCGGCGCTCCTATAAACTGTCCGCCCCTCCTGTAAGTTACATTTCTCTAGGCCAGAAAAGACGTTCGCCGTGCAGATAATCGATCCATTCAATCCTTTTTCTTCAGGCAGTCGATAATGCTTTGCTGTTGGGCGTATAGACCAACCCGGCGACCGACGTTCCTCCACCTTCTACTCTTTTTGGCTCCACGGTTTGCCGATGCGGATTTTCGACAATCGAGTTACTTCTACCTCGGTGACACTCTAAGCGAACAACCCCCACCGTGCCAGGATCTCGAGAAATCACTCACTACTCGCGGTCCTGGTCGATCCGGTTCAACTGACTTCGATATGCCCGACCTCATTCGGACAATGTTAGGACCAGCGCGTCTCTTCTCCTCGGACAATGGGTCTGGTGGAAGCAGTCTCTCAGAGGAATCGCCTCAATTCGATTACAATCTCTACAGTCCGTCACCGCACAAGCAAGAACCATCCGTTAACAATGAATTGGCATCCCCGACAGACCACTGTTTTCTTGACGTCCATGAACCGTGAAAATGTTAAGCTTTTTTTAATGCTGCAACGACTAAGTCAAATTCAGGATTTATCGCCCCGATTCTCTAATATTTTAACGCCGAAATTCCACCTTTCCTGTACTTATAATTTATATTCCGAATGATGCTGTTTTTCATTCAATTAATTTCACACCGACCAGAGGCCATGTCATAGCAGCTGGGTGTCCATTTCCTAGCGACGCACACTGTAGACAGACTGCGGATTCAAACAATGTACGTCCTTTTTGGCGGTGCATTCCATATTTTTAGTTGACCACCTCTTCATCAACACCATCTAGGGCTTGGTGGCGACCGAAGACAGGTTTGTAAGCGTGTAAAACATGGCAAAACAAATGCGGACGTTATTTTGAAAAATTCGCTGTCTTTAGGGCGACTGTTCGAATGCAACACAATTTAAGCTATTTCGATTCTCTGTCTACGCCTTTTATGCCGGGTTAGATCGTGTTTCTTGTCTCCGAGCCCTAGTATTATCAACTGTCTTCAATAAAGGATGTCCAACGCGAGCCTGCTTTAATATATTCGATTTGGTGCACGTCATTGCTGTATAGCAGAATCATCCGAGCATTCCAGTCTCCCTCTAATAGAAGAAGGTAGCCTTTGGGGACAGGGCTGACTACAGCCCGTAGCTCCCAAAAAAACTCCTCACCCAGTCTGGTTGGCTTAATGCAATTCGTAGTTGCTACGCTGGAAATGAATAACTTACCGCTGTTGCGTCGTCTAATGCACGTCCCATTCCCATGAAAGTTGGGGATTTACTTTTTCTATACTCACCACGCTCCGTTTAAACCTGTCGGAGCTGTCTGTCTCTAAGAAACCTTTCTTTGGATATCAATCTAGATCACATATTTATGCTAGATAATTTAAGATGCTAACGTCAGAATTAGGGCCAGTCTGAGATATATCGGTTCCCACGCGAACACAGCTTTGTTGGTTCTACAACCAACCGTGAATTCTGCATAATCGAGGCCATTGTAGAGACAGCAGCTATAATCGTCACCTTGAAATATCGCACACGTGAGCTAGGCAGACTTACTTGGCATAGATTAGAAGCGCAATTAAATTAGTAAATCGTACTTAATCATGATTTATTTCAACCCGGTCGGCGCAAACAAGGAACAGTGATTATTTATATCCCCGAGAACCGTCTACTTGTTTTATTTTCTATTCGTATGTGCTTCGTTTGAATTTTCTCGAGGTATGCGTTAGAAAATATCAGTGGACTTAAAAATAATTGCAATCGCTTGTATAGTTATTTTATTGAAAATAAGGCCGTGGTATTGTTTTTCGAACGTTATTAGTATATTATTTACCTCTTTCCTCCAAAACACATCTTGCCAAGCGACAGCGTGCTTGCCATTCGTTTGCATCACGACCGTTTTATCCCCCGTGGACCACCTTGCTCAGTTATACCTTATTTATTGACACGTAAAATTTCAGCACCTTTTAGAGGTATATAAAAGGATATAAATCGCTACCTCCAACAGCGACACTAAGACTTTGGCGATTACAACCTATTGGAAATATATCTCCCCCACAGTAACTGCCGTGTATTTTTTGAGTGTTTTAGCTCATCGAGTCTGTAGACCAAAATGGTATCCTTAATAAAGCGCCTACAATTATTATTAGTTGAGTTCTTCCTATTTTATTTCATTGATTTTCCGGCCTCGTTAAACATAGACAAGAATGTATTTCAGCAAACGTTGGATTTTAGGATACCTTAACACCAATCCTTAGAGCCGATAGCTTAACCCTTTTATGCACATGCCTCTAAAATGGTTATCAGATAACACCAACTAATTTATATAAGGATTATTCTTTTCAAAATCAGCTGAGCATTGCCTTGTATATCCTTAGCACGATTCAGAGTGATAAAATTAAACAAGACCGTTAGTAAAGAGGGATGAAGTTAGATACACACTAATTTGCATGGTTGCTCTATTGTTGGTGTCGTTAATTGTTTTCTGTTATGTTAGTTGTATGCACCAATTCTCGATTGGCGGTCTATAGACATGTTGGAAAGCATTCTTTCATTTTATTAGTGATCCTATCCATTTTAAATGTAGGATGTTGTTGTGTTTACGTTGCGGCAGCAAGGGTTTTATAAAACGCCCCAAAACAGCAAGTCCTTTCTCTGATTTAAATAATTGTTCTAGAGTGATATCCTCTGTCGGGAATGTTTTCTTTGGTGTTTTGAGGAGGAAATTCACTGGACAATAACCACTACAAACTTGCTAAACAGAGGTGATAAGGTTGCTATTGGTGCTTCCGGTGGCAAAGGTATTGTCGCATGGTTTATCAACCACGGCTATTATCTTAGATTCAACTGTTCTGGCTTATGTGATGAAATTACTAAATGAACGTTACGGGTATGGCGTCGAATTGATTCTTTTATCAATAGACGAAGGCATTGCTGGGTATCGAGACGATTCTCTTGAGGTACGTCGATTTCAATATACGAACTACCAATACAAGCTAGTAGCTGTAGCCGATCTTTTGTTATATTTTAGACAGTTAAGCGAAACCAGATTCAGTACGGCCTACCTCTCACAATTCTCTCGTACAAAGATCTCTATGGCTGGTCGATGGATGAAATTGTAAAAAGAATCGGTTTGAAAAATAATTGTACTTTTTGTGGGGTCTTTCGTCGCCAAGCTCTCGATAGAGGGGCCCGTCTTGTTGGTGCCAACAAAATCTGCACAGGCCACAATGCTGATGATGTTGCGGAAACCATTATGATGAATAGTAAGTCTATCATTGCTCTGTTCTATTCATACCATGCTAAAGTACACCTTTCCTTACCCATTAGATACTGCTTTATAATTTATTATTTATATTAGTACCGTATTCCAGAATGTAGGAAAGCTGCATCTCTTTTAACTTGGTTTCGTTTGTGGAGTCTATTTGGTCGGTACGCGTATCGTCAAACGCGTTTAGGGAATCCATAATTAACCAGGCTCAGAGAATCCTCACGTGCCCTTTCGCCCATTTATGCAAAATAGTAAAGCCAAGTTCCACAATCACTGTTTTTTCTATCAATCCATATTGTAGTCCTCCGATGTGACGTCGGTCGTCTTCAACGGTGTACAGACATAATTACGGTAAGCACACATGCTCTGCAATAGGCCTACTTAACTGTTGTTAGCGGGCAAACGCAGGCCCAAAATGTCACGTTTAAAATCTCAACTAAAAAAGGTGTTTATCTACCGACTTCGTGAGGATTATAAAATAAACAAGACAACGCGGTTTCGGTAGATCTTATTTTTAATCGTAAAAAAATGGTCGATTTCCATCTAAGGCGCACTCTGTGGATTGACTACTAGGCCTGGGGCGTTCCGTGTAGGCTTTGATCGTACCTGTCCACGATTTTGGTTGACCGCTGCTGTGGCAGCGCCTACCTCGACGCGTGTACGGCAAGAGACAGAGGGTTAAAACGCCAGTTTCTGGCCGCCGTATAACGTGTCTGAACCACTACTACAGCCGACGGCGTTTTAAAAAGACTGACATCTTCTCCGTGTTGGCACCCAGCGTTGTCTTATTTCTTCGTTGGACAGCCGATCACACCAGTCCGTTTTAGAGATTCGTCGGAGACACTAGTGTTTGAATATTTCCAATCTCCTTGTGTCATCGACGCGCAGTTACCAGGTTTCACTGCCGTAGGTTAGGATCGGATTGCATCGCGGTGGACTCGAATCTCGTGCGTAGTTTGTGGAACGCTTTCCTGGCGTTATGGACTCCTAGTTTTACTTCCTCCTTCGCTTGGTCGTTCGGCAGGATATTGGAACCCAGATATTGAACTGGCGCATCGTTGATGTAGATGGACTGGGAGTGGTGTTCGGAGCACGTTGAGAAGACTTCGGTTTTCAGGGGGTGATCTCCGATCCCACTGGTTTGCAATGTTAATTGTGCGGCCGAGAACCCGCTGCAAGGTAGTTGAGATGGCTCCCAGCACCATGTTGTCGTCGGCGATTTCCAGGTCGGCAATAGAAAAAAATGTTGTCACTTTGATACCGCTGTAGTCAGCGATGGCATGGCGAATTACCCAGTCCACCACGTAATTAAACAGCACCGGGGATAGGGGACAGCATTGCCTGACGCCAGCTTTTAAGAAGAATTCTTCGCTGTAGACATCGACTCTCGCTCGGGTGGATGAATAGTACGAATTCAAAAGATTCACCAGTTTAGCAGTCAGCTTCAATTATTGTCCAGAGCGACAACCTGTTTACAGAAATCGAATGCAACGCGGAAGTCAATAAAGAATTCGACTGGTGCTCGTTGGTATTTGTAGCTATGTTCAAGTATTCGGAGGAGAATAAAGGTCTGGTACACTCAACCTTGGCCACGTCCAAATCCCCCATGGTTGAGGCGTCGCAGCGGTTGAGAATTACTCAGAAGACTTGTGCCTCGCCACCCGGCTTTGTTTGAGGGGGCACTCTAGCCTTTACACGACCAAGTGCATCCCGCAAGGCATCTGTGCGACAGAATGCGAACCTTTTTGTTGTCTTGATATCGATCTCCTCCGTCGCCCAGTCTGTCGGCTTTTCCTTCGCGTGTTCGCCAAGAGATGTACTTCCCAGCTAACCGCAACAAGTTTAGTCCGGCTGTCGGCGGTGTTGCCCGAGTGTTGCCGCTTCCGCGTGCAGCTGCTTGATGATAGTTGAGTGGCAAGCGGAGACCAAGATCGGGAATACCCTGAGGCATGACAGGCCCCGCGACGACCCCAAGGGCTACGCCTACCCAACAACCTATACATCCCTATTGACTTCGGTTTCCCTGGCCCGTGTCTTTCGACCGAGAATTTGGTAATCAATAAATGTCTTCGCTTGTGTACTACTCTTTGTGCCATTCCGCCTACATAATTGAGTAACCGAATGCATATCTCCTCTGGTAGCACACTGACTAACCTCTAACGCCGGTTGAATATCCAATCGGCATGTTTACTCTGACCTCGTTTTATTCGTATCTTTTCCAGGGTGCTGATGGGACGTTGCCGCGGTTCAAACCGTTCAAGTATGCGTACGAGAAAGAGATTGTTATGTACGCGCATGCTCGCAAACTAGATTACTTCTCAACCGAATGCAAGTACTCTCCTAACGCATATCGTGGCAATGCCAGACAATACATCAAGGACCTCGAGAAGCTAAGGCCCAGGAGTATTCTCGGCAAGTATCGTTAACCATCTGAAGTCGTAATATTGGCTAAAGTACGGTTGTTATAAGCCTGTGTGGTGGTGTCTATAGGAGATTAACCTATCCCAAATTTAATATAAAATCCCGAAAATGTTGGCGTCATGTAATCAATAAGATTGTCATAAATGGTGAATGGACCACCACTTTCCACGCGTTTTTTTGGTTGAAGTAAAACAGGTCGATATCATTTGATGGTAAATTCGGTAATCAGCGAACACCGACAGGCACACTTTGATCAACCGTTCTTTACTGTTTATATTTTTTTAATTTGTGAAGGTGTTGGTTTGTTTCCAGTCTCCCTATTGTGTTGTTATCCCTTTTAGATATCATAAGTTCGGGTGAGCAAATGGTTATCAAATCAGACGTCAAAATGCCCACTCAAGGTATTATAAATTTAATTTATGCAGATTTGTGCTGAAATTTAGTTAATTGTGATTTTGACTGTCCTTGTAGGAACGTGTCTCACCTGTGGCTATATTTCAAGTCAACAATTTTGCCAGGCATGCGTTCTTCTGAAGACACTGAATGATGGGCTACCCAAGGTCAGTATCAGACCCGCGGATCTCCAGAAGTCACCACTTAATGAAAGACGAGGAGAGGATAAGGAGACTGTTTCCCTGACGGCCGAAGAGCGTGATGCAGTCTGTCGCGGCAACTGCACATGCTCCACGACTACCAAAAGACAATGATTGCTCCTCCATCCTCTTTGACACGTTTGCACGGCCCTTCCCAGAAAATCCATTTACAAACTACCTGCCTCACAGTACCTAATGAATACCGATATCTTTTGAAGCAGTTGGCAACAAATCGTGATTGAGGCTTGCATGGTCTATTCGACTTCATATGATGATTTCGAGAAGAGCGGCGAGTTTACATATGTGATTGGCCAAAGAGTGCATATTTTAGCTAACCAAGGGGGGAGAAAAAACTCCCAGGACTACGTGTGAACTTAGATCTGTCCACCCCCCTAACAACAATATGTGGTTTTTATCACATCTGAGAGATATCTCGGGTATAATTATCACCATATCTGTTATCAATCAAGAGATCACCAAGTTGGATAGTGCGGTCGCCTAGAGGGTTCACAAGATTAGGCTTCGTAGCAGTATCGAAAAAAACAATGCATTAGAAAAAAAGAGTGAAAATTGAAAGGATTTCACGGATAAATGCAAAAAGGTTTTTTTATCTACCTAAACTAACTACGAACGATCGAATAAAAAGATGCCCCCATGACGTTGCGGTTGGCATCCTCGCTCTGTTGGTGAGGGACCCTGGTTCGATTCCCTGGTCAAGCTGCCACTGGGAAAGCACGGCAACCCCCATGAAGCCGATTTATCCGCCAGCAGGAAATAGCCGCGCGAATTTGGATACAATGGGCGGAGTATCATAAATCTATTTGTGATATCAGGTTGCAAAATGCACCGCCCAAAATCCCAATAACATCATGATTAGCGTTTTGATGTTTGGCCACAATCAAATAAAACGAATATATTTCTCATAATTACGTGTTGTACAAACAATGTAGCTTTTGACAGGGTTTGCTCAAGGCTCGTTGGTGGCTGCACATGTGATACAAACTTAAAGGCTGCGCTGTGTGTTTCGGCGAAGTCGGGCAGAAAGTTTCTTAAAAAACTTAGTTAAACCACCCCGACGTCGTCCTGATGCGCTGAGTTTTAATCTTCCCTGGATTTGTTTATTATCATCCAGTAATCCGTCTACATCCCCAACGCTGCACGCAGGAGCGACCACAATGACTCCCTCTGGATCATTTATTTCTTTTTCTATTGTGGATGTCTCGAATTCCTTCCCATCAATATAACCACATGGACTGTATTCCGCACCAGTAATCTCGACTTGTTCTTTTACATAGCCATTCTTTTCCACGTCCCGTTTTTGAGTAGACACAAGATCATAATCACTGTAACTTCGCATACTTCCACAGATTTCGGCTCGAATTTCATCGGCCGAGGCAGCAGCATTGTTCACTTCAGCATTTTCCTCCAAGAATACCCGGGGTTCCGGACTTTTAAAACACGCAATTATCGGAAGGCCTTGCGCCATAACGTTATTCGCACTGCTTTCGTTATTAGCGGGCTCTTCGTTCTCGGGTGGGGGTGCCCTTTCACGTTTGATTGGTTCGCCCGGCCATTTTATTTCACTTACCAGGGCACGTCGGATTAACCAGTTTTCCAATGGGAAATTGGTATTGACGAAGCGAGTTCCCAGTGGAAGTGTGCGGGGCTCACCGGGTCGCCAGAGACAGTAATCGAGTGTGTTGCAGCGTCCTTGCAGACGGGACCCCATCTCACGCCTAGAGCAGTAGTGGAAATGATCACCGAGTCGTCGATCCATGCATAACGAATCCCAGTGACCAAGGGGCCTCTCCATATTGTACATAGTGTTGAAGACCAGATAACCTCTTTATGCGTCGACTTTCGGCTACTGGCCTTGAGACAACAGTCGATAAGGGATCACGTGGCTGTGGTTTGAATGGCTGAACTACAGGTAACCTAACGGCGTGCATCAGGTGTCTCCATCACAGTCACCACAGTTCTGAAAATCAGAATCCCTTCTGCTGGAAGAACATCTTTCAATTCTTTTTTTTAAATTTATTTACGTCTTTTTAAATTTGCGGATCAGCGCGCATTTTTTCATCCATTTTAGGAGTTAATTTAAAAATTGGAAACGGAAAAGAAGATAATTAATATATGTATTTTATTTCACTTAAATCCCTCACCCCTAATATCCATTAAATTTGCTGTTCATTTTCATGGTGGACGTTTTCAACAATTGCTTGAAATGAATAGATTTACCTTTGGCACGTATCGAAGGAATTGGGATAAATAAGCTTGAATATTCTCAGTCGTTGATAGAACGTCTTACCTATTCCCAACACGGGAGGAGGAGGAGGTTCAAATTCCTTTTGTTTTCCTCATTTGATTCGCCGGTTTACGAATGACGCACAATTAGTTATCAACGCATTCCAAACAAACAAAAACCATACAGAAAAGTGAAGACATTAATTTCGTAATTATCGTTCACTACTTCTACAGAGTTCACTGACCCGTAGGTTGCCATAGTTTATACGTTCCATGCCGAGCTCATTTTTTCCACTTCATGTTAACATTTTTTAAACCATTGATATGACAATGCATTGATCTTTTTCACGTTAAACGAAAAAGCAACGTGATAGAGCGCACGTTTGCTTGAAAGCAACTTTAAAATTGGGGTGTAGTCGCGGATGTATTGGTGCTATTACAACTGTAATTGCATTCAATATAGTCGTACATTCTGCCGCCTGGCTCAGATTTGCCAAATACCCGATACCGCATCTAAAATAAAACTCGCCCCTCCAACTCGCCCCTCCAACTCGCCCCCTCTCACGATCAGGGAAGCACCTCTGCCGCGGAGAGGGCTTCGGCACAGGATTTAAAAGGAGAGACGCCCCTATTGAAACCCACCTCAAGGCCGCGTACTTCGAAACAAATCTCCTGTTGGCCCCTCAACAGCTTGATCACCTCCTATTTGACATTGTGCAACCCCAGGGAAACGGTTTGTTCAATTATCGCCGTAGAGCTACACGAAAATAGCGAAAAATCTTCTTTCCTTTTTTCGATCATCAACGCCATTACCCTCTGCCACCGTTTTCACGCTCCCGTTATCGAGGAAGACACGGAAACGATTTCCTTCTGCGATGGTATATTCGTTGAGACTCATCCCAACCAATTAGAGGCTGTATTGGCAAACATCAATGCTATTTCGGTTGATACTGATGAAGAGAGACACTTCATTCAGGTAGAAAACTTATTGAGTGATTTCGTAACTTTACCGTTCGAGGGGCAGAAAATGTCCTCTTCGGGCTCAAGAATTCGCCCACCAAATGCAGTAGTCTGAAACGTGGATCGTCTACTCCTTCGTGGCACCATCAAGTCGAAATTGAGTTTTCAACCTACTACAGGGGTGCAACGTTAGCAGCTTATTTTATTTTTTCTTTGTTTAGGTTTGCTGTTGTATTACATATCTATTTATATCCTTTGAAATTTAACTATACTAAACTTCAGTTTGACATTATTATTAATACTAATTCTGTCTATGAATGCTTTCTTTCATATAAATTTTGATTTTTGGTGGATTTCTGTCCAAATAAGCTCACTCGTCAGAATTTTATCCGGACAACAACAAAGATCTAACAATACTTAAAAAAATATTTAAACCAGATATTCTGCTGAATTTGTGGTTAGTTAAACTAGTTATTCGATGAGGATTGATGAAGGCAACAACAGAACATCAACAGGCGATTTAAATTGTATGTGTGCATGTTATGTAAGAATAAACGATTGCTCGAAAATCGGTAAAACACACATGGCAAAGGATTGTGGTGGAAAACACTTGTAGAAGTATAAGCCATGGAAGGCCATGCAACCGGTCATTTGGTGCCCACGCTTATCGATTTTATAGCATGTACGCGTGGAGTATTAACAGCTATGACGTTTTAGGGTGGGACAAAGTGTGACTGCCCAACCTCCATGTTTTCAAATCGTGGCTACCGTTATATACACCATTGTTCCACGGAGTTTCCTTCGCCAGACGTCCTTACATCCGGCTCCTAGTTACAACAATCGGCCATGTCTTTTGGGATTCCATGGTTCTCGCCTAGACTCCTACTTTTGTTGGAAACAATGCTCCGGGGAGATGTCATCTAACTTGTTCCCATGGATCACAGAGCGTCTGATACGGCCTTACAAGGGCAGCTCTTGCAGGTTCAATTCCAGGAACGATCAATGTAATCAACATCAATTTCAATCATCCTATCCCGACAGACCACCTCAAACTCAGCGTTATTGCCGAGCACTCGATCAGAAGCCCATGCACAACAGGAGAGCAACACCGCCACACCAAAGTCGGAGCACCGACAAATTGTCCATTCTACCAGCCAGTGCAGGAAGCAACGTGCATGCTCCATAATATTAGAAGGTGGTCGAAGCAATGGTCATCAGTTAGAGTTTTTTTATTCTTATTTATGGTTTTTCATTTTTTTTTCATTTACAACTGAACATTTTTCAATTAAAATATCCGAAGTTAACCGAATACCTTTTTATTTTATTATTTTATTTGTATAATGGACAATAGGGAAAACAAATTACATGCATTCCAATCACACAGCTTGGATTAAGTTGAAATGTTTTGTTATTATTCATAATGATATTTAATAAGCAATCAATATATATATCTAGAACTGGAGGACGTAAAATACAACCTCGCCTGCACAACGCATTCACATCGTGGGGTTTAAATAACCCCAATGTAATGAACTTAGCTTATTTATCGATTTCTCCTTCGTGCTTAAATTTGTTTTGATATCATTATTCATCCTAACTCCGATTTTCTCAGATCCCCATCGTAGCTCGAAAACTAAATTTTGTGATAGCGGAGTAGAACATGAGAGTAACCGTGTTTATCGTACTCGTTTCATTTTTTATACACATTTCAATGTTCGCCGATTTGGATCCCTTTAACTCTAAGATTCCGTTTAAATTTCCCCCCCAACAGTTTCAAAGTAACGGGACTTCTGATTCATTCTCCCTAGCACTCATTTTAACCACCATTCATCCCTAGGCAGACGCAAAACGATGCTGGACAATGAAACCTCTATTGCCCAACGCTCAACTAGCCGTCATACAATCGAGTCCACGTGATACAACATTCAAATTGCAAATCTCCCAGCCACCACAACTTCATCAAGGCGACAATTTGTCCATCTGGAAGGCCGCCGCTATCACCTATCTGGAGTTGGTGCCGGAACAATCCCGAAAGATTACGCTCCGTTCCGTCCTAAGCCCCGAAGTCGCCTGCAATGTAGACGCATTGACACTCACCCCCCTAGCCCACTTCGGCCAATAACTGGGAGCACTGGAACAACTATTCCATTAACCTCTACCAGTGCCGACGCCTACTTCTAACTCATCACCCGCACCCAGAGGCATTGCGATTCTTTCCTCGCCTTTTATATTGCCCTGCAACATCTGGCTATCCGCGCATTCCCCCCACATGTTAACAAGGAAACAAAATTCCTCCTACTGAAATGATTCCGCGACCCACGTCTCGCTAACAAATTCACGCGCCACGCCCCAATTAAATGTCGAAGAGGCTCACGCGATTGCAACCCAACTTTCGCGCTCTCATTCTCACAAACTCCTTAAAGTAACTCTCAGACCAGTTGCACATCCTTGTAATATCCAGACCCTCAACGCCCTACTCCTCAACGTAACCGGTTCAGTTCTAGTATCCATCACAATCAACGGCCGAACAATCCAATGTCAAATGGGACGTTAATCTAGGCTGAGATTTTCTGAGCGCACACTAAAAGGCCGTTACATTCTTCCCCATCTTGACGTCCCTAATCATCAACAACGAAAAAATCGCCCTGGATTTCAGAGCCATCACCCGTAGAACTTTCTTCTATTACGGAGATGCCTCCGGCTACCATTCTAGAGGTCGACCGCCAGTCCCTCTACCGGGTGTTGGTACCGTTCAATCACGTTTTCACTTGGACCAATCAAACCCATCGCCACAAATTACCGTAACCAACGTCTTAGAGTTTATATTGTCGGTCCCTTCCCTCAATCACGAAAAGGCAACCGATTCCTCCTAGTAATGGTGGATTTCTTCACTAAATTAGCCGAAGCCGAACCCCTACCTGACCAGACAATGTCCGCCGTCGCCGACGCCATCGTGTGTACTTGGGTCTCGACTTGGATTCGACATCGCCATTCTCTGCATTCCGAAAAAGGAACAAACTTCGAAAGCACTCTGGTGCACAATCTGGGCGACAAGCTCGGTATCATCAAGAACAGGTCGACGGCGTACCACCCATAAGGAACGGCCAGACAGAACAGACAAACAAGTCTCTACTTTCCCTTCTACGGCCTTCATGGACACCTCCAGCAACGACTTCTGAGACACCCTACTACTACCACACTGCCTCCTAGTCTACCGTTGTACTCTACATAAATCTACAGGAGTAACCCAAGCGCGGATGACTTGCAGTCGGGAGCTCCGACTACCTACCCATTCACTTCTCCTTCATCCCATGTCTACCAACTGACGGATATCCACCAGTAATGGCAACGGTTGCCTCGATCTCACCTACATACACCCAAGTCGCGGAAGCCCGGTTTTACGATCGCCAGGACACGGTTAGCCGTTCTAGCCCGGCGATACAGTGTGGCTCAGAAGACCCAACCCGCCACGATGAATACGGAGTAAATAGCACAACCCATTGACTGTCCCATACTCTGTTATTCAGTGCCTACCGAACGTTTATCGTATCCGCCACGCCGACAAGCCCACTACGTTCCTCGTCCACTTCAATAGGCTGAAAGCGGGCCACGCCGACCCACCCCCCTCATTTCCAGTGACGGCATTACCGTTTCACATACCAGTGAACTAACCTCTTCCGCATCTTCGTCTTTGAAAGACTGATTATCCGCTTTTTCTGTTCAGTTACTACCAATAACACCCATTGTTAAGGTCACAACCGCGAACGGTGGCCGGTAAAATAATTAACCGCGAATGTCACGTTAAATTAAAACATATATATAAACACAAAAATAGATTCGAAAAAGTATCAAATAGACATATATGGAACTTAGAATGTAATCGGCAACTGAAGATGTCTTACGCAAACTCCACAGAGTCTTCAGCATCTATTTCATCAAAATGTTGTGTTTGTTCTACAACAACGATTTTCTCTCCATTTCCGGCAGGTACGTTTCTTTGAAATGAAGCCGGTCTCAAGCTGCTTCGGTCGCGGCGCTGCGTTGATTGTTCGCCGTTTATCTTACTACTGCTGCCATTCGAAGTGGCCTTCAGAGCACTGTATGTATGAGTTATGTCGCCAAATGTCATATTGCAGTGTGTAATAAGGACTTGATGTGAACAATAGCTGTCCGGAATGTGGTCGCTCTTTTTATGGGGGCATTCGAAGTTCTCGCAAACTGGTGTTTGGGTCTGACAATTGGGCTCCTCAAAATGTTCGCACTGAGGCTGCTGCTCCCAGAGGAAGGGAATAGTTCGACGCCGCGAACATCTGTTGGGAGGCTGCGAATTGGTTGGACACTGACAGCACCTTCTGAGACGGTGGTAGTATGTGGCCTTGATTGGCGTACGACATACGAGGGCTGCCCCGATGTAGGGCTTGCGGAGGGCCGTTTCAACTAACCGAGTTGCAAGATTTAAATGAGCATAACGGCAGCATTTACCAGCAGAGATCTGACTGGGATATAGGTTCTCACATGTGTTCATGGCGGTTGTGGAAAGTCATAATAAAAAAACTTGTTGACACAATCAATAAAACAATCATGTGCCAATCAAACACGTGATCTGTGTAGGATTAAACGTGTTAAACATGCTTCAGCGGTGTCGATCTCAACGATTAAATCAATTATTAAACAAACATGTACTCTACAATTGCGTTTGTTTGTCTGTTTCAACTTTTACATGTGAACCACATAAAGTAAACCTAAATTAAAATAGCCGTAAAAAGAATTTGGGAAATCCTAAATTCTTGGAAGCATTCAGATTTGATTTTTCCTTACCAGTTTCTCGAATCAAAACGTTTTGTTACTCCCATAGAATGCCATACACACCACACGCAGACTTGAAAACACCGAGGCAGCATTTGCCTCATAAACAGCAACAATGATTGACACGAATTGTGAATGCTCCGAATACCGATGTCTTCAATAAATACGGAAATGGTGTTGGGATTTTTTACTCTGTTTGAGACTGAAGATGTTTAGAACAATCCATATGCAACTAATTTAAATAACTATCTTCAACCCTGATTAGTTCCGAAAATATGTAAAATATATAACAACTGGTGAACTAGACCGCATCCGAAATCCGATCTTTAAATCATCGCCTGCAACTCACTTGGATTTGTAGTTAGTGAAATACGGGTAATTCCGTACTCACTTCGAAACGAAACCTATCCGTTGGTACACGTAATCCCCATGATCTCAAGACACTTAATCACTTCCAAAATGAAAAGCGTTCGGTGTGCACCTAATCAGCTGATGGTTGCTTTCGCGTGGAGGTAATCAGCTGTTATTGATACTGAACGGTTCAAATACACATGCTGTGCTTTTTTCTAAAATAGCCCACAATTCACGTCTCTCGAAAGTCTAAGAAAAAGGGTTCACCGGCAAAAATCTACAATCATGCATTCATTTTCTATCCCTTCAACAACTCAACATGTAACGAACATGACTGTACCGAAAATTGGGACGCTTATTCCAAATCGCATTTTTGTCGGTGGAATTACATCGACTGTATGTTATATAGTCCAGCCAACTTACCCTATTAGACCACTGAAGAAGACTTGCGACTATTTTTTGGGAAATTCGGACCAGTGAAGGACGTGAAAGTCATTTGTGACAGGTCCGGTTTATCTAAAGGGAATTATGGCTTCGTTACTTTTGAAAACCAAGAAACTGCAGAGAGAATAATTAAAAGCGAGGTAATGTTTTCTTTCATATACATTTTATCATTCACGGTAGGGAGAATCACTTATATTTAACGATCGGAAACTCAATATTGGCCATGCCGTAAGGAAACAGGTATGTTCAATTCATAGTTTTATTCGCGCTGATTTAGACTGTTTTCCAACAAGGTATGTTTTTTTAAGAATCCTATTTGAAACACAAACTTATCAAATAGATGGCAATGCACCCCTGATTTTCTCCAATACATCAATCCCTATCACAAATGGATTATCCTACATCCCAGTTAATGGGCAAGCTGTACAAATACAATCAAATAACCCCGTAAGTTGGTTTTACCGTCCGTTGTTAATTAAAATTTCCGAAACTCCTAAAATGAACATTAAATATAGTGTCCACCGATGACGCGCTTTGTATAAATGCCGTATCCCGGGGTGTTAGAGAAAACGGTCATTCTCTATTTATATAAAACCCCATACCCTGTTACGTCATTCTAACGGCGGCCATTTATTTGGACTTTTAAACATTCGTTGGATTTCTACACTATAATTTAATTTCTATTTTATACTGAACTTGAAATATAAAACAAATCACTAGGATAAGAATAATTGGCTATTACTGGATCAATATCACTTTCTGCTCTTCCAGCAAAACGTGTTTTCCCCAACCATGGTGATACCCCAGGCGTCACAACCAAGCAACTCATCCCTTTATGGATCTCCGGCGCCCCCTTCGACTCAATCCTCAGGCGCCTTCGCGGACATGTGTTCAATTCCCATGCACGTAACTCCCCCAACGATGTCCAACCATTTTGGCGGTCTAGGAGGCAGTCTTATTCCAGCAGGCTCCCTTCTTTATATTCACACACCCGTCATCATTCCCAACCTCGGTATTGCCGGTTCTGCGGCAAATGCTATCGAGGTTATCTATCCGCCACCTCTTGCTGTTAATTGTGTCCACGACGTCTGTGCGGGTAGAAGGAACGATGTCTCAGTGACTCGCATGAAAGATTCCACCACTAACCAGAAGGTGCAAACACCAATTTCGTTTTCGAAGCATTATAACTACCAGCACTCTGAAGAGATCAGAACGTGTGAACCACCGACACCGCAGCAGCCAAAACGCGAACATCAGCAAATGAGTTTGTGGCAGAAGTTAGTTCAGAACGGCGAGCACGTGACGCCTTGGATAGCACCGGATCATTCAGTAAGTTCCAAATTGGGTTATATTGAATGTGTTCATTTCCATCCCAAATTTTCATGCTCCCTAAAATTGGTGAGGCATTTTTCAGTGTGATGAAATAATAAAAGTAGGTTACACATGCAATAAACCTCAAAATCCTTAACGCCGTCTGGATATTTTGCATATAGTATTGTCAAACTGTGAACCTCATTGTTACTACGTCGTTTGGCCAATGCACCAAAAAACGGAGCAAACAAATTAATCTTGGCTATTTTTAAAGGAAACGTCAAGCTACTTTACGACAGCAGTTAGGCTTGCTTCTGTCGTACCACCACACACCACCAACCCCTTCCCAGCCACACTCATGCCTTTCGCAATACTTGAAACTTTCCCTGCAGCCAGTTATTCTTAACAACTGCAACAACTGCCGTTATACGAGCGTTTTTTCGGTTCTTAGCAAAAAAATTCATTTTACGAGAATGGAGGCGGCAGCGTTAACCCCCCGCTCCACTCTTGACAGAACAACAGGTTTCCAAAACTAGAACGTGACAATTATTCGGTTGTTATTTTCGAAAGCCGGAAAAAAGTTAGAGATTCTCATTTCCAGGCCATGTATGCATTGGCAGAACGACAGTCTGGCTTATTTATGGACACTAACCGCGGGATGTAAACAGCTTAAGAATGAATATAAATACGCAATTTCATCATTTTAGATTCGAAAAACACATTCTTCTACAGACACTAATGATACGTATGCTGAAGAACTAAGGTATGCGCGAAATCAGGTGTCGCCATGGTATCCGTCCACGAAGACTAAACTGTCACCAAGAAACGAAATCAATAGCACTCAAGCGACTTGTTGTGAAGAGGCCGAATCGAAATCGCGCATTTATGGTTTCCCGAATATTTCGGAAAGTCAATTCCAACAGGTTTGCCGTTTGTAAAATCACATATGTGGTACACGCTTGAAACGCCGTATCTCAATTAACACAATTTATATAATTCAGGCCGATATTAAACTCTGTATTTCCTGACGCAATATAGGTTTCGTCTATTTTTCATAACCACCAATCTGAGTCGTTGCACTCGCCCCTTTCCAACTCTGCGAATCTCCACAATGGAAGAGATCACCCAAGGTCGGAGCCGAGCCTCTTTCAACGCTGGACTTCTCGCATGGACGATAACGCTTCCCAACTTTTCCAGAGTGAAGGCTGCGCTTACAACGATTCGCTATTCAATAATCTTCCCTGCAGTTTATCAAGCCAACTGAGAAATATGGATTTAAATGTCGATGCGGTTCGTCTTAGCGAAGAAGCTAAGACCACATCGTTCCTTATTCAGACGAACCGAATAAGTCCCGCGCAGAGTCCTGTTAACGGCGCAAATGCCTGCGGGGACTCCTCGGCTAGACGAATGCTGTAAACGATGGCAATTTCATCCCGTAACACGAACAATCGGCAATTTTATCATAATTTTCTTCCCTTTCTTCGCAACTCAACACATTCCCAATTTTGTTCACTTGTTATTGATCTCTACGAGTCCTTGACCGTGACGTCGTTCAATGAAACAATCATCAACATGATTACGAGCCCTACAAACACCTTCCATATAGCTGATGTTTTTTCGATTAGGTTTGACTCTAATTGTTTTATCTCTGAAAATCCCATCTCTTCACCCATTCTGACTGTTTGTTTTTTCAAGAAGATTCCCCGCCCACACGGGCCATAAATCCATGAAACACGAAACGTTTGTGTTTTAAATGTACGCAAGAAACATTATTCTGTTCTCATAGTGTTGCATGATGTAATAAAGCAAACATGACAGATGCAAACGGTTGTTAACCGCATTTTACGTTTTCTTAATATCTTACTTAAATATTTATTAATTAGTTAATGATATATCAAAACCAAATTGTTGCGTATTGGGGAAATATCATGTTCACAACTGAGCAAGAACCATCAAACACATTTGAATTCCCACCAAATTCAACCCACGTCCTTTTCGACCAATCAGACGCTTTGGTTTCTGGAAATCGACCAACTGAATTCAGCTCGACCAATAACATGTTTGCCAGTTAGCACAATTGCAAGGTTGTTCCATTCCCCCAGACGTAGACGTTTTATCTCTGCCTTTGGCACTTCCGCATCATGAAAGCTATTTTGTTCTGTACGCTGTCACTTATATTTCCAGGTATCATCGGAAGAGAGCAGACTGCACCAAGAGTTTTAGGGGGCTCACTCGGTGAGCACATCTGTCCGTCCTATTGTGAATGTTTACGGGAAGAGACTGTTGACTGGGATGCAATTTATTCTGCCGAGTGCCATGTGGCGCTAAATACGCTGCCCTTGGTCTGTGGAAAACGGTGGACAAGCTTGAAGATCAATATCAACAACCGGTCAACTGCAGCGACAGCAAAACAGAATATTATTAAGAGCGCCGATTCAATTTTCTCCTACTGTCATGATCTCACAAGTTTGTATCTGCGACAGGTCGGTGAAGTTAAAAATCCATTCGTTTTTCAGGCTGTTATGCAGGGCCTTAGAGATTTGCGTCGCATTTGGTTTCACTTTATGCAAATTGAAATCGACGGTACTGCAACAGCGAATTTCTACAATTTACCTGCTAAAATTGAACTAATTGCCTTTTCAGATTGTCATATTAATCTGGATGTTGGCAAAGCCCTCTTTTTCAACGCACCATTTAGTCTTCGGCAATTGCGACTTACAAACGTTAGCCTAACGGGTGTGTTTTCGCGACACTTACTGGATAATCTGTGCCACACAGCGTCGAATGCCATCCGCCCAAATGATCTCGTGTCCCTCTATTTGGATAAAAACTATTTGCAAAGTCTCGCTCGTGACAGTTTGGTAGGATGCAGGCATCTTCGAGTTCTTCAGCTCTCTTATAATCACCTTGTTGGAACTCTGGAGGAGGTAATGAGTGTCCAGATATCAAAAACAAATAAAAAATGGACAACAGAGTACACGCATGCTGCACTGGAATCATTCGCGCTGGGCGTACTGGAACATACCCCTTTCCTACAAGCGCTGGACCTATCTGGAAACTTCATTACTGGAATCAGCACTCCTATGTGGGCCTTCGGGAGAAATGGTAGCGAATTTCACAGCTTAACCGAGCTTAGAACAATCTCTTTGTCAAATAACAACCTAAGCTTCATAGTTCGTGGTGCCTTTCAGGGTGCCCCGAATCTGCGTGAAATTGATCTTTCCCGTAATCCGAAACTCTTCTGCCCAACGCACATTGATACACCCCACTTTTACTCATACATCGATCCCTATATATTTGGTGGTGTGGAGAAACTTGCAAAAATCTATTGGGATTTCTCTGATAAGACGTGCATTCTTAGCGCGATGATGTCAGACTCCACCTTTGGAATCCTATCGGAAGGACTTTTTAGATTATTTTCATCAAGACCACTCTGTTTAAGCGAATTACCGCCAATTTATTTGGAAAATATAAACGCTTCCGTGACTCCATCGACGCTTGAAAACAAACCGAATAAAATACTGACAATGGAAATGATGAAAGCATCGTGGAGTGCTATGGAAATTACATCAAGTTTTCTTTGTGGTCTAATTGGTCTTCTTTTGATTTCTCTGCTGATTGTTCTTATCATAAACAGTAAGACGATTTACGAGGCAATTTCGGACTGTTGTTGCAGTAGCCCAAAGGAGCAAGGCCAATCACCGAATACAATTCATGTGCCATCTAAGGAGGAAAGAGACGGACGCCGCAGCAACCCATGCAACACGCTGCCAAGAAGCCGGTTCCTTTTATTAACAAACAAAGAGATCGAGTTAAACAATGGTGCTGGGCGAAGCAGTAGCCTCCAGAACCTCTGCCTTGCATGCCTGGAGCAGCCACCACCGACTACTGTGGCATACGCACAGCCACTCGAGTTCTATGACAATTACAGACATTTGACGACGAGTTTTGTAAGCGAAGGAGGGAAAGCACAAGGAAGATGTCAGGTGAAGCGCACATCTGGTACCGAAGTGACAAGAGTTTTGATGGAACAGTGCCAGCAAACACCGAGCCCACGACAACAAACCGAAAGAAGAGTTACTATTCCCGAGCGCAACTATATTTAATAAACCACACCGCAAAAAACGAAATCAAAGGCGAATCAAGTTATCGAATGCACCAGAAATTCTTTTAAGGAATTAATAGATAGTATGTTTATGGTGTACACCTTTTCCTTAAAGTGACAATAAATGTGCTTTTAACGTAACCGGTGTCCACTGCAGTTAAAAACTTGATTCAACGTTTTGTTGGTTGAATTAAACAAATTATATTATAAGTAAACGAATTAGGTTAAAATACTTATAGGGGCGGATAACCGTTATTTGAAATGTCAAAACTGCCTTATATGACCACACCATTAAATTCATGCCCGAATAAAGTATATTTCCATCTTCTTTATTGAACTAAGTAGATACGCTGAATTGAACCAGAGTTGATTGTATAATGTTTTATCAACTTTTAGAAATTTAATGCGAGCAACAAGAAATCATTTGAATCGGCTTTATTTGAATATTTTGCGTTATTTAGAATTTAAGGGTTACATTATTTTGTGATTAAGAAGGCGTGCCGTGATTCGCAGTTCGACGACAACTTAACCCTTTTATGACATACACGTCTAAAAGGGTAATATAAGAGAACGCAAACCAAAGTATAATCAAGATAGTTTTCTTGATTTAATAATACAAAGCCATAACGTTAAGTCGGCGATCGTGCGTTCGTGGGCCGAAATCAGTTCGTGTCCGTTAAAACAAAAGGGGGCGTTTAAGGTCACTACATGGCTCCCCCTTAGACTCTTCGTCGACAGGGGAAGAGATACAATGAGGATGGCTGGTGGGGTTGCAGGTTAACAGACGGTAAATTAACGGGCAAAGTTTGTTAGATGCAGGGGTGTTCGGCTGATACGACCGCTTCGTGTACGGGAGGTCGTCAGGAGACTCCGGACTGATTCGGGCAGGAGCAATAGAAGATGACACAATAGAGTTTCCTGGGGGAATCGCGTCGTTCGGTTGGCCAGTCAGTTCGGGCGGATTGCGAATTGGAACAGTATTGAAAAGGGTTCCTCGACGAAGGCACTCTTGAGTCGATCAATTGAAACCGTTTCATGGCGTCCATTCATGGATATTTTAAACGTTTTATCCGAACGGAAAAGGACCATCATATGGCGGTTCAAGAGGACGACGGACTCGATCACAACGGAGAAAAACGTGGGTGCTCTTTTGCAGTTGTGGGTTGACCTGGGAGCCTGACTTCTGGGGTCTGGTTTCTTTAGGCCGAACGCTCCAAGCAAAACTGCGTAGCCTCTGAAGAACATCGGAGACAAACAGGGACGGCTCAGCTGCTCTTGGGTTAACAAACTCACCCGGTAAGCGGAGAGTTGCGCCGTAGACCAATTCCGCCGGGCAAGAGTCGACGTCCGGTTTAAAAGTTGCACGAATTCCAAGCAAGACGAGAGACAAATTGTCTCCCCAGTGTTCTCGGTCATCCTGAGCCATGAAGGAGGACTTGCAGTGTTCGATGGAGGCGCTCAACCATCACATCTTTTGGAAAAGCGTTGATTCGAATTGTGCCCCTCGGTCGGTTGTCAAACGACACGGAGATCCGGAGCGCGACCCAGCCAGTTTTGAAGGAAGGCGAGAACGACCGTTTCTGCGCCGATGTCCGCTAGCGGTATAACTTCGCACCAACGGGTGAAGCTATCTACACAAGTCAGCAAGTACCGGAAACCCCTGGACGAGGGCAACGGGCCGATTAAATCCACATGAACGTGGCTAAACCGTGCGCTGGGTGCGTCGAACGTGCCGATCGGTGCCCTGGTGTGACGATTGACTTTTACTTGCTGACACCGAAGGCATGCCCGTGTCCACGGGCGGACGTCCCTTTGCAATCCCTTCCATGAAAACCTTTCAGCCACTAGTCGGGTGGTTGCGCGAATACCAGGGTGCGAGAGACCATGAACCATTTCGAAAACTTGGCGCCGCATGCATTGCGGAACTAGCGGGCGAGGGTAAGATCTCCTCGTAGTCGGTACCATTAGCGAGCTGCAGACTGTTCAACTCGATGCGCGAAAGGGCGTCGGCAACCTCATTATCTGCGCCGCGGATATGACGGAATTCCAGGTCGAACTGGGAGAGGAAATCGAGTTTTCGGATCTCGCGTTCGTTGTAGCGAGAAGAGTAGGAGGCCATGGCATGAATCAACGGCTTGTGGTCCGTGAAAATTAGAATGCGGCCACCTTCCGCAAAATGGCGAAAATGCTTTACGCTTAGGTAAGCCGCCAATAATTCACGACCGAAGGTGCTGTATCGGCGTTCCGTTGGTGATAAAGACTTCGAAAAAAACGCTAGTGGTTGTCGCCGATGCTCGTCCCCTTGGTTTAGTACAGCGCCGACTGCAGTGTTCGAAGCATCCACCATCAAAGATAGTTGGGCATCAGGGCGCGGATGAACCAATAAGGTCGCGGCAGCGAGACTAGCCTTCAACTTCTGGAAGGCTGCACTCTGTTCTGGTGACAGTTTAACCTGACCGTTTCCGCTGGAGGTCAGAGGGGTTAACGGCGAGGCCATCTCGGCAAAATCGGCGATGAAACGTCGGTAAAAATTCAGCATCCCGAGGAATTGTCGAAGCTGACGCTTTGTGCTGGGCTCCGGGTAGTCAGCAACCGCTGTTACCTTCGCGTCCAGTGGTCGAACCCCAGATCATTTACCAAGTGACCCAGGAAACTTACTTCGGTTCGGCCAAAATGGCATTTCTCGGGGTTCACCACGAGCCCGTGTTCATCCAGGCGCCGAAGGACCACTTCCAAATGTCGCAGGTGCTCTTCTTCGTCTTTGCTGGCGATTAGAATGTCATCGATATAAGCACAACAGAAGTCGAAACCGCGAAGAATTGATTCGATGGAGCGTTGAAAGGTTTGGGAAGCGTTTCTGAGCCAAAACGGCATCCGTAAGAATTCGAATGATCCAAAGGGAGTGGTGATTGCCGTTGTCGGGATGTCCTCAGGGGCGATCGGTATCTGGGGGTACGCCCGGACCAGATCTATTGTGGAGAAAATCTTCTTTCCATGTAGGAACGAGACACAGTCGTGAATGTGCGGCAGAGGATAGCGGTCAGGAACTGTGACTGCGTTCAGGGCTCAATAGTCGCCACAAGGACGCCAATCCCCGGGTGTGGTCTTCTTAACCATATGGAGCGGGGATGACCACTTGCTGTCGGACGGGCGTGTGATTTCAAGCTCCATCATTCGTTCGAATTCCTTTTGTGCTATGTGTATAATCAAGATAGTTTTCTTGATTTAATAATACAAAGCCATAACGTTAAGTCGGCGATCGTGCGTTCGTGGGCCGAAATCGGTTCGTGTCCGTTTAAACAAAAAGGGGCGTTTAAGGTCACTGCAGGCACAAGCCGATTTAATAGCAGATTCAGCAAATCATTTCAAATAACGAGCAAGAAGAAGCGAAAATCGATCATGCATGCGGTTTGGATGTTGCAAATTGATAGCCCCGATCATGCCCGCCAATTAGTATATATTTCGAGAGTGATATGTGCCGTTCTGGCCAATGTATCTTTTTATTCCATAATTATTTACTTATTGTAGAGATCGTCAAACATGTAAATACCCACGCATTACATCCTAAATACGTCGTATTGGGTTACGCATCAGTCGGCACCGTTTTCGTGTCCACCGATGCCATTCGTTTGCGTCATGGCGGGGTTGGTTTTTCTGTTTGACATGTCTGCCGAAAATAGCTGGCGATATACCAGTCCACAGCGGTTTTATGGTTTCAAAAAATTATATTTCGTATTGGCCAAGAGTGAATAATCGTACGAAAGACGTCGGTGCGTTCAGGATGCGCACCACGGTATATTAGGTTGCGTATATTACGCGTAGTATGCTAAAGTGGTGTTATGATGTTAATCGCCGTAGATCAGAAGATTTGCACGCGCACATAACGCCCGCAAATGTATTAGTGCGATGAATTCGTTGTCCAACAAATAGGGAAATAAATAAAATTGTTTAATTTTTTTAGTTTCTAGAGTTTGATCATGATCAAAACCGCTTTCTTGAACAGTAGGCACGATGTCTTCCTCTGGTCAGTCGAGACCTCACCGAACACATGCTGTGAAAATCCAGTCGTTCGAAAGACTTAAGCGCAACTAATTATGGCTGACCAATTGATGGCTCACACGAACACGGATACGGACTGCCGACAGTCTCAGGTTACGGAAAGCAAATTTGATCCGCTGAGCTATCAGCCATATATCAGAACTGCAGAACTGCGTCATGATATTAAGGTAAGTTGATACATCCGGTTTCCGCCTCATTGGATATGGCATATTGTATTTACTATATCAATGAATGAGTCAAAAAAACGCATAGAATTGAAAATTCCAATTCCTGGGAAAGATGTTCCGACGAGAGGTGTACCAAAGAACTACTAGTCAAATAAACAATTGTGTGAGTTGTATATAATTGAATTAGAATTTTTTTTCCCGTAACTAATCATTCGTTTATATAAGCAGCTATTTGAAAAGAGAAGCTCTTCAGCTAATAAAATAACGAGAACCAGGAGACATGCCTTTGCAAACGATTCATCGATTAATTTTTTCTGCTTTTTTTAAATTTTCTGTAAGTTAGATGTTGGGGGATGTCATTTCCTTGCAACGAGTAATATATTTGGGAAAATTTCATACTTAATCCGGATTAAACGGAGATAAGTTATCCAGAAAGGCAAATCATTATCCCAAAGTATATACAGTTATTACAGTTATTATTAAACAATTCGCGCTATTTGAGGTATTTATTTCTTAAAATCGGTTTCCCTTTCACGTCATGTCTTCTAACTGCACAGTTATGATTATTAATTAGACTATTTGCTGATTTATAAAGATTATATTATTTTTATCTTTTTTGTTCCACTTTTTCAATTCAAGGTCGACTATGCGAATACCACCAATTGCACGAGAGAGTGCTAAATACGGAGTGAGTGGCTAAATACGAATAATAGCTATAAATATTCATGTTTTACTCTACTATATTTTGCATTATAAAAGTGATAAATATAACCATTTAATAAACATATACATTATGATTTATTATCTATATTTGCCATACGTCGAATGATTATGCATTTATAAACATTGCTTCTCAACAGGAACTTTTAATATATTCTTCAGTATGGCCAGATATATGTATATTTTAGTCATGGTTGGATAAATGCCTAGTAGTTTGGTAAAATTTGGTGATTGCTTGCCTTTTGTTTACACATAAACAAGATATTTAAAAACGTATCTTGGGCACGTGTCGACGCGATGGGGATAAATGAACCATTGTTTTCTCTGATGTTGATATATCATTATATTTACATTGCCCCTCACAGTCTGATATATAAATATATTATCGCGGCTCAAATCCCTGGCGTTTTCTCCTATTTATTCGCTCGGTTCACTACTTCTACAATTTTCTTCAATTGATTTGCCACGGACCGGTTTGATTGTTCAGAACGTCAGGCAAACAAATACAGACATCAAATAAACCAACTTTTCTCTTCTCAACACACCCAAATGCCGTTTCCTTGCGTTAATTCTTACGATTGATACGAATTTTCAATAAGATTCTTGAATATCTGCATATTATTTTGTCGTGGTTCAAGCTATTTTCCAATTTATTTTGATTCCTTTTAAAATTATTATCACCCGTTTTAGTTTAGCAGAAAGAAAATTCTAAATTGGTCTCCGAATGTGTTATTATCTTACTTTAAAAATACATTCGCGGGATTTACTGACAGTAATTTTATCGGAAACTTGGATTTGCATGAATGCTTTGTTAATCATGAATACGTAAACGTGCGGTAACATATGGAATTGGTTCGTCGGAATTTTATATTTGCTTCATTCATTGGTCTATTGAATGCACCAAAAATCAGCATGAGCTAACAATTTGCCGTTTTTTACGATATTTTTGAACGCGAGACGCATCCTACGAAAACGAAACACAGCGTGCTTGCTTTTTATTATCATTAAACAAATAACTTTCTGAATACACGTCTACTTCGCAGAGTTTGTACCATTCGTTATTATTTACCATGCGTGTCTATTGTAGAACCAGAATGGTACGTTGGGCATGGCGAAATGGTTGGCCCAATATCAATCGAAAAAGTCTTATCTTCTTTTTTGGCATCGCGAGCCTTCTTTTAATTGCCTTAAGGTTCTGTCCAGCGCTGCCCCACTGCTGTGGAGAATGCGGAGAACTCAAAGAACAGGAACCATTCATTTTCATTGGGGGGCATCCCAGGAGTGGTAGGAAAACCTTCATGCTTGCCTTTTTTCTTTTAAAAACCCAGCATTATTCCAGCTTACCTATTGATTGTAACAAGGTATCATGCAGTGCATACGTTTCGGCACAAGGGCAACCTAACGTATTATATAAACATAACTTATGCGGTTTTTGCATGCAATCTGATAATATGGGAATTAATTTTATTTCATATTATAAAATAACACTTTAAATAATCCCACAGACCCTCTTAGATGCAGTCATTGCTTTTAACAGGAGTTGAAACACTTGGACTAGGCAGCAAGAGTTGATTTAAATACTTCCATTTTTGAGACACCGTTTTTTAGGAACAACGTTAATGCGCGTCTTGCTCGACGTCCATCCTTCCATACGCTGCGGTCCTGAAACTCACATTCTCCCGCTCTTTCTCCATCTGCATTCATCAAAGATAGTTCCCCTACAAAAAGAACGTCTCCCATTAGCTAACATTTCGCGGGAAACTGTTGATGCAATTTACACGGACATTATTCATTCCCTGCTTCACAAAACTGGACCAAGGGCGGATCGCCTCTGTGTTAAGGATCCCTTCATCGATGCTTCCATAGAATACCTACTAAATCTTTTCCCGAATTCCAAGTTTATCCTTATGGTTCGTGATGGGCGGGCCGTCGTCAATTCAATTATGAGGTATGCACAGTCGGATACAGTAGGGTACATGCTCTGAATTGGACTATCTAGCAAGTCAGGACTTCTTAGCTCCTGTTATCGGAAAATAATATGGAAAGGTCATGCTTAAAAAAACTTTTAATTTTATCTACAAATTCCACATATTCATACTCCATCCATAAAATATAGTTATCGTTGTTTATAATCGTATTAATATCCCACTTTTTTATGGGTGTTTGGAGGGCGTAATTATATATTTTAGGGTACTGTAATTCGCCAAAATAAATTGATTTTCCTCGATCTAATTTATCTGGTATCTTTACCTTGTTGTTTTTTTACACCACTAAATTTGTGTTTAATCTGTAGCCGAGCAGTTCACATAACTGGATTGAATATCTCCGATCCGGATGCGATCTTGAATGCTTGGAACAAGCACTACGATCAGGTGAATTGGGTGTGTGAAAGGTGCCAAAGATGCACCGTCGTGAAATACGAACAACTGGTATTGCGACCACGTACGACGTTGACGTCACTACTTAGTACGTTAGTTTAAGACCATATTCATAACAGGTTCGGGATAGTAGTGTAGAAGTGCATTTTCGATTTTGTAATAAATAATCAAACGCCGATAATGCCTTAGTGATGCATCAGTGAGACGTTTGCTTCTGTCTCTTTCGTAAAATACGAAAAACCAATGCCCGGAATTGTATTTAAATCAAGTTTAAGGCATTATCGTATTTCAGAATGGCTCAACATTGCGTGGCACGAGGCGGTAATGCGGCACGATGAAAAGGTTAACGAGGTTGCTCTTTCCAAGTTAGTAAATTTCTTCTTTTTTAACCCCCGTCCCACTAAATTATAACCTATGAAATGCAGGAACGCAACTATATCAGTATTTGTAGAAATCTTTCTAGCCAGTGTTTTCACTTTACCCTAATAAGTTCAGTGGCCTAACTTTTAACTTTTTTGACATTGTACTATGTATTATTTTTAGAATAAAAAAACCTTTTGAATAGAGATTAGTTCCGAACAATTAATCTTTCTCGTTTTTTATATAATTTGACCCGCTCATGCTTGTTCGTGAAAGATTGAAGCTTTTAAATGTATTAAACCGGATTATTTGATTCATATACCCATTAAGATGACACTGTATTAAGCTGTCGTTGCAATTAATGAATCAGAGACAGTATACAGATGACTTTGTATTATGTAATGTCTACAACCGCGTAAATTCCTCGCACCTTATGTTTTGATATTCTTAGCATTATAACATTTTATCGATCACCTATACGCTAAAATATATAATTATGAATAAATCTAGTTTACACTGAAATTTCTCTGATATGTTATATACAACATCGACCCCATTGCAGGCTATTTTCAGAATTATTTTATGAGAAACTCTATGTTTTGTAGATTTTAACCCAGGAATAATGTGCATTTTTTAACTTAAAGAAAGGAAAAGAGTACATCACAAGTTGTCTTTCCGGTGTACACAGACGCTCTTGGAGAGTGGGCAAAGCCCGGCTCCAAAATCAATAGCAGTTTCATGCAACGTGCCAGTTCGTTGAAAATGATGAAGTTCTTTGGATACTCCGGTTTACAAATGCCGCCGGTCTACGGCATTCCGGAACCAGAGGTTGAAGCAAGAGCCAAGGAACTGCATGATAATGCAGATTTCAGACAACTGTTCAAGTCTCTTCATTAAGCTGCGTTTGTAACATGTGCTTGTATACAGGCCGTTTCAAATTAATCGAATAAAGATTTCTGTTTACCTTTTTACAACAAACATCACATTGCATTTTATGAAGAACCAATTTTGGTTTCCGCAATTTGTCACGACATATTATGGTCGAGTATAAGTAGAAATGCAGCAATATATAAATGTTAAGTGTCCGTGTGATTTTAAATGGATAACTATTCAACAAATTGACAGGAGGTCGAAGATTGGAGGTTGAACTTTAACATTTGAGACAGCATTTGCTGACATTTCATGGTGCGCATTAAGTAATAAAGCATTCAAGCTTTAACCCACTGTGGTTAATCGGATGTGTTGTTGAATGGGTTGAGTATGCATTGCAAAGTCATTATTAATGAAGGGAAATGATTGCATAAGGTTTAAATTAAAACTATTGGAGTTATTTAATCCACCATAAGTATTCACTTGATTCGTTACATCGCATTTTCCTGGAGACATAATTGAGGCTGCTGGCAAAGCGTTTCATAATTCTACCAAAAAAAATATTCAAAAAGTGTCGATTTGAAAAAGACTGTCGTATTGCGATTAAAATATTACCTAAATTATGTCCCAGTAGCCTAAGTGCTGTAATCCAATTTAACCAATATAATCAATTAGCTTCTTACAAAGAGCACGAGTGGTAACAGATAATTTTAAAATATAAATTTATTGTCTTGTAATAGAAACCCCAGACGATAGTGGCGTGTTTTAAAGGCTTTAGTGATCATAGCAGATTTGTTAGAACAAGAATTGATGTTAGGGTACAGGGGTCAAGGGTGCAAGTAGGTGACAGAGCAGTTTAATGTCGCAGTAGGGTGGTTTAAGGCGTGTGCAGCTGAAACAAGCGGAGGCAGAGGATTCTCGTCTAAATTCCAAGACAATGGGTAGCGTTCAATAATGCCAAAACACGCGCCATGCCTGTTTTATGCGTAGGCGTGTCTGAAACACTGTACCTTAACAACAGGTTTATTAATAATGCCCCAGCCACACTTTCGGTAAATAACACGGGTACAAATTAGCTAATTAAAAGTTATATGCAAGCATAGATGAATTCACGTTTTAGCACAACTTATGTGCGTCATTTCCTCTTTTTGCTCGGTTATCTGCATATCCGCATTCTGTATTATATAAATGTTATTTTCATACAAAATCCGAGATTTCCGTTTCCTAATTTGATTGAAAAGGTTGATTGTGAAAATCTGTCGACCAATCCGCAAACATCGCTGTCGCTCTGTCTTTGCAATGACATTATTAATCTCTGCAGGTGTTTCAAAAGGTTTCGGAACACTGTAATATGTGCCTTTGGTGCCGTCGTTGTGTTGCTAGTCATCCACAAACAAAACTAGTTACAACAAATGGTGTAGAAGCTAGGGTGAATTATAACGTTTTATTAAGTACATGGAACAAAACGTCACTTAATTATGTTGAAATTCAATGTTGAATGGTCGAATCTTACTTAACATTAGGGACGGTTAGACGGAATTTTAATTGATAAAAACTCTCGGGGAATGTCGTTCAATAGGAAGGCTTCCAGAAGGCACATAAACCCGGCAATAACTTCGTGCTGACAATCACTTAATCGGGGCCATCAAGCGCTAAACGACCATGCGTCGGCTTAATTATTGCTAGTAAGGTGACGGATTGTCAATATAAGAAGTTATCCATATTTTCATACATTTTTTCTGATTACGTCAATAAACTGGATTTTTATTCTATTTCGTACTCACGTCGGTTATTTGACTTATAGGCCCACATTTGCCGCAGAATAGTAGCATTCAATTGCGAGCTGTCCTTTGTATACAATATCATCAGGACACGCCCAGTTTCCGGCAAAGAAGCTGAAAATTACATGTCCTCCATCAAATGTTATTTAGAATCATCGCGTGCACTGTTTAACCATACGAAATTGCTCTTTCGTGCAATCTTCACCTCACATTGCTTGGTCATCGATGTTTAAGAATTATCTTTAGGGAGGTGATACTGAGTACAGAATATGTTAAAATGTTTACGATAAAATAATCAGAACATTCAACGTCTACATTTATTCACGTTCAGCGCTGATCGGACTAATGAAAAAATCCATGTACTCGAACCAAAAACAATTATCATGCGAAATTATTTTACGGAAGTTGGTGACTTAATGGATGGGCGTGCCACGGATTTGGGACTTTAGGTGCTGCGGACATTCGGAGACTATCTTGAGACAAACGGATCGTAAAACATTATCATTATGGTCCTTTAGACCAAAATGTATTCATAAATTAAACTACATAATTTGTATAGACTTGCTGTGCATTCACGAATTTTCACTTTGGCCCCGTCTTTGGTAGACGTTAAATAGTGGGTTTCAACTCAGCCTTCATCTGGAATTTTTCAATCCTAACATGATACACAAGCTGCATGGGAGAATTTCAGCAAGGGGCCGTGCGTTTCACAACAACAAAAATGTAAAACTACTCAAGGTCAAGATTCACCAATAAATTCACCGTGTTGTTGTATATATGATTTCTTCCTAATTGAAACACCACATCAGATGTTTAAAAGCCGAAGTGGTATTGGAAGTGACTTCATCGTGACCAAGTATTAGGGATTTATAACTCTATATTGATGTACATACCTTCCTGTTGAAAAAATTCAACGGATTACACGAAATTCTTCGAAATCGTAAACGACAGCAAATATACTGATAAAATACAAGGACAGTCCCAAACGCCGAGGTAGCCATAAATCGTGCCCTTCTACAGCTGGGAATTCCAAACGGTTTTATTAGTCGAAAACTCTCGAGTCAAGGTGAACAACGTGATACTTAATTTGCTGCTAATGATCAGCTCATAAGCATACATGCTCTTAAAAAACACCACGTCAGTACAGTACACATTCATCAAATCCCCAAACTGATAAAACTTCCCCCGGGATTCGTACATTCTTCAAGCCTTAAATCCATTGCAATTCTGCGGAAGAGAACTGAGCCCCACACAACGTTTTTTTCATAAACGCTGGAGCATCCTGCATGTTCCGCACATCATCTGCCCGCTGTTAAATCGATCCGATAAAACCGCCAACCATATCAACGGAACCGTTTTCGCCGATTCCCAAATGATCATGCCGCCTTCTTAATTTACTTCAAATTCGCTTTACCTAAGCCCGTTTACCAGATATATTGGATTATCAATAGATTTCCAAACCATTGACAAATACGGTTCGACATTTTTTTTAAAATTTCATAGTCAACATGTATTACTAAAGGTTTCAATAACTTATCAGTCCGTTAAGATTAGGCCTGATAATCATTTATTAGAAATCATAAATGTATTTTTCAAAGCACGTCCAGGTTTACAACATCGTCTACTCATAACTTGTGGGTAGCGCAAATTGGAGCATGGATACGAAAAATCAGTTTATGCGAGGCTTGTTCATACGATCATTGTCAAACGTAAGATGGGAATTATTCGAAGAAAATATACAACCCTGATGAAACGATTTTAAAATATGACGATTTAGTTTCACGTCTTCGGGTTTTGTTTCAAACAGGTTTGTTTTTCTCTTCAGCGAAGATTTTGAATATCTCATATAGTACCGTTGTCTGAATCATGCTGTTATAGGTTGCCGATTGGACAGCCAGAGATGGGACCTTTATTGATTCTGTGTTGGCGGCCGCGTCATCTGGGGATCGGACATCGGTCGCCGTTGGTGGTTGGAAGAGGGTCATCGCCCAAATAAGAGACAGGTTCCCCTTATTCATCTTGTTTGCAGACTCATACTTACAGACGCTGAAAAGTACAAAAATTGAGCGAATAGGCTCCATAGGCCCCAGCAACATGCAGGCTGTCTATGCATAACCGCTCTTCGATTCTGAATAATTAATCTTACCGATTAAGATGTTCAATGAGGTATTTCAAAGAATCAAAATTGACAGAGGGCATTCTCTTCAGTATTTTTATATATTGATTGCGTTTCTCGATTTCATCGGTAGTGCCTAAAAATTGAAATATTTTTGAACGCAAACTAAGACCGATCGTCTCCAAGTCAGCATGATTGTTGAATTCGATTAGCATAAAATGAACCCGTGTACAACCACATCTCGCACTTCGTCATATCTACCCCTCAAGTTATTTAATTATTCTTATCGCATCAACGTGACCCTCCAGCCGTACCAGTTGCGGTCATGAGTTCGGGGTAGATTTCCGGTGGTATAATTGACTCTGGAAGATGGCGAAAATATAACTTCAGGAGGCTACTGATGACGTTGATGTCGAAATCACCCATCTGTTTAATTGCCAATCCGATGTCTAGATAATACAAATAAAAAAATTATCAACATCGTTTTGGGTAGGAATCTGCAGCATTTCACGGTGCATTTGAAGTGGGCTAGCAACGGGAATCCATGGGTGACCGGATATATTAAAAGAGGACATTTTAAAAATTAGTTGCGGAAATAAATGAATGAAAACGAATATCTCCGCTAACAAATATGGACTTTCGCACCATTGTCGAACAGACTTCGGAGGTAGTTGACGGCAGTACTCGTACCACAAGTGCGATAAATACCCTCTTCTTGCATTCCACGTCGTTCAATCTCCTCCACGCAAGAAGTTATGAAAACCGGTATACGAAGGTCTCCATTTTCTGGATATATTTCTAGTCGATTTCCATTGGACAGGTTTCGCAATCCTTCCAAATTCAATTGATCATGCCTGGATATAAAACACACATTTCTCTAAGTATATTTTTTTGCTCTGATCAGTGATTTTTTTGGCTTTAATTTAACCAACCTGAAGTCATACATAACTCTAAACCTCTTCATTATTATTATTATAACAAATACAAATCTCGTGCAAACACGGTCAATAGGACTATCCTTCCCATGTTAAGCAACAGAAGTTCGATAATTTCGGTGAAATTAATAAAGCCAAGTGACCCGTGGCTCGCGCACAAGTAGCACATTTCCTTTTCATACCGAGATCCCATTGCCGAGATCTACCTAAATCATCCACAACATTTTTAGAAGTTATTAGTCAGTAGTGCCGTGAAAACTAAAAAAAGTGTATTTACATGCTGAAATTGAGCGGTGGATAAACAAAAACCCATTGAAAAAACATAGCAGAGCGTTTGCCCAACTTTATTTACATCGAGGGTTAAATTTGCCATTCTTCCAAATTTACCTCGTTATTTACTTTATTCTTGTTAACTTATTCCTCAACTTCTATGTATAGCCGCCACTTCTTATAACATTTTTGTTTGTTCTTAATTTTAATGATGAACGTTTTGGATGGATAATTTGATTTTCGTACAAATTGTATTGATTACTTGGTTCTACTAAATATTTTTCTCCCTATCCGATTTGGAAATTATCAACAACGAAATGTCAAATGATTCCAACCGAATTAGTTATACTCATAGGAGTCTCTTCGGTGAATGCGTTGAATAGCTCAAATTCGTGTGTGTTACAAACAATAATCAGCTCACGTCAAAGCAACGGCAAGAGGCTTTCCGAAAATACTAGATTTCTCTTTAGGTTTTAGCTGATTGTGCATCCGTTCGGTGAAGGATATTGACAAGTAGAGTTGTAACTGAAAAAGTAGTAAGAAATACACATTTTTCTATAAGTCAATCAATCTGCTTAAGGGAAAAATCAATTTGCCGACTTCCTCCAAGTAGTAAGTAGTTTAAAATGAAAATTTCAATTTTTTTCAAAATCTATGGATAACTATAATATATATAGATACACCAACATACGGTTTTGGGAAGCATGTCGAGGGTAACGAGAGTGTAAGCGGTGCTGCGTTGGCTTATCTGGTCATCGTCGAGCTAAAACATACACCGGTGAAGGTGTGCTCGTGGTTAAGGACGCATTAGGAATCTGTATAGGTGAAAGACGCCTAACACGGTTGTTTAAGTCGAATAATTCCCATTTATCGCGTACGATATGCTGTTAGTACAGTAATCGCTATATATGTTTAGGCAATTAAGCATACCGGTAACTCTAATTGAGCGACAACGGAAGATCGGCGATAGACGGTGAAATTTATCGACTGAGATATATCAAGTTCAATCATAAATGCCTGAAAACATACCAGAACCGTATAAAACATTGTTATAATATATACTTGCTTATTTGCAGACCTACCTGATCCCAGCATGGGCTAGCTGTTTCGCTTAGGCATTTCGTTTTTGCAACCAGCTCAAACTGACCAAAGAAGTCTACTTCTATTGCCACATAGTAAGCTGAAAGAAAAGGCAAATACTTTAGACTAAACTAATGGAGTTGTTTTAAAATCGCGAGACTCACGTGCAACATCATCAAGGCCATCAATTCTGTGAACACAGACCTCTAGTATTCCGGACAGAGAAGTGCCTAGATAACAAATAATGATAACGTATTATTAAGCTAATTGGCTGTACCTGATATAATAGTTTTCCCCAAGCGATTTAGTGAACCAACCTAAAAATAGCAACAAGGGTATGGGAAAAGACGGCATTTATTTTTGTTACGGCAAGGCACCGCCAAAACGTACGCTCTTGCAGTGATTTATCATATATGAGAGCTCGCTTCTCATAGTATCAGCATCCTTTGGGCATTGGTCGACTGGCCCGGTGCGACTAGAAATCGAGTTCCTTTGTCCCTCTCGAAAATTGTTCGCTAATGATCGCAATGTTACGATTCTTTTGACTGGCTAAAATCAATAAAAATAACAGCGCAATGAAGACGGAAATTCATTGAGTGTATTCAAACAGATCATCTTACACCCGTTGAGTCAATATGTTTTCCGAAAGACAATAGACTGTTCTTCTCCTGCGCAATCGCTGTTTTCCACGCCACTCGTTCTCTTTCCGAAGACATAAGAAAGCAGTAGCGTTGACCGTCTGCAGAGCCGATGAACAACGGCAGCCTCGGAGACTGGATGACCAGCTCCGCTTGCTAAAACGACATCAAAGGAGAAAATGGAGGCGTTTAAAATGGACCGACCACACATTTAGGAATCCAAAACTACCGGTTGTTCGTAAATGTAGGGGAATCAAAATTTAATTTCGATTTCTTATCCATTCAGATCAAGGTCATCATAGAGGTCATATAAAAAAGACCAACGTACCAGTTCATGCAAGTAGGATCGCAAGCGGTGAATTTTGGGAATTTTTAGTTTCGTTCTCTTGGACTAACGAAAATAAAACGATAAGAACTTGCCATAAATTAAAAAAACAAGGAATTACTAAAAAAACCACCGCTTACCTCTTTCTCCAACTTGGCCGTCTCGATTCCAAGCTCTTGTTGGACACTCTTGACTTTTTCTTTCAACACCATGATTGCATTTAGACGTACTCGTAAATTTTCTTCATCATAGGCTTAACATAATTGAAGAAAAAATACTCTTTTCGGAAAACAATCATTGGGCATGCAGTTTGTTCACCTCGGCAGCTAACTACGGCCTGCACGCGCCTATGTCACCCTAGAATAACCCTGGGTAGCCCACACCATCGGAGCAAGCTAGATCACACATTGCATCCTTTACGGTCAGTATCACTTGCGTAAAATGCACATATTTGCAATTCACAAATATTCTAACCATGAATCTTAAAAAAATCAACTGAATCTTTAAAAATGTCAAATAATTCCCAAAATTACCAATGCCATCGCAGTCGAGCGACTCCAACTGGTCAAGGGGCAGAAACCACTTCAGGTCATACCGACTGATTCTTCTTGTATTCATCGTAAGCGATGCCTGATCTTTGGGCTTTCCAGTTCCCGACATGGCTTCGCTGTCGTACAAGAGTGTGTCGGTGTCCTCTTTTTTAAAATGCCTCGATGATTAAAAGGAAAGTAATTACTTCTAAATGCATAAGACGATGTACAGCGGTAATGGTATCCTATCATTCCTATTTCGCTAGAACCTGGCGAATAATGTGAGAAACGTGATTTTTTATTCGTTATTTGAAAATTCCTGGTGTGTTTTTAAAATATGTATGACGTTCGGGGTTCAAAATAGATACACAACTTTGTCTGTCTATTGTCGTGCATGATAGGACACATCAGGTTTGTTGTAACAGGGGATTGCTTCACACACGAGTGCTGTCGTAAGTCACCTGATTTTACACACACAAATTATTGATTTTTCTGTTAGATTTGTATGATTTCATCACACCGCGCGAAATGCAGATGCATTTTACCAACACTTGTAGGTCACACCATGATTTCTTACTTGCTCAGAGTAATTGCTCGTTGTCTGGCGCAAACTAGCGCGTTGTTAAAAAGGAATAGTGTTCGAAGCTTCCGTTCGCCGTTGGGATGATCTGTCATTTCTACCAGCAGAGAATGCTTCACCTAAGAGATAAGCATGCGTGCATGGTCATGTTAATCTTTTCAATTGTATGGGCTTGTTGCAAAGGTACAATGATGGCACAACTTACTGGCTCTTTCACGATCTTTGCTGGAGCTATGCTGAATTCACTCGCGGATTCAAACAAAGCATCTTCTGCATCTGATATGATATTGTAATTAGGGTCATCTTCCTGCAGTAGATCCTTGAGGCGCTACAAAATGCGAAAACTCCAGCTATATCGTTAACTTTGTGTGGAAAAGGTGAAGTTTTCACACAATCATAGAGGTAAAATATGTGTAAGAGGTATTTTTTAAGCACTTTAGTGCGCCGAGGTGCCATTTCAGACTTTAACCGGTGGCGTCCCCAGTGAAACCCGTGATGACCTGAAATAGCAATCCAAACCGGGTTTCTCGCTAATCAAGCAAGGATTCTGACAGCTACAACATCGGGCAACTCATGGGTTCTTTGTAGATTGTAATAAAAAATTAGAGGACACAGACGTGCTAACCACAGCCAATGCATTTATCTGAGAAACCTCTAACATAGAAAACCGCAAGGTGAAACAGTCTTTTCTTTTTATTAATAGGAATAACTGTAAACCCTAGAAAGTAATACCCAGGCATAACAGAAAAACTTTTTCGGATCGATGATATGATGTCAGACTATTCGTAAAGAAAGTGCGAATTTGCAATTATAAACTCACCTTAACGTTTTCAATAGTTTGCGATATCCATGTCGTGGGCATTTGTATCAGATCTATAAAAGAAAATGCACCTCATTTAGACGGCCTCATCCATAAATAGTTTTTGATAGTAAGCCGGGTTAAAACTTTGATGGTTAATTTATTTTTCAATAAAACTATTGCAAAGGGGCGTGCGTTTTAATGCCGATGTTATTTGAAATGAAACAAAAAACGTGCTCCTCAGACAAATATGCTGATGCAAATAAAAACAACGAGGCATCTTGCTAAGTTGGGCAGGTTAGAATTCGAATCTCTTCGAATTCCGCACTGTAAACATACCAGTAAACTGTTGACGAGACTGAATAAAATAACCAGAACATATTAGGGGTCACGAACTAGTAAAACACTGAGCAGTCTTTCGGCGGGCAAACATTTTATTCCATATTTGCAGTAAGGACTAGAGAAAACCAAGACGATCTCTGCACAAAATTCTTTAATGTGCATATATCCTCGTGGCTATCACCAAATGGCTGGTAGTGCGAAGGAGACTGCCCAAAAACAAACTTTATAGTAAATCGCATCGTGTTTCGTGAGTTGTTATAAACTGGCAGTCGGAAGTGCGAAAACTCTCACCTTTAGAAATCAATTTCTAGCCTAAGGAATTTTTGGTTGGGCTTCCTAAAGATCATAATTAACATCAGCATGCAAGACAGGATCCGATTTCGCCGTTTGCAAAAATGAATTCGATCACACGCAAAGCTTGCTCGAGCTTTGTTAACGTTGATAGTTACGCACAGAATGGTGAAGTACTAACATGTGTTTACCGAATTGAGGCAAACCTCGGCATATGGAATTGAATAAAAACAGCAGAACCGAATGCTTCTACTGATTCTCACTATATCGAACGAGGATTTTTCAGAAGGCCCTTATTTGGACAAATTGGAAAATCGTAGAACATAATTTTCCCTCTGTTCTTGGTGCGTAAGGATACAACGAAATATAAAACTAGTCAAAACGTACACCACTCAGTGGTTTGCTTGGCACTTTGGTTGGCAGACTTTTAATTCGTGGCGTTACAACTTGCGCATATTTGAAAAGCAGAATTTGGCGCCCACACTAAAAAATAAAATGGTTTATGTTCGTTTTTTAAAGGATTAAGAATGCTTCTTGACGTACTAATTTTGAAATCACATCATCCAGGTCAATAGCATTAGCCTTGCAAAGTTTATCAAGCAAGGAAACGACCCAGCCTTGAGCTGAGTGAATTTCTTTAACACAATCAAAAATCTCCACCGTTGCGTGTTTTCCAAGCAAATTTGTGATGGCCTGCTTATTCTAAAGTTAAGAAAATCAAAGATAAAACTATACAACTATACTTCATCACAAGACGTCATCGACGCAATAAAACCCTGACCATGAACGTCATTACCTGAATTAGCTCAGCGATCCCGGCCATGTGTTGCATTTCTGTGTCCATTAAGTGTTTAAGTTCTATTTGAAGAAGCGTTTCATTTGCACTCTTTTCCCGATGTTCTTTCGCTAAAGGAAGGTGCTGAACAAGGACATATTAGAATGTTAACGATTGATGTAACGGTATTCGATCGGTTTACCTGCGTATTATCGTTATTGGCCGACTCTGCAGTTGTTAATTCATTGTCTTTTTCTTCAGGCGTCTCTTCTAAAATATCAGATGAAAATATCAAATTCAATGAAATATGCCGTATCTTATTGATTATAGACCCCTACGAAAAGAGTTCCAAAAGCGTCACCTTCTAAGTTGCCACAAAGAAATTCATCAACCGTTCTGCGTCGATGCAAGTGACGTGCACGCACTTTGCGACGGCTATCAACGACTGTGGCATCGGTCAGTCCTTTGGTGGCCAATTGAATCTGGGCGGTTTTTGTTGTGCTCAATGATTCATGTTCTGACCTAAACATTAATGCATGACGTGAATATATCCGTTTTGCCGATGCCTCCGTGGAAGCAGTGAACGAAAACCGATAAAAAAAGTCTACCGTTTACAGCATTTTTTGTTTTTTTCTGATGTGTGCTCATAACAAATGTTGTATGATTAGTAAACCGGACTGTATGTGGGTTGGTTTGGTGTTCAACGACAAAGTCGGTCCGGGCGAATTAAATTAATAAAACAACAGGAATTGGAGCTACGACAAGATATCTGTATATAGGACCGTGAGTGGATTGATACGACATTTTAACTGTGGCTGAAAAACATATGGCTCATTTTTTTACATCCCTTCGACTCGTGCCTAATGTAAGTCGTGTCGTACCTTGTTATAGATAAACAGAAAGCAAGCAAACGCAACCTTCTACTGTGGTGACAGCGTCTGGCGAACCTTGTGTATCATATAGTCGTTACTACGTTTATGCAACATGATTCGTAATGTCTATTCTTTCTACGTTTTATCGCTTCAATAAATTAAACTCGTCTTTTTATAGGTAAAAAGATGAAATAGGCAATGCGACGTTTCTGCGCAGTCGGACGGGTGAAAAGACGCAATACCTTTTAATCAAAAGTTAATCTACAATCGCATGGTTAAAAAGATCTTTTTTTCGGAAATTTAACTCACGGGCGTAATTCTGCTGTGTGGTCAAGATGATAATCATTCAAAATTATATAGTTATCTATCGACGAACTCTCGTCTCCAGAGCTTTCACCCAACGACATAGACTCTCCTTCATTTTCCAGAAGATCAATGTCACTTTTTTGACAAACGAGTTTCGCCATAAGGATAAGTCACTTCTATAAATAAGGGAATGTGATCAAATATTTTTCAGAAAAAGAGATGAATTGCAATTACTTGAAGGTCTGAAACTCTGGTTGTCACAAGTCGATTTCCGGAATTCGAATTGGCAAGTTTAGATTTGCTTCAAAGCTCTTCCAATGGAGAGATTCTGACCTAAGACATGTAAGACATTCGCGGTTGTAACGGTAAACGTCGAACACATGCGCACGTTCCAGGCAACCACAATATGAAGAGGACGCATTGGATGAAGTAAATGTGGGTATAATAAGATGCATGGATATATGATAACGAATATTCATGAATGGTGATGTTAAAGCAGCTATGGTTGAAAATGGGATTGGGCTTTATTACGGGGAAACTACGATGCGTGTCTATGATATGGGAAAGAAAAAAAGATGCTTGAATATTGTCGTCTGTAGATGTCAGTACTGTGTCTGTGGGAGAAAGGAGTCAAGACTGGGGGAAATGGGGTTACAAACGGTAGGGGAGGGCAATCAGTTAGGGAAGGGGGATAGTTCGGTCGTTGGGGGAATACGGGGGTACGAGGCAACGGCTCCAGTTCTTCGGCCGTGGAACGGGGCAGCGGCTCTAGTTCTCCAGCCGGGATATTCTCAGACGACGACAGAGCCTTGTTCCTTTTTCTGTCTCGACGTTCGGAGATTTTGATCTCCATCAGCTCCTTTTCAAGCTTTGCGATACGGGCTTGGGAAGCATTCGCGGGTCGACGTCCAGTTGTAGACATCTTTCTGGGTACGATTAATCTGGGCCGGAGATTTGGAATGTTCGCGTCCATCGAGTTAGTATTTGGCTCAAGGGAAAAGTAACGGTTAATCTCAGCACACCGTTTTCTCAACGTACCGTTTCTCACGCTACGTTCACGAAAGTCCTAGATTCCAGCGCGGCTCGACATCTCGTTAAAACAAAATAATCAATAATCCATAGGTAAAAACGACCATTACAAAAAGCAGCTGGAATCCGTGTGAAAGTTTATTAAAATCGATAGTGGTAATTAAATAGGACGGTTTTGCTCCACAGTGTCATTGTGTGATCCCGTGTGAGGCAGCCGGTATTGAAGGAGAGAATGTGTTAATTCACTCTTGATGAACTAGATAGCTATCTTTGCCACTGAAGATACCTATCCCGTGCAATGTGAAGATGGACACAAGCTGGCGTCCTATTGGGGCATATTTGAAATCGTGTGCCCTAAAAATCCTGCGCGATGTCCTGGTGAAACACCGGGGCGTTTATAGTACTTCGCAAAGTAAAATATTCGAAATGTTCACGGCTTCATTATACAATAAGTTTGATTGTTAAAAACAAACAAACAAGGTATTTCTTCATTCAATATTTTAGTTGTTTTTTATTACTGAATCGAATTAAAATGCATAAGCACAGCAAGAAAGTTTCATTTTTTATTCGACGAATTTATAGGCGGCATTTTTTGAATACGGCCGAAATCATTGCATAGACTCAAATCGGATTGTGCCGTATTTGTTACCATGTACATGTGTTGTTTCGATTTAATCATATCCGGCTTCGGCATCTTTCTGAATTCTATTTCCGAGAGTCGTCTACTCTCGGGTGGCAACCGTCAGTAGCTGCACGACTGTGGGGGGGGTAGCAAGGTGCGCTTTCTTTCTGAATTTCGTGTTTAACTGGAGAGCGAGCTTTTCACTGTCTCGTCAAATCAGTATTAACAGGGACAATTGAGCGTCAATGAACGTGGACCACCATGGAAATAAAACAATAAAATAATAAATGTTAGTTCAAAATGGTTAATGTCAATGGATATCTGGGTATAAATTGAAAACGTGCAGGACGGCAGTGCATAAAACGGGGGATAATAATAATAATAATCGCTTTATTAAGGTCACGAGGACCAAAACTTTCAGCATTAAAATTTACAATAAACAAAAATGTTACAGGACGTAAAGATTACACGTAGACAATGCAGAATAAGTTAAGAAGAATAAAAGAAGTGACATCAAGGTAAATTTGCAAGAAAGGCCAATTTAATCCACGAAGTATATAAAGTTTGGCAAACGGGAAATGGCGGCCATTGAAAAGCAATCACTGCCACTACGTATTTCTTGGGCAAAGATTTGTGGAATCCTAAAATAAGAGTAAGATGACGCCTTGAGTTATTATTATAATTTAATATTTGATATTGATTGACAGCTTCGTTTTGGAAAAGTTAAAGCCGCGCGAGGTATGGATGTCAGGTGAGTCGGCTGATATAACTCTCTCGCGATTGGCTTTCCCGATTGATGGCAAAAGGATAGACTATGTAATACCTTCGCCCTAGGTTTTTTTATTTTAGCATAAGCTGGCTTCCATTAGGTTAATTTGGCGTTTCTTTACGTCACGTTGGCGGGCCTCTGCTTAATGGGTTATTTTCAACGGCGGAAACATAGGGTATTTTGCTTCGAGTGTCGACACTTTGTCAGACATTTGTTGGCTAGTTGCTCAAGAAAGCTGTCTGCAGCCATGGAGAGAATCTGCCGATGGAGACAGCTTTTTAAGAACAGTACTTTTAATTAAGCGTCCATTGAAATCCATGTTTATGCTGATGACCTGTAAATTGCTTCGTAGAACAGAGGCTTTCTGTCACTAAATGATAGAATTCAGAAAAATGTTCAGGTTTTCTACTTAAGAATTCTCTGTTTTGCAGTATCTATTGTTTAAAGCTGTTGTATGGGGATAGATGAAATATTCTTCGTTACTTAAAACTTACATGGAATCATACATAAGGTTTATAATATGCATTAGCTTCGATTACAAATCCATGCGTAATACATGCAATTGGTGTAATATAGCGTATTATATTTCGGAGTGCAATTCGTCACAAGTGGTCTCAGGTGACATCGAACAGATCACCCAAGTGAATTTTCTCCTCTCGGATAATAGCTCCCGATTGCTGTTGGCAACAAATGGCTGATAGTTGATTTTAATTTGAAATATCGGCCCTGGGTGTAGTGAACCTTTATGAACGTTGCTATTTGTTTACCTGTGGCCAATATATTGTCAATTAGTTATTGCAGGTAAACGGTTACTTGAACGTTTGTTTGTAAGCCGCAGTTCGGGGCACATTGGCTCAGAATTCTCAGCGCCATTGGAATGACCTGATTAAAATTGATTAATTTCCTATTTTTCGCACCGATTTATGGATTATTATGTAATAAGTATTTTCTATAACTATTACAATATTTATTGCATTCTTATAAGTGATTGAAAATGATAGTGCATGTAGGGCACGGTCGTCAAAATGTTTTTTTTAAACCCAGCTTTTAAACATGCGCTTATTTTAACGACACTAATTCCTACCTCCTATGCATTACCTGAAAACAAAGTTTGACTTTAGCGAGACAACCACAATGACAAGTATCAATGAAGCGACCTTCCTGGGCAAATCTTTGATTACAGTGAAATATTCATCTCAAAATAGTTTCAATGAGAGAATTCAGTAACTTAAACGATATTCAGCCAATACGAAGTAAATACTGCGAACACTTACACATATCTTATAACTTCGAGTTTTTTTATACCTTGGTTATATTATATATGCTAGACGGTTGGGTGAGTTGATGTCAACCGCGTCGTATGTCTTTGAACAATATCTTCTGTAGGCTAATTGTTGTTGTCCTGTGTATTTGTTAAATCAATAACACTGTAACATTATCATACGATAACACTGGTTTTAATGCTTTTCACACATTTGGAAAAAAGTTGGGTCGGATTAAGCGATCCAATCAAATTTACTTGCATCCGCCATTCTTCAGCCATCGATGAATCAATGCCCATTGGTCAGGAAATATTATCACCGTTTTTTCCACAAGGGTCCCGCAACATATGTTCTGCGGTTTTTATCGGCGGTAAGCAATATCAACACATTTTGTCATTTATCAGCCGGACTGATAGATTTGCCAGTAATTACCACAAAAACGCCTGCATAAAAATACCTCCGCGTATGGGCATATTGCAACGGCGGTGGCGGGGCCTGGACGGGAAGAGGAGGAGGAGGAGGAGAGGAGGAGAGGATCCACAGGCCTGGGCAGCCAAAAACTCCCAAATGGCTGTCATTAATTGCCCTCCGCCACGCCACGCCACGCCTCCCCTACACCCACTCCCCCCTGTCGTGGCTTGTTAACCCGACATTGGCAATTAGTCAGAGTAATTGTTGCCAAAATAGTAGTGCAGCCGAGTGAGTGCATGACAGCAATCGAACGCACGCAGACAAAAAACAGGTGATAATGCAGTTTCACTCTGAAGTAGCCGAAAGCTTTTAGCCGAACCGATGATAAACAACCCATGTAAGAGAAGGTGAGGGAGGGACGTCGGACACCAAAAATCATCCAATTATGGGTAGAAAATTCTAACGGTTTGAAGTTTAATGTTTGTTTAGGAGGCGTGAAAACCGTAATTGTATGAAAAAAGGAACAATTCACTTTTATTGTCGCCATTGAATGGTGAAAAATTCGTGAACGACAAGTCAGTTGAATCAGGAGAGCTGGTCGACCCGCTTTAGGCAAAATGGCATTCTATCTTTAAGTAGCAACAGCTGTCCGCCGATGAAGGGGAAACTGCTAATTAGGTGAATTAATTCTTAAACTGCTAACCACCTCCTGCTACACGGCCCTACTATCTTCCCAGAACCCATTACCGTTTCGCTAGATATTGTACACGGCCGCCTTTGTAGACGTCAATTTAAGTGTCGTGGGCTTTAGGTAGTCAGTTCCAGTCTATCGAACTTCGCCGGAATGTCGTTGTATACCTGAGGTTTTTTGTTTTCATTAAAACTACCTGTTTGGATTTCCTGACATCAAATGACGACTATCATTTTGCTGCCATAAAGTGGAAGATTTCGTCTACTTTTCAGGTATTTTTGGTATGATCGTCAAAGTTTATGGTAACATAGCAGATCAAAACGACCCGAAACCAATGAAAGCCGGCGTTTATCTATTTTTCAGCAAATCACTAAAAATATGAAAATTTACAAGACAAAGCAATCATCGGATAAAACAACACTTTTTAAAACACTATATATATCCCTTTTCCGGTGCATTAAGCCTACTCACGTTATGTTTTAACCAGTTTTATTCTTAACGCGGTGGTACTTGTGTCCTTACTAAAGCATTTGGAAACGTTACAAACCAAATAACACATTTAATGTTAAACGACGTTCGAAAAATATTTAATTTAGGTAAGTTTCGTTTGATTTAAAATATCTGGAACTGTGTATTTCAATTAGATCATATTTGATCACCGAGATAAAGGTTAGCCGGAACTCAGACATTTTCTTTCAAATAATTGAAGCCATATCGCGTCTATTAAAGATAAATGCGAGGTAACCATTCACTAAATTGAAATCAGCTTAACCTCAAAATCTCTTACTTCGGTTATTGAAGTTATATGCAACGATAACATGGGAGGCATGACCTCTTACCTGTTTGACCTCGTAATTGAAAATCATCTTTAAGGGCGTCTCTTACATCAGGTAATGTATGCAAGACGTGGCCGGCTTACCACAGGTTGTGTTCATCATTAATGTTCCAAATTAATTTACTAAAATCTTCTCAGAGAAGATTAAGCACGAAGTTTTTCAGTAATATTTTCATCCCTTAGAACATCTTTGGAGGCAGTTGTAAGTCTGCGTTGTCAAGCGACAGCCCGAAATATCACAGTTCTAGCGGAGATCTGCTCGGAGGAATCGGAAAAAATGCCATCAATGGTGTTTAACAACCTACTTACATATACTTGCATAAATGCTTTAACCTCTGTTACTGCCAACAAATGGCCAAAAAGGTTCCGCCAACGAAGTATTGAGATGAATAATAATAATAATAATAATAATAATAATAATAATAATAATAATAATATTCGCTTTATTAAGTTCACGAGGACCAAAACTTTCAGCATTAAAATTTACAATAAACAAAAATATTACAGGACGTGACGATTATACGTAGAAAATGCAGAATAAGTTAAGAAGAATAAACGAAGTTGCATCAGGGTAAATTAGCAAGAAAGGCCAATTTAACCCACGAAGTATATAAAGTTTGGCAAACGGGAAATGATGTCCAATAAAAGGCCCTATCCAAAACGCGCGAACTGTGGAACTTAACAAAAAACTTATTTTCCGCCATAATTTAAAAATAAATTAATTTAAATATTCGAGAATATGATTTTCAAGATTTTTATCTCGCATAACTGGATTGTACCAATGATGATGATCTCTTTAAGTGGGACAACTTTCGCAATTAGTGGCTGACTAAATGCGCTTTTGTCCCTCTGGATATATAAAACTGGTCTGATACCACCTTCAAAATATTTCTTCGAAACTTCACGGAAACACCTATTAACCGATTTATCGCCTAGAAGGATTATTTTTACACGAAAATATCTATATGACAAGACTTTTGACCTAAGTACTTGCATACACTAATTGGTTTCACCGTGTGTTACGGTCACGGAAGGTATTCGTTAAATTAAACGGGCTAATCGTTTTTGTTCAGAACGAAATATCGACTTCCACCTGCTCATTATGAAATGGGAAGTTGTGCAACAAAGGTAATATCCACTACGCAAACATGTGTGGCGTTGAACGTCGTTGTGTTTTATTGCCACTCCATGTCTAATTACCTGAATTATTCACACCTCTAAATTGTGTAACACGCCACTCATACCTTTTAAATGTAACCAAGATTACTAATGATTATTTATTCCATAATGTTAATGATCATAATATATAACAGATTATTGGCGTGGTAATATGACGTAAATAATTTGAAAATTTAGATCCGTTGCTACCCTTTTCTGGCAATATTTTCTATGTTAGGCTGTGAATCTTCGTCCCTCAACAGGTCAGTGTTTTCCGACTTGATATATTTAGGCAATAACAACACTGCCTTAAATGCTTGTATTTCCGTGATGAGATGCAGTCTTCTTATTTATCTCAAGTACATTGAGTAAATCCTTCGATTCGCGTTGTTAACACGTTTTTCTATTAACGAGAGTCGGACATTACAAAAGTGAGTGGTAAACCGCTAATTAACTGGCCATGCCTAAATATCCTCCTGTGACGCATGCTGGTGGGAATGTCGGTTTTGTAGTGCAGACGCCTAGACAACCAGCCCCCACGACGGATATCATCATCATCATCATCCTCAATGGGCGGCTGTTGAGTGTTTTTTCGCCGCTTGTCCTTGAAAGGGAGGGTTAAGGCAACAGGAATCCCGCTTTACGGGCCGAAAACCACCATGTTAAACTCATCTAACGATGTCGCCGTTCTTGTCGGCATTGCCACATGGAAGACAGCGTTATGGCCTCCGGCAAATCGCAGTGACATAACTCGGAAGACACAGAATTACGGGATTTGCATTACGCCAAATCGATCGCCATAGTATAGAGTCTTATTTCAGTTGTGAAGTCTAAACTGTCCATATTTCTTCAACGACCCATTTGGCAAACTACTTATTCATATTAAAATATTTGCCACTATGGTGACTGACAACTTATCAAGTCATATATTTCCATATTCCAATTTCTGTACATGTAAAAATGCATGTTATAATTGAATGGTTCTTACCGTTTGTAATTATAGAATACTGTGCCAAACTAACATCCAACAACTGTTTTGGTACTCACAAATAAATAGCTATTCGCTCACGTACCAGTTATGATTGATATATTTTCATTTTGTTCCATGAACGCACAATGACTTGATAACAGACGTTTAATAAACCAGGCCGCCACTTATAATTCGGCCCACAGTTCAATTGGTCCATTGCACGCGTTCCATAATAATAACCAATCAGATTCTAGCAATCGAAGCGTATACTGTGCATTCGTCTCAACGGTTGTGAACACTGCATAAATAGGATTATTGAAGTGATTTCACCTTAAATAAAAATCAGGCATGTTTGACTTTGGACAGCAGTTTACACAATTTCTGCAGTTTGGAGACCCATATTTTCTACACCAAGCTCTGCTCCTACGTTCTGCCATGGCTGGAAGTGGTAGTAGTGGAATTGTCACCCGTGCAATCAACGGTGCCTATGAATCATCCGTGCGTAGTTTCCCTTTAATAAGTACCCCATCGTCACCAGTATCGCAAACTTTGTCTTCGACGCAGTCGAATATTGGCCTCGACATCTGTAAATTACTGGAAGTCTTCTCAAGCTGCATCCTGAAGGCGGGCGGATGCGGCGGTGTTTGTGACAGCGGTTGTGGTGGCAAGCTGCCTGCTGGTACGCAGTCCAGAGCCAGCAGTCGGACGACCGTGTGGCCACCGGTGGCAGCGACAATAACGACACACACGCCGACGAGGATTACTGCCTCAAATCATCCCCCCAGTTGGCAAAACGCCCAGCGAAAACGGCCGCTTAGTCCGCAAGATGAGGCCTTAGACGACGGCGACAAAGAACCCGAAGAGGCTGAGGGTATTAGGACGCCGGCACTGAATTCGCTCATTGAAATGACTTTGTCGGAAGCCTACCAAATGACCGCTGCTGCAGATGGGTCAATGTGTAAGTTCAATTCTTAAAAATATCAAACCTATTGAAGTCGTTCGAAGGTTTCGTGCATTTATCGGTAAATAAGAACCGACGAGGTTGTATATGTTTTATGACTTGCATTTTTTTTTACAAAACAATGCCTTCAGTGCCGACAACACCGCAGCAACTAAGTGGAACTTGCGTTGACCGCCAAGGTGGACCCAATGCCTCGATCGATCTTCGCTCACCTAAGAGACGGAAGACCAGGACTACATTCACATCATTCCAGCTTTCAGAGTTGGAAGTGTATTTCAGTAAACAAAAGTACCTCTCGCCTGCAGACCGCGATCAAATTGCTGGGGAACTGGGACTTTCGAGCACCCAGGTACGGTTACTTGCTGGGGAATTTTGTCCGGAAAGGGCATTATCCGCTGTGTTTTATCAACTTCTGCATTTACTCCCTCTCTTTGTCAACATAAAATTATAACATCCGTTTTGCCGAATAGGCAAATGCGAGAGCTAATTTTCTGTGATAAAGTCGGTGACACGCTTAAGTATAATCAATGGTGTCCGAGCTCTGTTACTTTAGACGATTTTGCCTGGATTTTTTGTTCGTTTTTTCGAGTTAGGAAAACAATAATGTATGCAGAAATTTGCTAAATTGTTTAAATTGACCAGCAAATTTTCGGTAAATTGACAAACCGCTAATAATGTCATTCATTTCAATTTACTATAATTTTTTAAATTGGAACTGACAATTGTCTACCCATCTAAATGAATGTTCCTCCCCCGACAAGTTGGTTATTTATTTTGGACAAATTACTTCAATTTAGTGATGATTGGCGTCTCCGCTAACTGACAAGAAGTTGACAATCGCTGATAAAACTAATTGTGTGGTCTGTTGTTCAAAGTCTTAAGTGACCGTTTTTTGGGGCTCTTGTAGCCCAGACAAACTCTTTCCTGGGCCACCACACCCTGGTACCATGCACTGCACCACACTGGGTCTTTGTATAATATTGCCTGCATTATTTCCCTCATACCATACTGTTTCCCGTTGTCTGACCTGGCCGCCGATGTTTTGAAATGTCGCCCTTCCGCAGAAATTTAAAATTATTTCAATTTCCCGTGGATTATCCATGTACTCAATCAAACACCATTATTATTTGCCAATTTAGTAGTAAATCTCTTCTCGCTTCACTTATATTGGGCGGTCCCTATAGCCTCTTCATTCTAGTCTGTTCCGAGGTAAATCACTTCCACTAATGCGAATGGTATAGCTTTTAATTCCCATAATTACGGCTGCAGATCGCAATTCGCATATTCTCTTTTTGTACTGATTTATAGGAATTCAAGAGATTCGGTTTATCTTAACATCAATATAAATTGATTAATTGTTGTTATCGAGATTATAAAAATTAAGTTCCGAGCATATAATTATTCCATTGTAGCCTATTTAATCGAGTATTTTCCGTTTTATCCTACACTTCAATTTTATTCTGTTCGTTTTCAATAGTATACAGCGCCACTAAGACTTAGTCACACCCTAGCTCTGAAACTCATCCATCTTGCCACAAGAAAAGAGCCAGTGAAACAAATTGTCTTCTTCTATCTCCCGATGTCTATCTTTTCATCATGCACCCCATTTTCCCATTCTGCCATCAACGCGTGGGGGCGGTGGGCACCGAGGCTGCCTTACCCCTCCAATTTGTCTTCATTACATTGAACGCCAAGATCAGACGGACTTGCGGCATAGTTACAACCCACCCCCTCCATAACAGCCGCCTGTCTAATTGTACACCCGAAAATGCGCGTCAGAAAATGGGGAGTCGGGTTAGGAGAGCGGAGTGAAATTGCTACGATATAATAGTGATTGGATGAATTAAATTGCCGCAGTCTGTACTCTGCCCCCCCCCCTCCCCCTTATATCTATCTATCTATCTATCTATCACCTCGCGCTAATATTCCTTCTCCTTCTGCTGCTGTTGCGTACGCGGCAACAACTGTCGTTTTGTGTAATTAGCATATGCTCTGAAACCGCAAATTTAATTATTGGTTAAATATTTGATTAAAGGACACAAGTGGGGTGTTAATTTCATAATGAACAGCCGTTTTGGCCGACCGTTTAATTTCGCCTTCCGTTGGTCGAGTAATATGGAAGGAGTGGTGATCTTATGAAACCGCATAACTTAGTTCACCAATACTCTATTCCCGAACCTTTACCAATTTATATTAGTACTATCGGGCAAATAATATCTCGAAATAAAAGGTGAATCCCGTCACGTAAAAAAATTTAATTATAAAACCAACATGATCTGCGTTGACTTTGGATCTGTCGCAGATTCAGTTTAGTTTCACAAAGCGTCGAAGTTCGGAATGCACGCATTATTGAAATTTAATTACTATATCGTTGAACCAGATGATATTCAGTTATATATCTTATTCAATAAATCCTTTAGTGGCTGGATATGTGTTCTTTTATTTTGAGTTGATGGAATAGAATTTCCCTTGACACAAACACAACCAAGTTGAATTGTCGCTCCGCCGATATCCGATTGGGTGGCCGCTACGAATTTAATGAAACTTAACAAAACATAAGCAAGAATTCATTTCTATTTGCAGGTTATCACCTGGTTCCAGAATCGTCGAGCAAAGAAAAAGCGTGAACGTGCCGAACTTGAGCGAGATATCCTGGCGACCAAGCAAAATCGTGAGAAATCCCAGCCATTCCTTTTCAATCTGCCGCGGACTATAGACCTATCAGCTGGCCTCAATCCCTCAAACATATCACCCCCACAGACACCCTCGCTTGTACCGAGAACACATGGTAGATGGGTATCCCCGGTATCATCCTGCGTCAAGACGTCACCAACATCCTCGGACGTGTCCAAATTTTCTGGTTTCCAACGACGTTCGAAACCATTAATTTGGCGACCTATTCTTCTGGAGGATGGGGAGTGTATTGACGAAGGAGCAGTAGGGAACGGTTCATAACTTACTTTTCAATGATTTTAATTTCGCAATGTTTCCCTTTACCAACATGTTAAAACTTACAAATTATAAAAGATATTTGTCATATTCGGGATGGGGTTATATATGATGTCATCGACCTGATAATGAACAATTCGAAAGAAGATATGGAAATGTTTGTCAATCACACGCTGGAGATTGTTCAGTTTGGGTTAATCAACCATTCAGTCATATATGGACAATTTCGGTATTCTAACGAGAAAATGACTGCTTTTCAGTGGCTTTTTCTTTTATTCATGGTTTCAGAAGCAGCAACGCAGACTCTAAAAATCGTTTAAATATAATTCGGCCTCCAAGCGAAAATAATACGCGTGTCATTACTTATTGTGGAATACTATTAAGTTATTTTTTATCGCATTGAACTAATATCATTCACAATCAATTATCAGCTCTAAATAGATCCTGAAATATTGACTCTGTATGTTGCCCGGACTACAGCTTTGGCTCGGCGAGGTTACGAATCAGTTAAGCTGGCAAATGTCTCTCCCGCTTCACTTTTCCCAACCCCAATGCTACGTTATTTACCATTTATTTAAAAAACCGACTGGCGAGCCATCTTTTATATTGGTTAATGTACATTTTGCATTCCAAGGTGAAGAAGCCAGGTTAGTTTAAGGCGAGTCGACGAATACCAAATCCTAATTTCGGTGGTTATTGCAGTGTGAGCAGGCGTTTTTGTTGACGTGATTCTCACTCTTTTTACTGATGCCTATGATTTATCAGCAGTTCTCGGAATGCATAGACCAGGATTCTTCAGCATCATTGTATTTAATCAACACCAGACTGTCAACGGGGTGATGGCTTAGACCCCACCGAATCTAAAGTCTCCGCTACGCTTCTAGTTGAGGTGTTTAAATCCATCAGCGCATTGGCCTAAGGTCATCCCTTCTCAAAGCTGCATTTTCTGGTCATCAAAGAAGGAAATTACATCAGGTTATCGTCTGGATTTCGCTTGTTCTTTAATTGATGCCAAGTAACTCGGGGTTTCTTCACAATGCATCGTTTAATCAATGGGGACAGAGGGTCCCTACAATTATTTAGTAATTAGTCGTGGCGATTTCTATCCCTCATCTACCCGATGCGCTTGCGATATTTCTCTTGGTGCTGGCAATTCTGGGAAAATCAAAGTAGTGCTATTTTTTCACTTCTACCTCGTGTTCCCGTGCACTTGATTACGCGCGCTCAATCATTCACTTAGTCCGCACTGAGAGACTTCGTTGCGATGCGCGCTGTTTCCTCCAGTTTTTTCCAGACCTCTGCATAGGGGATATATTATAATTACCGTCTAATTAACTCTCATCCACAATAATGGTAGCTTCTTCACCCTCGCGTCCTTTTTCTTGCAATCATCATCATCATCATCATCATTGCTATCGTCGTCGTCCCTCACTGCGTCCCTCAAATTAATGCGGTAGAGGTGTCTTCTCGGGATAGGGCGCGGGAAGAGCGTGACTGTGGGGGAGTTGGTCACAAGAGTGAATGCTACAAATAACAAAGCATCCGCGTAATTAAGCGATTGGTTTACATGCATTAGCACTTGCCCAATAAACATGTCCGCCTTTGCGTGTAATGCTAATTATTCTGAAGAATGCGAATGGTGAGAGTTTTTGTGACATGTTCACTGAAGCTAATCTAATATTTGGGAGGCCTCTAGCGATCTAATATGTGCCTGTACAACAAATTAGTTCGTAAATTTACATGTAAATCACTCAAAAAATTGCCTGCGGCGTTTGTGACCTAATTACCACATTGTGGTGGGTGTTTCGATCAGTCAATTTTCATAGATGGTTGCAGTAGCATATGCAAATATTTGTTTAATAGATCAAAAAATGTGTTTACTATAACAAATATGAAACCTCGATTTATAACCTAGTAAATTTAGAGCTGATTGGTATATTTTTCACTTAAAAGTAGTGTCTTAACGGCCTTTTGGTTTTCTTCCATGTTGTCCATTTCACACCTGCATGCGCCTCAATAAGGCTAGCCGATTTGGGAACAAATAGACATCCAATGTTTTTTAAATGTGCAATACTCGCCTCATTCTCCGTTGGGTCTTCTTCGTAAGCGTAGGGAGAAATGATTGCAGAAACATAGATCTCGATCACATGGCAAGTTAAATATCATTCTGTATCCGAGAGTGTAACAGTTTTCTGTTTGGATCGATAACTTATTTCTTTTTCATAACATTCGTACACGTCTTTACTACTTCATCCATTAATGTAACACAAGACTCGGTGCTTGGTAATATTTCATCTCATATCCGTACATTCCGTTATCCAATCAATTATTTTAATGAATCCCAATTTGTCTACTATACATTAAGTGAATGTGATTGATAGTAGCCGACAAAGTGCAATGTTTGCACCCGTCGCGGTGAGTAATCTCTGGTGTTAATTGGGCGGTGAGTGGTGTTAATGGGGAGGCCGGATCTGGTGTTGTCAATGTTGCTGTCTTGATTTTAACGCGTTAGGGTCACAGCATGCGTGGCGGTGCGCGTTAGCCAATGGGGTGCTAATAGAATGGCTGTCGTGTGGGCACATTAATTAACAAATAGTTTAAGTTCATTAAATGGCACCCCTTAGAATGCAGGAAGGGGGCGATTACAAGCAAGCGGAACAACTACGGGGCAGAGTTCGCGAAGTTCGTGATAGGAGACTGCTGTCAGTAGAGGCCTGCGATGACAAAAAGCGGCCGACGATATCATTTAATTGTGAGAAAAGGGCTTTTGTGGCTGTTGCGCTATCTACGTAGACGGATTTCTGACGGACAATGCAAAGAGTCATATCCCTTGGCTCGTATGCGTCGCAGTATTGCTGGCCTTCATCATCCAGTCTTTATCATCCATTAAGAAATATAGATTTTCCATAACCTGTTTTAGTAATTATGATGGAATACATTAACGTCTTTTGAGGCGATCGACTTTGCTTCGATAACCGTTTCGATATTCTCCCAGAAAAATAAAATAAGAATTTCACGCATTCATTCTGCACAAAAGGCTTACGGATGTGAACCTCTTCACATAAATCACGAGAGGGATGTATGGGTGCCGGGCAGGAGTAGCACCTCTGGTCGTGCGGTCACAGTAGATGCATGCAGCAGCAGCAGTCTCACCCCGGTAAACCGTTGACAGGCGGACTAAATGTGGTGCGGGTAGCTGGGAAAGCGACCGTGTAAAAGCTAGAGTCGCCTCTTGAACAAAACCGGGTTGTGTCCGACAGACAACTCTGGCCTACTTGGTGGAGCATTTGCAGTTGAGGCAGGGCCAACACGCTCAGTACTCACGAGTCATACGAAATTCACTGCAACCAACCAACACAGCCAGACATTAGAAACGCAATCAAAAGGCTGAAAACCCGCAAGTCTCTAGGGGAAGATAGCATCCCACCCGAAGTGTACAAGGCCTGCCAGCCGGCCATCAATTACCCTCTCCACACCCTATTCAGCTCGATCTGGAGAAGTAATGAATTACCAAGCGCCTGGAGCACCTCCATCCTGCCCCTACTGCCTATGAAGGGCGACAAAACGGTGTGCTCCAATTATAGATGCATCAGTCAAATCAACATAGCCGCGAAATGATGCTCAGCACTCCTCCTAAGCCGCTTCACCTCGGTTTGAGGTCATACTACTCTTCAACCTGAGCGAAAGTTCATGTCTTCGGCGAAGATTCGGAGGAGTTTCACCTAAACGCTGGTGTTCGACAATTCAGCCCACAATCACCGGTATGTTTCAACTACGTTATTGGCTATGTCAAAACGCCCTTGCCGATTACAGCCGCGTAAAACTGACGCCAAACGTTTCCATCGGCACTAAGTCGCCGATAATTAATAATTAATAATAATTTAAAGCGCTTTATTAAGGTCACGAAGACAAAATCTTTCAGCATAAAACTAGAAATTATAACAATACTAGAAATTGTCTTTTAGTTCCTGCTTCACCTGCTCTGGTGAAACTAAACATCGGGACAACTAAGGAATGACCGAATTACGATATTCCGCTGTTCTTGAGGGTATTAAACGGTATAGTCCACGCATTGATCCAAGAGATTTACTCTTGGATAAACTTGAAAAAAGGGGGATAGGAGGGGTCACTTAAAATACGAGCAGGGATTAGTGAACAACTATCGAATTGGTGTTGAGCGATGATTTCTTGAATGGAGAGCATAGGCAGGTTACTTGAAAACGATATTATTTGTAAAAGCCTACGAACGGTTAAAAAGTCAGAACATTTAAGGCCGAGCAAAATTACTGGGGAACAATATACATTAAGGGGAATTATGCAGGCATGGACAAAGTATTTGTATGGCTAGAGCTTAAACCACGTCTCCTGAACCGGCGAACTAAGTAACAGAGGCGATGACATTGACCGAAGACTGCATCCACATAATCACTCCATGATAACCGACTGTTAAAAATAACGCCTAGGAATTTCGATTTTGAGCTCGAGGCGAAATTATGGTGTGAAGCGATTTCAGGAGTGTCAACATCGGCTTTCAAGGAAAAAATAATGGAGATGCATTTTGGTGCGTTCAACAGAAGACCATTCTCGAACAACACTCCAGTACCTCAGTGACTGACTGCCCCAGCTGTCGAGAATCACCATTCGTCTTGCAGGCGTGGCATAAAGTCAGATCATCCGCGTATTTTATTAGTGTCACGTTGTTAGGGGACCGAAGGCTAGACGCGTAATAGTTAAAAAGGAATTGAGATAGTACTGCGCCTTGTAGGCCAACGCTGTTATTTGGCAAGGAGGAGGAGGCTTCATTTACAAATCTTACGTGTTTGCGTCGGTTAGAGAAATAGTATTGAACGCAATTAATCAACCGTCTTTCAACACCATCTTCACAAATTCAAGAAAACTACCTTGACGGCATCAAGTGAAGAGTGGTGGGTGTGCGAAAACGTAGCCACGGCGTCCAGAGGGCTTCTATTTGATTTATAATCAAACTGGAACGAGTCTTCGGCAGTTTAGGGGTTAGTGGGCAGTGCGCATCGTACAAAAAACGGAGATTGCTATTTATATTTTCAATTTCCTTTGCAAAGTCGGAACATTCGCTTTACGAATAATTGTCGAGCTGGGTGACAATCGTAGAAATCTCGCGGTGACAGATTTCAGAACCGCGTAGGGGACGATATCGTTGTCATGTGAGACGCCCCTTGTAGCCTGCAACCGGTACAAAGCCGAATAAATGATCTAGCAAAGACAGATAAACACAAAGTTTTCTCGAACGCTCTTCACACACCTCTTACCTACGTTAGCTCAATGATTTCCCAGTCAACTATGTCACAGCCTTTAAATACCTGGACTCTACAGTACTCCCGAATGCTCGGCCGAAGGAGAAAAGCGCCAGGAACGCGTTTCAAAAGCTGCGTACAAGTCTGCAAGGCCGAGCGGAGATAAACCTTTGGACTACGATTCGTGTCTATGGAGCCGCTATTAGACCCATCCTAACCTATAGCGGTAAAACCTGGCCACTGCGTGCTAAGACACCAGGAGATTAGAAGTATTCGTTCGCTGTTGTCTTCGACGAATCCTGAAAGTGGAGTAGCGAGACCAGCTCTATAACGATGACATTTTGCGTATTTTTGAGACGCGGAGAAGCTACAAAAAGTAATATAAATTCGTAGGCTGAAGTGGTTCTGGAATGTTCTTAGCCGCCCAGCGAAAGAGCTCACAAACAACTGTCTTGCGCCATTACCGTGCACATTTTACCGCTGTCGGGCCGGGTAAAGCAGAAAACGTGAATGAACACCATTAAGGTAGACGTGGTGTGATTAGAGCTACAGAAAGTCTACGGGATGCGTCGTTCGAAAAAGGAATTGATAACCTTTGGAGGCCATTTTAGGAAACGTAGTTTATGTGTTCGAATAAGATTCAGCTTAAATAAATATATTCTAAAATGACACAATGGGACTATTCAATAATAATAATAATAAAACAACCACATGTCGGTCGAGACCTGTGTTAAAACGGACGGTACTTACGGAGACATTTCTGAACTTCATATGTCAACCAATTATATCAGGTAAGCGTTGTAGTAATATAACATATATTTTAAAGTAATTATTAACCAAATATAAATTATTGACAACGTTTAGTTTTCTTGTTGATAAAAATAGCTGAATTTAACGTGTCTTTCGTGTTATTTTTTTACGCAAACTTCTCACCGATTCTTCTGTGGCGAATCAACAGTATTTTGTTTGCACGATTCTGTGGTTTCATAACTCTGGAAAAAAGTTTCTTTAGTACAAACTTGGAGTGCTATCACTTTTAATCGAGTGTGGTTATGATTATTTTACCATTATATGTTTTTTCCAACGACTGCGTGTATTTCGGTGCTTATTTGACGTTTCCATGTTAAAATTTACAACGATGCATTTATATTTTCGATTTCTAGCAATGGATCGAGAGACGAAACCCGGTACCGCTCCCCGTGGTGTAAAAACTGCTTTTGTAGTTTTTCGGACTTTAGAATTTAACAATTCAGTCGGGGATATTTATTCCTTTGACCGTTCGTTTAACGCGCGGTCGTCGAGTGATGCGCCATTAAAAGTTTCTGTTCAGCGTAATTTGTGGTCGTACACTGTGGAGGCAATTCTGGAATATTGTCGTTTATGTTTCGACCTATTTTCCGCTTCAAACCCAGTAAGATTTTCTTTGCGCTCTAAACATTTGTATTGATTGTGTGATAAAAGTTCGTTATGTTACAGATTTCAATTATTGCCGTTGAGTCGGAGGAGAAAATACTTTCGGTTTGGTATCAAAATGACCAAAGCCTGGAGGCTGTTGTGAAAGTACTTAGCGACGAGGCTTGTTCAACAACTCGTCTTAATTTTGATGCATGTAACCCTTCAAACATGCCTGGTTTGTTTTCATGCAAAAGTGTTCTCCAGCTACCTACCCCTAGCCAGACTACAGCTCCGTCCCAAATGGGGAAAAATGATGGCCGCGTCATCGTGTTCGGCACTGGAATTCATGGGAGGATTTCTGGTTGGATTCCGGGACTCCTCCAGCAGATAAAACAACCCCCTCAAGCCGATGGGTAATTGGGCTAATCTGTCACGTTTCTTATTTCTATAGCTATATCTCTATCGATCGAAGTGAATGGATCTTTGTTGATCTGGATTCCTCTTTACCACCGGACACTAAATTGAAGGAAGAAGTGGTATGTCTCAATATGTTTACCATTATTTACCTAAATAATTGTTTGGCATTTTCAGCTAACTTCATCGGGAGAGCATCTCGTATCATACTTGCGTGTGCCCATTAGTAGCCGTTCTGTGTACTTAGCGATCATGCACCTCGCCGAACGGAAACTGGGCCTCGCAAGTACCCTTGTTCAAGAGATTCCAATGAAAGAGGAAGCCAATGTTACCTCTAATTCGAGTTTGTATGGTGTAGAGTTAATCCATGAAGCCAAAGCGCACGAATCACTGCATCGACTAGGCCTCGCTAATCGGCTCTATGCTCGCCAACCAGGTGTTGAAAACGAGTTTCAGCAGCCGCCTTCTGGTTTGACAAATACCCTTGGTATCAACTGGGTCACGCCTCGATCGACGGACTCTCGTAAGTCCTGCTCAAGCTTAACATAAAAATATTTCCCAATTTAATACAATGTTTAATCGTCGTCAAGTTCAACTGATAGATGCCATTAGGTCAATGTGAACTCGATAAAGCCAGTGAAACGCTGTTTCCATGTATTCATGAATGCCGTCAATCCCATTTATAGGCTTCTCCCATTCCCAGCATAATATTAGATGTTTTCTGTTTTAGACCTTATACGGTATAGTATTGGTGCTTATCGAGTCACACTGGCAGCCATAGGAAATCGAGCATCAGTTTGCCTGGCCCAGTTTGTTCTTGGAGGTAAGCGAATAATTATTTGCACCCCTGTGCTGGTTTTTATGACCCGTGATCCCTTCCAACCGGAAAACTTGGACCTTAGACCCATTGCAATAAGCGGAACAGCCTCGCTTATTGACGGATTCGATTTGGTATTTATACAGGGGTTAGCGCCGAGCGGGGCAAAAAGTCGGACAAAAATGAATGCGTGGGCGTTAATGTTTACCGACGGTGGGCAAGTGGCGTGAATAACCCCAAGTGATCTTCCAGTCATGCGTGGTTTTCTGTACTTTTGGCAATTAACGATCATGCAAATCCGGCTATTTTTTACGGGCAGTTTCGACATAGCGAAGCAAAGATATTAAACCGCCAAATAAAATTCAACTAAACAAGACTCGCGAGTTTGCCTGCTAAGACTGGACGCAAACAATTTTTCGCCATCATCAGTGCCAAAGTTAAGTGCTCGCGTGGGCCTATAGTATGTGGCGGACTTCGGGGCATTTATGGTTACCAACTTTTCTTTGCGTGTATCTGTTCTTTTTTTGCGATCTGTCGTGATGTATGTATTTCTCTACCGTACTGCAAGGTCGCTGTGTCGTGTTGGCGCACAAGCTTAACGATGGTGCCAAGGAGGAATCGGCTGGAGATGGTAACCCTCTCTCGGCCTGCCATCACGCGCATCCCACGGGCGAGGTCTTTCTCCTCCTCTGCCACGGCTCTGTCATGTATCTACACGTGCTCGCCATGGCTGCTGCTTTCACTCACCCACCCGTTCTTCCGGTCATCTCTCTGAATTTTGGGAAGCTTTCCGACAGCGTACCTACCTTTCGCATTCCGGGTTTTGTCAAGAACTTTGTTAATCCGGCTCGACTGGCACCGGCATCGGCAAACTCCTCTTATGCTGTCCCGCCAAAAGTTCGAGGTGCGTAAACCTCAGTAAATTGTACTACTTTAGGTGGTGTTCTTCTTCTTAAAGTCTGTTAATCTCCTTCCGTTTGATGCCCCCATGGAAGTGGGTGAGGTATAGCCCTTAATCGCATAGTTAAATCCACCCAACAATGCTCTTAAGTTGAGATGCCTCCTTTATCAGTTTTTTACACGTTTTAGCGCTGCAGCACGTGGAGCGTTGCACGAGATACATGCCTCTGAAACTGGACTCCACTGTCCTCGGAGGAAATGCAGTAAGTGTGCTCTAGTCTATAAAAGGCGATATCGGTAAGCAAACATTTATCTCAGGTTTATATCAATGGGAACCGCACCGATTTTAGTGTGATATTTTTAAAATTCACATTCTCCGTGCGAATAAAATGTGCTCTTGGTGCTGGGCATCTTCTTATTTTAGTTGGCAGGCCCGCTTTTTGAGCACCTTCCAAAGGACTTCCTTGAATCGTCCGAAGTCGCTGCTTGTGAATCGGCGATCAATCTTATTCTGGAATTCGTTCAGAGTCATCCGTGAGTTTCTTCTATCGGTTTGTGTATTCTGTCATTTCAATGAAAATCGGTTGTTTAAGGGACTAATTTTAATTGAAAATGTCATGTCTGTTTCTGTATCTTTAGGGTGCTGAAAGAAAATGTGTCTTCCCTAATCCCGACCCAACCAGTGGCCATGGCTCTAGAGCTTGACCACCTGCTCAAACAGTATGCCGACATCTCTGAAGATCACGCTATTCTGTCCGAGAATTTCAAAAGGAAAATGGAAACAGTGATCTTGGGGACTTCTAAGCGCCTTTCGCGCCTTGTGTCTAAGGCAAATGCTCTGTTGGCCAACGCTACGGCGCCACCCGGGAGTACTCTAGCACAGCTGACGGACATTGAAAAGGCGCTACCTCCTACCAGCCTACCCGCTGCGGGCAAGAGGCCAAACATTCCACAAGATCAAAACGCGGAGTATGCCTCTAATTTTGATATTAGCATAATTAATTGCACTAAAAGCGTTTTGTAGCATGTGATCCCTCCTATGCCAATTACTTTCTTGCGCTTTCCATTTTAGTTCGAAAATTGCAAACGAAGCTTCCTTTCCTATGTCTATCACTTCATGTAAGTCGATATATCTTGCCCTGTACTTCAAGCGTATCTGTTGTGGGTTATAACGGAATGTTCCTTCCCTCACGCACTAGGCACTCCTGATATCTTTATGCAGCGTCTTTTTGCTGCCACTACGCAAAAAAAACCAGTTTCAACCAGACCGGAGTTCGCGGGTGTCTTGCTTGCTGCTTCGCTTGGCTCGAAGGGGCCGCTTAGACTCTACGCGGAACTGGAAGACAAGTAGTGTCAACATGCGGCCAGCCCCCCTTTCTATTCTGTACATAAAATTCAATCCCTGTATTTTTTGTCTAAATTTTAATGAAAATATACTGCACGTCATGGTTAGGGCCTCTTTTGTGTTCTTTCTTTACTTACTCCCAGTTTATTTGCATAACAGGTATTTTATTCATAAAATGAAGCAGCGTTGTCTCCGCCTGGAAGCAGCCCAAAAGGAGAGCAAATTAAATTTCACAACAGAATATAAATTACAAAAAGAAATGTTGTGGCCCAGATTAATTGGCGGTGAATAGTCTGGCAAATTATACGCAGTGATTATTTTACTTTGCTGGTTAGCTGACGCTGCATCCGCTACCATGGGTGTCGGCAGTTGGGTATCGTTGGTTTTGTCGCAAACGTTGATTCGGTGTCTCTGCCCGCGGTGTGATACGCCTCTGTCGTTCTTCTTCATCCTCAGCTTCGTAGGAGGCCGCAAGGGCTAAAGCCAATTGGCGGTCTTCTTCCTCTTGCCGAGTTTGACATGCCCGCGCAACGGGGACAGAACTGGCATTATTGATATCCCTTGTTTGATTGTTTCTCTATTAACAGGGGATGTTAAAGCGTAAATATCAAGAAATATAACAAGCTGCCGATAAATAAAATGGAAATTGTTCGAGCAACCGTCCAGTAGAAAACCAATTATCTACAGTGTACAGTCAAGGCAATTTACCAATAACTAGCCAGAATTTCGCCCTTAATAGTAAATGTTTAAACTGCCTTTGCAAAATGCGAATTCATTCACAATATAAATTCCAGACGCTTATTTACTTCAATTTTATCGAACGAAACAGTAATCGCCTACTAGAAAGTTGTGCTCATTTAAGAATGTTTGCACATTACGCGCATAATTCACGAAGTTGCCTTAACGTCAACAGTACGATACTTAAAATTGCAGATTGAACGTATAAAAGACAATAACAACATACCCTAGCAAAAGCGCGTCTAACCGCTGAGTTTAAGAAGCGACTTGTAGCCTGAGTTTGGCGTGGACCCTTACATTCATGGTCCATTTCATTGCGGTGACTAATGCAGAAATTCATGTGGCAACACTCACACCGAAAAGGAACTAATTCTTTTTTCTTACACTTCTCTACGGAGCACGTATTTTTAAAAATCTGTGAATAAAAAAACATTAGCAATTCAAACGGCATAGTAAACATGATACATACAAAACCCAGACATACTTTTCCCTTAAGCACAGAAGCTGGTTTGGATCTACACGCTGTGTCGATATGTTGCCCCACTTTAATATCAGCGGATTCGTTCGGGCCGGTAGGAACAGGAATCCCACAAAGTGGGCAAATAGGTACCTGGCGCTCCCTTGAGTTTCCAACCGGACAGGAGTGACATTCAAAGCAGTAGTGATCTTTACAGAATATTTTTTGGCAGCCTGAACACCGGACAGGCAAAAAATCTAAAACATCTCAAGACAGTGAGATATAATAGTAACACAGAAAAACGGGTGTGCATAGCTTTCAAAGAGAATGGAGGCATTCATTTTTTATGGGTGGACAAGTTAGCCTATAGCTCGTGGAGTAGGTTTAGACTGCTGGGTTTCGCTTTCCATAAATCAATAGTTACACTAATGCTTCATAAAATGTTGATTTAATTTAGTTTCAATAACATACCCAACATTCGACAAGAACTGACGGCACATTGTTCACCTAAATCGGGAAACTCCATCAGATATGAGGGGCCAACTTAATATAATGTATCGAACGGTACGTAAGCGGCGCGCTTCATTTGTCTCATCATAAGTATATTTCTAATAAAGATGGTTTTATACAATAATATAAGGCAATTTACTTTCATAAGAATTCCAAAACATAATGGCTGTCTAAAATATGAGTCAATATACCACAATATGACATTAATTTGTTGTCACGCTGATTGTATATCGGAGACTATAAATCGTTTACGAAGATAAATCGCCTTTATAAAAATCACGAACTTTATGCTTCACCTTCTACGGTATGTATGGCTACAAACAATTAAGTGGCGAGCATAAATTTTACCTGCTTTTACGTGTAAGACTTACAAATTAAACAGCACGACAAAATCACGTCACCATTCTCTCAGTCTGGTCGACTAACATCCCAGTCTCAACACATGGGCCTGGCCGCTCTTTCTATAATCCTCGAAAAATTCGACCGTCCGTCACGACCACAGAATGGCAAAACGAATAACAGCGATTAATCGATCAAATGTAAATAAAACTACGCGCCGAATTCCGTGGCTCAGCCCTCGTTCAATCTCTCGCACGCATAATCGTTTCACAACTCGGACTCGTGCGAAACCTAACGTCTTGTATTTACCGATTTCTTCTAGCTTGATACACCATTTTGGTTCGACCATCCAACCCGACACCTTGAGAAACATTATTGACTGCCGATGACTCGTTTCAGTTTGATTATAAATCAAATAGAAGCCCTCTGGACGCCGTGGCTACGTTTTCGCACACCCACCACTCTTCACTTGATGCCGTCAAGGTAGTTTTCTTGAATTTGTGAAGATGGTGTTGAAAGACGGTTGATTAATTGCGTTCAAAACTATTTCTCTAACCGACGCAAACACGTAAGATTAGTAAATGAAGCCTCCTCCTACTTGCCAAATAACAGCGTTGGCCTACAAGGCGCAGTGCCATCTCCATTCCTTTTTAACCATTACACGTCTAGCCTTCGGTCCGCTAACAACATGACACTAATAAAATACGCGGATGATCTGACTTTATGCCACGCCTGCAAGACGAATGGTGATTCTCGACAGCTGGGGCAGTCAGTAACTGAGGTACTGGAGTGTTGTTCGAGAATGGTCTTCTGTTGAACGCACCAAAATGCATCTCCATTATTTTTCCTTGAAAGCCGATGTTGACACTCCTGAAATCGCTTCACACCATAATTTTGCCTCGAGCTCAAAATCGAAATTCCTAGGCGTTATTTTGAACAGTCGGTTATCATGGAGTGATTATGTGGATGCAGTCTTCGGTCAATGTCATCGCCTCTGTTACTTAGTTCGCCGGTTCAGGAGACTTGGTTTAAGCTCTAGCCATACAAATACTTTGTCCATGCCTGCATAATTCCCCTTAATGTATATTGTTCCCCAGTCATTTTGCTCGGCCTTAAATGTTCTGACTGTTTAACCGTTCGTAGGCTTTTACAAATAATCTCGTTTTCAAGTAACCTGCCTATGCTCTCCATTCAAGAAATCATCGCTCAACACCAATTCGATAGTTGTTCACTAATCCCTGCGAATATTTTAAGTGACCCCTCCCATCCCCCTTTTTTCAGGTTTATCCAAGACTAAATCTCTTCGACCAATGCGTGGACTATACCGTTCAATACCCAATAGCCGCTTGGTAATTCATTACTTCTCCAGATCGAGCTGAATAGGGTGTGGAGAGGGTCATTGATGGCCGGCTGGCAGGCCTTGTACACTTCGGGTGGGATGCTATCTTCCCCTGGAGACTTGCGGTTTTTCAGCTTTTTGATTGCGTTTGTAATGTCTGGCTGTGTTGGTGGGTTGCAGTGAATTTCGTATGACTCGTGAGTACTGAGCTTGTTGGCCCTGCCTCAACTGCAAATGCTCCACCAAGTAGGCCAGAGTTGTCTGTCGGATCGCTATTATATAGGCAGTTGCTATTGTTTTCACCGAGAAACTCAATGTGCCGTACTTTAAAGTTATTTCGGCGTAAAGCATTGACTGCCTGTGTCGAAAAGAATTCTGGCATTCCAGCAGCCGACGTGTATTTTTGAGTGGGGTTTCAAGCTTACAGTCACCTCCTCCGCAACGGGAGGGGGTGGGGGTGAGAAGCGCCACCCGCCGAGTACGCTTAGCATGATTTGACCCTTGTTTATGAGACAGTTTATGAAGTATCTTGGGGATTTGGTAAAGTTGGCGCTGGGGACACAACCCGGTTTTGTTCAAGAGGCGACTCTAGCTTTTACACGGTCGCTTTCCCAGCTACCCGCACCACATTTAGTCCGCCTGTCAACGGTTCACCGGGGTGAGGATGGTGCTGCTGCATGCATCTACTTGGACCGCACGACCAGAGGTGCTACTCCTGCCCGGCACCCATACATCCCTCTCGTGAGTTATGTGAAGAGGTTCACATCCGTAAGCCTTTTGTGCAGAATGAATGCGTGAAATTCTTATTTTATTTTTCTGGGAGAATATCGAAACGGTTATCGAAGCAAAGTCGATCGCCTCAAAAGACGTTAATGTATTCCATCATAATTACTAAAACAGGTTATGGAAAATCTATATTTCTTAATGGATGATAAAGACTGGATGATGAAGGTCAGCAAAACTGCGACGCATACGAGCCAAGGGATGTGACTCTTTGCATTGTCCGTCAGAAATCCGTCTACGTAGATAGCGCAACAGCCACAAAAGCCCTTTTCTCACAATTAAATGATATCGTCGGCCGCTTTTTGTCATCGCAGGCCTCTACTGACAACAGTCTCCTATCACGAACCTCGCGAACTTTGCCCCGTAGTTGTTCCGCTTGCTTGTAATCGCCCCCTTCCTGCATTCTAAGGGGTGCCATTTAATGAACTTAAACTATTTGTTAATTAATGTGCCCACACGACAGCCATTCTATTAGCACCCCATTGGCTAACGCGCACCGCCACGCATGCTGTGACCCTAACGCGTTAAAATCAAGACAGCAACATTGACAACACCAGATCCGGCCTCCCCATTAACACCACTCACCGCCCAATTAACACCAGAGATTACTCACCGCGACGGGTGCAAACATTGCACTTTGTCGGCTACTATCAATCACATTCACTTAATGTATAGTAGACAAATTGGGATTCATTAAAATAATTGATTGGATAACGGAATGTACGGATATGAGATGAAATATTACCAAGCACCGAGTCTTGTGTTACATTAATGGATGAAGTAGTAAAGACGTGTACGAATGTTATGAAAAAGAAATAAGTTATCGATCCAAACAGAAAACTGTTACACTCTCGGATACAGAATGATATTTAACTTGCCATGTGATCGAGATCTATGTTTCTGCAATCATTTCTCCCTACGCTTACGAAGAAGACCCAACGGAGAATGAGGCGAGTATTGCACATTTAAAAAACATTGGATGTCTATTTGTTCCCAAATCGGCTAGCCTTATTGAGGCGCATGCAGGTGTGAAATGGACAACATGGAAGAAAACCAAAAGGCCGTTAAGACACTACTTTTAAGTGAAAAATATACCAATCAGCTCTAAATTTACTAGGTTATAAATCGAGGTTTCATATTTGTTATAGTAAACACATTTTTTGATCTATTAGAACAAATATTTGCATATGCTACTGCAACCATCTATGAAAATTGACTGATCGAAACACCCACCACAATGTGGTAATTAGGTCACAAACGCCGCAGGCAATTTTTTGAGTGATTTACATGTAAATTTACGAACTAATTTGTTGTACAGGCACATATTAGATCGCTAGAGGCCTCCCAAATATTAGATTAGCTTCAGTGAACATGTCACAAAAACTCTCACCATTCGCATTCTTCAGAATAATTAGCATTACACGCAAAGGCGGACATGTTTATTGGGCAAGTGCTAATGCATGTAAACCAATCGCTTAATTACGCGGATGCTTTGTTATTTGTAGCATTCACTCTTGTGACCAACTCCCCCACAGTCACGCTCTTCCCGCGCCCTATCCCGAGAAGACACCTCTACCGCATTAATTTGAGGGACGCAGTGAGGGACGACGATAGCAATGATGATGATGATGATGATGATTGCAAGAAAAAGGACGCGAGGGTGAAGAAGCTACCATTATTGTGGATGAGAGTTAATTAGACGGTAATTATAATATATCCCCTATGCAGAGGTCTGGAAAAAACTGGAGGAAACAGCGCGCATCGCAACGAAGTCTCTCAGTGCGGACTAAGTGAATGATTGAGCGCGCGTAATCAAGTGCACGGGAACACGAGGTAGAAGTGAAAAAATAGCACTACTTTGATTTTCCCAGAATTGCCAGCACCAAGAGAAATATCGCAAGCGCATCGGGTAGATAGGATAGAAATCGCCACGACAATTACTAAATAATTGTAGGGACCCTCTGTCCCCATTGATTAAACGATGCATTGTGAAGAAACCCCGAGTTACTTGGCATCAATTAAAGAACAAGCGAAATCCAGACGATAACCTGATGTAATTTCCTTCTTTGATGACCAGAAAATGCAGCTTTGAGAAGGGATGACCTTAGGCCAATGCGCTGATGGATTTAAACACCTCAACTAGAAGCGTAGCGGAGACTTTAGATTCGGTGGGGTCTAAGCCATCACCCCGTTGACAGTCTGGTGTTGATTAAATACAATGATGCTGAAGAATCCTGGTCTATGCATTCCGAGAACTGCTGATAAATCATAGGGATCAGTAAAAAGAGTGAGAATCACGTCAACAACAACACCTGCTCACACTGCAATAACCACCGAAATTAGGATTTGGTATTCGTCGACTCGCCTTAGACTAACCTGGCTTCTTCACCTTGGAATGCAAAATGTACATTAACCAATATAAAAGATGGCTCGCCAGTCGGTTTTTTAAATAAATGGTAAATAACGAAGTCCCATTTCATTTTTACCCGTTACAAAACCCCCAGCGAAGGTCTAATATGTCTTAGGTCAGAATCCCACAATTTGAACAGCGTCACAGTATCACGGTAAAGCAATGGGTGTTTGTAGAAGGAAACGATCATATTTAATTATAACTAACGTTTTTAGTAAGCCATTACATACTTTCAAATAGCTTTTGTAGTTCTCATCTCGATTAAAAGTTTTGTTTCAATAGAACCGTGGTGAATCGCGGACTTTTTCTACCCTCGTGCCGTGAACGGTTATGTGCCATTTCGCTCTGTGTTTTCTCCTTGAGATAATGACGAAACCTTTGGCTCACAGAGAGAAGAATATCCAGCCTAGAAGGGCCGCCTCATCCAGAATGTTGACTAGTAAACGTCGACCGTCTCCCTCCCCGACCGTCTATATAGCCATATGGACGACGACGAAACCCTGTCGAAGCTTGACCAACTCTACGAAGTCGTTTCCCAACTGGCAATTTCAATGTCAGTACTTCAGAACGAGATGCAGAATAAGAACCAGCCTTCAGTCATCCCCTCCTCGGCTAAAGAGAAAGAGCCGACGCCCATTACCCTAGCTCTGGAAGAAGAGCCGACGCCATACTCACCCGTTAATTCCCTTCGACGTTTCCCTATTGAGCCAGTATTTACTCGACCATCTGCCACAAAGGTTGTTCCTCCATCTCCAGTAATAAGCGCTATTGCTCACAGCGGTGACAGCACTGGCGGGATAAACGTTACCCGTTTCGAGTTATTGACACTCGTCGACTCAACCCTTACATTGGAAAACGTCAAAATCGAACTCCCTCGAATTGTGGCGCCAGAAAACATCCGGCGCTTTGGCGAAGCGCATATCAAGAAATCAATCGCTAGCCAGATGGAGTCAGCTCTCTTCCTTCAATGGGGCGGCGTCTTAGAGATGGGCCTCTCCCTTAAGAGATCCTTGTTCGCACTATTGGGTCCCACGGAGATAACTGCGTTTCCCGATGCGGCTAAGGGACACACGACTACTGCCGCTCTCTTGGATCCCCGCCTCACTGATCGAACTAGGCCAAGTGTTCTCCAAGAAAGACCTCTGAGATACCAGACGGTCGCAGTGGACACCAACAAAATTGGCCACGACCAGCAGTACGGCCCAGCGAAGCCTGAACCGATACCGTGTGAGTTTCCCCGTACTCCTATACCTGTTTATCATTTAGGTTCTAGACTAACAGATTCTATAGTTATACAAATCGGGACGGTTAAGATAGCATTCGACGGACCAACGGTCGCAAGCTCTGGTAAGGAGCTGGAGGAAGCACCCACCATAACAGCTCAAGTGCTTTCCAAGACAGAGTCTACGGGTCCAACTGACAAGTCCCAGGAGGACGTCGTCGAAAGTGAAAATGGCACTACGTGGTTGCCCAACGTCAGGCCTGTTCGTCTTAAGAAGACGTCCGTCAAGGCCGTACGAGCCATCGTGCACGCCAAATACGCACACTGCGGTTTCGTAAGAACGCACGAAACATCCCGTTATAGTATAGTAGCAAGTAGTTCCGCCCGGCAAGTAGAAAATCCGGGTACAAGTCCCGGCCCCCGACGACTCCCGCATTTCAGGTCGCCCTTAGGGAGATGGGACGAAAGCGAGGGCGGTGGGGTTTAGTTGAGGGGGCAGGTGGGGCCCAGGACGAAGAATAATAATACCATTACCATAAATAATTAAGCAATCAAATAAAAAATTTTATTTTGTGTATACATATAATCCATACTTTCAACTACAGGACCAGCGAACGTCTAGGTTGAAGCCTCGGGATATTAGGATACCCTCAACGCGGAAAGCCCCGGAGAAGTGGCGTGGCGTAGTGGCGTGCGCTTGTAATCTAGCAACCTGGAGGCCGGGTGGCGGAAACTGTCTCGCGCGCGTTATGGACAAGGCCTTCTATGGCCGCCATTACCTCGTTGTTATTTCCTCCATTCCTGTTAAACATTAAATGCTGAAAGTTCTGGTCTTTGTGACCTTAATAAAGCGTAAAAATTATTAAAATTATTATTAATTAAAAATTATTAAATTATTAAGATCGATCGGCGAAGGAGAGGAGGGGGTCCTGTCTGAGGGGAGGTGGTGTAGAAGGAAACGATCATATTTAATTATAACTAACGTTTTTAGTAAGCCATTACATACTTTCAAATAGCTTTTGTAGTTCTCATCTCGATTAAAAGTTTTGTTTTAATAGAACCGTGCTGAATCGCGGAATTTTTCTACCCTCGTGCCGTGAACGGTTATGTGCCATTTTGCTCTGTGTTTTCTCCTCGAGATAATGACGAAACCTTTGGCTCACAGAGAGAAGAATATCCAGCCCAGAAGGGCCGCCTCATCCAGAATGTTGACTAGTAAACGTCGACCGTCTCCCTCCCCGACCGTCTATATGGACGACGACGAAACCCTGTCGAAGCTGGACCAACTCTACGAAGTCGTTTCCCAACTGGCAATTTCAATGTCAGTACTTCAGAACGAGATGCAGAATAAGAACCAGCCTTCAGTCATCCCCTCCTCGGCTAAAGAGAAAGAGCCGACGCCCATTACCCTAGCTCTGGAAGAAGAGCCGACGCCATACTCACCCGTTAATTCCCTTCGACGTTTCCCTATTGAGCCAGTATTTACTCGACCATCTGCCACAAAGGTTGTTCCTCCATCTCCAGTAATAAACGCTATTGGTCACAGTGTTATAATTTCTTCTAATCATCCGATGTGAGACAACATGGTTTTAATATTGCCAATTTTTGGATTTTAATAATCCAATATTCAATATCCATTAATCACACAGCTCATTTCGCCTCTGAATTGGGAATTCCTCACGAGGACGACAAATATAATTAGAAGATAGTTATTGAATAATAGGTTGATGCTTTAGCATATTGATTGATATATATATTTTGAAATAACTTTGACTCAAAAGAATTCGGCTGTTGTCCAATTTTCATCATCACACTACTGGGCAACATAATTTATGTTGTCTGATTGGTCGTTTGTGCGTGATCAGTGTGTACGCTTGACATATTTTTCTTAAGATTCAGATTTCCTCTACCATACTTGATCTGCAATAACTTATCATTAACTTGACAAGGTGCGGTTGTTGGAGAAATTGTACTTCTGCAATCTTTTAATCCGAAATCTTTGCGAAATAAATCAGCCCTTCCTGTCGCCTCCTGTTTTGTATCTATTTAAGGAATGATCCACATTATTTAATATTATTGACAGATAATCCAGAAATTTGCAGTCGTGAAATATATAAAGGTTGTTTTCTTCGCTTTCTCAATACGCAATCTTCCTATCATTCCTGTGAATGCTATTGAATATGTAGTGGCTTGCACAATTATTTTTATTGTTCGCTGACTGTTTAGTTTGCCGGTTCAAGAGACTTGGAGTGAGCTCAAGCCGTATATAATTCCCTTTATTGTATTATTGACTTTTTAACCTTCCGTAGGCTTTTTAAAGTGGCCTGCCTATGCTCGCCATCCAAGATATCGTCGCCACTTCACTAGTTGTACACTAATCGCTGCTCGTATATTAGGTGACCCCTCCCACCCCCCTATTTAAGTTTAAATCGCTTCGACCAATGCCGTTAAACACTTACAAGAACGGCGGCACATCGCAATTAGGCTGTTCCTGATTTGTCCCGATTTTCTGTTTCATCAGATCAGGTGAATGATTTGGTCCTCGTGACCTCAATAAATTGCATGCAATATTTAAAAAAACACTCCCTTATTTAAACAAGTACCACCCCCCCATGTCTTCTCGGGAGTCACCATCGACCTCTTTATCCGGAAGATCCTCATCCACTCGTATTGTCGACTCGTCACCCATCCACCGCCGCCCCTCGATTTCTTTCTCAGCGGCTGCTTTGGTCAGATGTTTTTTACATAAGCTTCTCCGTACTTTTGATGTTAAAGACAAACCTTGGTTTTTACTCATTAGTATTGCTCCCATAGCGGATATTAGCTTGGTCTTCTCCTTTTTATCGTAGGAATTTAGTGAACATTATTTATTATTTTGGCTGTCTGTGGAAGAATTCAAGCAACATCGCCTATTCTTGTTCAGCTTCATCTATGCCTGTGGTTCGACTGCCAAATCAAGCAACCGAATAAGCCGTACCTATCGCCGTGTGCCTGTAATGCTGTTTCATGAGTGGCGGAGGTAAGGTTTACTCAATCTAGAGAATAGTTAATCGTATGCAATATTATAAATATCTTCTCTCCTTGGGTGTAGGTATTCCAGTTAATGATGACCAACTCGTTTCCAAGTTTTTGGCTGTCACACTTCTGAAAACTCTTTCAGGAGCAATGCCTGGCTGCAGGGTCGGAGCACAGGTGTTTCCGGTACCAGAGCAGTTGACTTAACCGTGGCACCGTGTTTATTAGTGTACTTTATTTGAAATAAACTTTGCCAACAATCTGATTATTTATCGTTCGGTGAAGCGCGTAGAAGGTCACGTTCGTTAGGTCTCGTTTTACCTGCTTAAAGCTCCAATAACACCATGCATTGGTAGGTATAACGTAGCGTGTTTGGTTGGTTAAAAGTTGAAATCTTAATTACTAACCAATCGATACATCTTTACAGAATGGCTGAATCGACTGTCTTTCAAAATAGACGATTACGAGTAACACCACCAGACAAAGGAAGTTTCCCTCTCGATCATATCGGCATCTGTCAACGCATGCGCGATGTCTGGACCGATTGTATGAAGGAAAATAATTGGGACAGCGTGAAGTGTCGAGCCGAATCAGCAGCGTATCTTCGATGCCGAATTGACAACAAACTAATGAGCCCCGAAGAGGTAGAAAAGCTAGGCTTCAATCAAAATGAATGGTCTACCGCGGGACAGATTTACCATAAAGAATAATTATCACCGGAATCTTCGTAAATTTTACAACGCCTACAGCCCTTATATTGTATAAAATGTTAAGTAATGTAATAATACATTTATTCTGCTTGTGGGGGTGAAATTAAAATTATCCCATCGCCACGAACAAAGAGCATCGGGATCTTTCGCTTGGAGGTTTTGTAGATTTCCTCGTATGTCTCCTCATCTAATTCAAGTGTGCTAATTGTCTCTTCGACATTGCCAAGTATGAGATTGAGATGGGAATCGAAGCCCTTCAAGGAAAGAATAAATTTGAGTTGAGAAATTTTCATACATCATATGTTACGGCAAAAGGGTGACGCGTTTTGTCTTACGTGCAGTGTCCCTGTAAGTTCGCGATTATGGCGCATTTTTACGAAAACTTTCTCATCTAAGCTCAGCCGAATAAGATCCAATGGCTCTTCCACAATTACTGGCTCCTCAAACTATAAAATAAATAATTGACAAAACAAAAACGCACTGGTGTCTCTTTATCATCTCCCTCCATTATCACGGACCCTAGGCGCTCAGAGTTTGCGAACCAGATACACACGAAAGCTGTAACCAATCAGTTTTATTTTCGGTGTAACGATACCATGTTGTGGACATATTTAACACCACACTCAAATACATTTAATCGAAATAATGGCGAAATATTAGTTATATTATGCATTGAACGAAATAGTCCGCCTCCGATGCGATTGTGTTTTACAACCGATTATTTAATTATGAAGGAAGATTGGTAGAAGCTACGTTCACTTACGAAAGAGGATATATAAATAGAAGCGATAGATAAAGAAATTGGAAAACAATAGGAGCATTGGGAGAAAATTGGACGGGTCCTTACTACGGGTAACTACCCTACTGATCCATAGAGTGCGAGAAGGGAGGCTGCCACTGTAGGATTTCGTTGGCTGGGGCACAAACAGCATATCCCGCTCGTAGAATTTTCTCTCACAAGATGTGTCGCATCATCTTCGTTGCCAAAACAATTGGGTCGTCTTAAATTCAATCTCGCAAACTCTATATCTTTGAAAGTCCTCCTCTCTAGCTGGACGTTAAATACAATAATCCCAGGAAATTGGCTCATTTCAGCCATACCTTCGGATAGAGCGTTATTCTCAATGTCTGACACATTATGACTTGAAGGACCTACTATAGCCCGGTTTTCCCTGAAAAAACAAAGTGTTAACAGGTTATCTCATTTTATTCTGTCATTAGCAAGAACCGTTTCTTTTTGTTCCGTTTCGAGACACTGAAATAAGAGCGATTCCGAACGAATGCCTTTTTCCAATTCTGGGTTTGGCGACTTAACAATGGTATTATTTATGTATACTCTGGTTTAAGGGCCCAATGATGTTCAGAATTATTGTGAGTATTTATGTGGCTGTTATAATCCCGTAATGAAATACGCTGAAGGAGTTCTAGAGAATTTACCTGAACAGCCTCCCCTATTGAGGAGATTTTTATACATGGTGATTTGACGTAATGAGCCAATAAAAATAGAGACCCCAATGGGCCAAATCATGGACATTGATTTACCATGGATAGAGAGTAAGACCAGGAACGGTAAATAGACAGACTCAGAATGTCTAGTTCAGAATTGGGCTGTCACGAAGAATTAATAAATGCGAATTAATTCATTATACATTTTTCTTGGAGAAACGAAACGGCTCCCCAACAAATACGCCATAGGGGTTCTAGAGAGTTGACCTGAAAAGCCTCACTGGTGTTGTATGAAGACAGGGGTTGTGGTACAGCAATGCTAATTGGCCCCCAATGATGAAGTTTTAGGAATGAGTCTATAAATCGATTAGATCGTGACACGATGGAACGTTGGTAAAGGGGAGGACAAGCTAGGGGTGACCTTTTTACGCCTGAGTGTTTATATACACGCTGCAGGAATTAATGAAGGGGCCTAATGTTATAACAGAGTTTTGTTAGGGAACAAAAACGATTAATTACTTGTAAATTGAGTGTTAAAGACGTTTGATACACGATGCAGTTCTTTATTTGTGAAAATGTTCGCTAATTTTGGATAAACTGATTAATTCCTAATAGAAGATGCGTCGTCTTGTATCGACATAAAATTGCATTTATTTTATGATGATCATGCAGATTTTGGAAATATTCCGTTATTACTATGCGTTGGTTTCTAAAGATTTATTCGCAAAAGCTTGTTTTAAATGTGTATCTTATCTCAGTTGCGCTTAGTTTGAACTCTACTCGTGTTAGTGTGGCCTTTTCCTGTCATCGTCTGTAACAAAATGTCCGGTGGCTCTCTTGCTCTTGAACTTAAAGAGGATGATATTAAGCTTATGTTGGCTGCTAAGGTTCATATTGGTAGTGCAAATGTGAACTATCAAATGGACCAATATGTTTATAACCGCAACGCCGAAGGCAATCATGTGATTCTACTGAACAAGACATGGGAAAAACTACTGTTAGCTGCCCGCGCTATCTGTGCCATTGAAAATCCTTGTGATGTGGTTACGATTGGCTGCCAGCCTACTTGTCAACGCGGCGCTTTGAAATTTGCGCACTATACAGGAACTACCTCTGTTACTGGCCGTTACACTCCTGGTGCCTTCACAAATCAGATCCAGTCGGGTTTTAAGGAGCCCCGTCTGCTCATCGTATGCGACCCCAAGGCTGACCATCAGCCCGTCCGAGAGGCCAGCTCCGTCAATATTCCCATTATTGCATTCTGCAATACAGATTCCCCACTTCACTGTGTGGATATTGCTATTCCTTGCAACAACGACGTATGGCATCGTTCAATTTGTCTTATCATTTTTGTAGAAATATTCTATCGCTCTAATGCTATGGATGTTGGCTCGTGAAGTGCGACGAATGCGGGGGCAGGATTTGCGGACACAGGCATGGGATGTTATGATGGACCTTTTCCTGGTTCGAGAGCAGACAGATGAACAACAAGAAGGTGTTGAAGCCGATGGTGCCGAGGCTCCCTTTGAACATGGTCCTACTGATGCAGGTTAGCTTAATCAAAAAAAGTTAAATCTATCTGAATGTGTATTATATTTTGATTATAGCCGAAGTTGAAGCTGCTGAGTGGGGAGCTGAAGCTTCACTCCCCGTAGCGGGAATGCCGGAGCTTGATGCGAATGCTGCTGGAACATGGACCGCATATGATGTTAAAGCAGACGCAACGTGGACTTAAACTTGCAAATAAACTTACGCAGGAAAGAATTTGTGGTTACTGTTAAAACATGCTGAAGGGAGTACCCCGAAGCGCGTGGCGGTGTCACTTTAGGGGACTGCGTCTGAGAAATTCCTAGTCGTGATTTTCGATGATTAGCCCGTCATATGATCGAATGGTGAAAACACGGTACTCGAGTAAAAATGGTGTTTATACAAATAAAGGTTAATCGGTGTATGAAAAGAGCATTGACTGCAGTGTCGTGTGCAATTCAGAGGCCATATAGAATGCGTTGTCCAGAGGTCTTCTAAGTTTATCGACAGCCACCAGTGAAAGGTGCGGCAAGTTTAACATGGTAAGCTGCCGCAGCTGAGGCATAACAGCGATGGAAATACACGCATCATCTGTCTCATCGGATAAATCGGACGGTTCAACTCTGAGGCCGATAGCAATGTCATACATCTGTACCCCGGCGTGGACGAGAGCGAGGGAGGCACAAGTTATGCCGGCGGATAGGCAGTTGGCGCTATGTGCTTTAGTTCCGGGTAGAGAACCGTCATCAATTACCGTGACCGCAATTTGATATTTTCCACATGGGAATGAGTTCTATGAGATAAAATATCCAACGTACAGAAAGGGAATTGGTTATCAGTCGGTTAAGGTTTAAGGAATGCTTATCTTACCAGGATTACACATGGTTCTAAGGCGGTGAGAAGTAACTGACTAAGCCTTTTTTCTTCGGAATCACGATTTTTCTCGTATCGGATTTGCGAGCAAAAGGGGACAAATTTAAAGGATGTGGTTATCTGTCCATCTAGCCTTATCTGTACAGTGGTAAACATTCGGTTTAATTGTTACCTCGACCGGACCAATAACACTACATGTAATCTTGACTCTTCCGTATTCAAGATAAGCAGACCCATCGGCAGCTGGATTTACTCCTAAGGAGAAATCTAATTGAAATTAAGAATTGTGCAGCAATTACATATGGATGGCGCTTTTGTGATTGTAGATGTGTCCTAAAATATACCAATAAAAGATAAACCGAACTACAAACAACCTTCTTGGGTTCAACAAAGTGGGAAATATCAATTGCGTCTGTAGGGGCCTTAAAACTCTCCATGTAATTGGTTGATTCTAAATAAAAAATGGTTTGACAACAGAGAAGTCTCGGGGAACGATGATAACAAAAAGGTACGCATATTGATAAGGATATATATGCTTATAAGCGTAGATATGGAATACAGGCATGCTTTGGGTGCATTTGCGAATCTTCCGTGTAGGGAGGGATCTGAGTGAAGAGTTTTCCCGTGGACGTTTTTTTTGGGAGGAGTTTTCTTATAGAAAGAGAAAATGGCGGCCGTCTATTACGGATAACTACCCTACTGATCCAAAGAGTGGTAGAAGGGAGGCTGTCGCTGCGGGATATCGTTGGCTATGAGATGTGGGGAGGCTCAGCTGCTGCGAATGATTGGTTGAGCGAAAGGCATCCTGCATGCAGGGAGAACGTGAGTGGACAAGTGGTCGTAAACACCACCGTATGGAACTTCGAGCCATCGAAAGGTATCAACGAAAGATTATCGCCTCCTATTGGGCCATCTCGTGCATTACATAATAATAATTTAAATGTGACGGTAATATACAAAACACTTAAAACAAAATTAAATATACTCTTGCAAGCGCGTGTATTTTCTTTTGTTCCTGCTTCATCTTCTCGAGTAAAACTATAAATCTGGAAAAATAATGAATGATCGAATTGTAATTTGCCGCAAGGATGGTTGTCTTCTATGATAATAATAATAATATAATAATTGTAGTGGCTTTATTGAGGTCACGAGGACCAAAACTTTCAGCAGTTGAAAGAGGCAGTATAACAAGTTTTCGATGTGAAAATTGTCTTTAAAAGCAAACGGTCAATAAGAAAACTGAAACGGGTCATCGGCAGATTGATGTCCCGAAGAAAGGTTTCTTGCAGACAGACCACGCCGACAGGTTTAAACAGAGCAGTTGTTAGCAGAGAGTGAAAATCATCAACTTTGTTGAGAATTGAACGCACATTAAAGGAAGCAAGAGCTGGAAATAATGTATTTGCAGGATAGCGACTGCGAACAGCGCTGAGCCAACCATTTCGATGCTTCGGCTTGGTGTGAATGAGTGGTGGTGGGGGAGTGCAGTAGTTGTAGGCACAAAACCGCTGTTCTCATGCGGTCGGTCGATTAAAGCCGCATTATCAATGCGAGGAACAACTTGATTAATCGATGCCTTTCTACATAATAACCTGTGAGACAGCGATTTGCACTTTAGAAGGGTCTCAACAATGAAGTGTTTGCGGTATTCGGTGAGCGAGTATTTTCTTTTGATCAATGGTAAATCCATGAAATTGATGAGTTAAAACATAGGTTTTTTTTGCAAAGTGTAGTAAAAAGATCGATGAAGATGTCTTGAAAAAAAAGATTTCCCAAAAAGAGCAAAATAATTTCTTTTTAATGTTGGTGGCCGCCAAAAAGCCCCACACCAAAAAAGTAAAATATATATGACACTTCGTGGGCCTTATCAAACAAGTTTAATATCCCAACTTCGCCACTTTTTTGCCGCGTCCTTATTCATTTAGCGTCGCCTAAAATTTATGTACAACCAATCTCTTTGTGAACCCCCAGCAATAAGCTATGCAGTACTACTTTAATTCCAGCGCACTTCTTGAGAGTGCCGGCACGCTCAATTACCACCGCATAGTTTTCTGTTTCGCCGAAATTCGCCTATCCACAACAACTATTATTGGGGAATTAACCATAGACTGCGATGCGAGGATTGCAAATTATAAGTTTCGCGGACCACAAAAGTTTAATCGTTCAGCTGTGGTACCCATGGCTATAATTGTACTGCGGGTGCGCATTCGCTGACAAATATTTTCGGATATCTGTCATACATTAAGAAAATGATTTCATTGCGTCCCAAGATAAGATTCAAACACTTCATGTGCGTTGATCTGAGCTTCTGACGGAAAGAACGTGCTGAGATGTAATAAAAACATGTTAATTACTAATAATTGTAAGCGCTTCATGGAGGTCACGAGGACCAAAACCTTTAGCATAAAAAATAATACAACAGTTATATATACCAAAATTGAACGCACTATATAGCGACGCAAGAGGGGGAGTGATATTTTTGTATAATAGCAACCACGAATTCCATTAAGTCAACCAGCTCGACGCCTGGGCTTGATGCGAATTCGTGTTGGGATATGAGGGGTGCCGTATTCGTAGATACATTGTTGCCTACGAGGTAGAGATTCGCACTTCATAACGACTAGCGTCAATTATTAAACGATTGCGGCATTCGGTGATCTATTTTCGCGAATATTTTCGATAAGTCAAGAAGAAATCCAACAAAACTGGCGAGTTAAAACATGAAACCTATTTATGTGCAAAATTGAGAAAGTGTTGTAAAAAAAGATTTTCCGGAAAATTCAAAACATTTTTTTGAAATTGTTGTGGCCGTCAAAAGGGCCTGTACAAAAATAACATGTCATGCCTATCCACCGGTGATTTCCCTGGACGTAGGATCTGCAGTATATCGTACCAACCTGGGTTGCATGGGAATGTAATGAATAGGTATGGGAGCCCGTATTGACGAACATAGACCACAGCATAGTGAGCGTACTTGTGACGCTGTTCCAATTGTGGGATTCTGACCTAAGAAATATTACACCTACGCTGGAGGTTTTGTAACGGTAATCGTAGAACATGGATACACATCCCAGGCAGCCATAATGAGGAGACGCATTGAAATGAAAGGAATGGATATAATGATGCAAACAGTTATAAATGGATGAAGAGGTAATATAGACTTAGGGTAAAAATGGGATGGGTCTTCATTAGGGAAAAATACGATGCTGGTTTGGAAAGGGAATAAGTTGCTCTAGTCTCGGCGACTGTGGATGAAGGCGGCTGTGTCCTTGTGAAATCCAGTGTGAGGCATCCTATATTGGAGGGGAGAGTGTTTGATCTCACTCTAGATGAACCAGATTGCAGTTACCGGTTTGAAAAGGCGCAATTAATTGTTTTTTTTCACGAAGAAGCTCGATGGGCCTTTTTATGCCGGTAGAAAGCCGTAACATGTTGAATTCATCATTATCATCACAGATGATAAATTAAATTGGGGGCATTTCGTTGCTAAGGGTTCTGCATCAAACGAAGCATAATTTATATTTCAATAGGTATGTAAGAATAAGGGGACATTGCCGGTGAGTGAGAGTGGACGGGCAGAGTAGGTTGCTGGTGATGGAACAACATTGTGCAAATTTTCAAATAAGAAGATTCCATCTTTATTTCTATAGATATTTATTCATACATTTGTATGCAGAAAAAGAGCACGCTGGAAAGACTACGAGTGCAAATGATATTTAGTCTCCCAGAAATTCTTTGTAACATCATACAGACCGAGGAATATCGATCCGCCAATGGCAAGAAGACTGACTCGTGGAATGAGGCCGGCGAAAAGACTGTAAAGTGTAAAATGCAATAGTGATTATTGTGCGTATTGCTGTGACTAACTGTGCGAGGTCAACTTCAGGAGCCTGGAGAGCGTGAATTGCAAGCCAGATAATTGGTGACCAGCGGTCGTCGTACTTTTGGTACAAGGTGTCGAACAGAGATTTAAAGTTGTAGGCCTGATCCGTCAACTTGATAAGTGACATCTCTCTTCATGTCGAAAGGGCAATGCATATTGGCGTACATTTCTCCAATCCGAAGGTGATGATGAAGCAACGGATAAATTTTAAAAATAATAATTAAGATCAGGTCAACCCTAACTGGAAACCTCTTTTCGATCACATTTATGCTAGAAAAAAACAGTGCGTGCGAGGAAGTGGTAAGCTGCGCCAAGATCGCCTGGCCAACCTCGAACAGGAATTCTTTTGGTAATTTTGCAAACGCTATCGAGAGTATTTCGGTCACAGGTGATCAACGGTCTTTAGTACAATGTAAGGTCTCGTGTTATGATCAATAAATATGACGGAAAACCACACATTAAACACGCCTTCGAATTCCGAACTCATTGTAGACAAGACGCAATACCGTGAAGGCATTGCTTGTTGAGAAAACGCTTCCTTTCTAAAAAAAATAATCAATAGCACAGTTAGTAATATTGAAAATGGTGTTCTTCAACGAGGATATTATTAATACTGTCAGGCGACGTGATTGCATTAAAGCACTTCAAGTGACTAAACCGAAACCTGTTTATTTGTATTATCGTGTATATTAAATTAACCAAAGGCTTGGGACTAAGGATTTTCAAGGAACAAACGACTGAATCATTTATCGTTCAAGCTGGCAATTTCTATTTTTTGTATTAATAATGGCTAGAACGTGAGTTTCGGAGAATTGAGTTTGGTGTAAAGGGGTGAACACCTTACTTCTGCGAGCATTATCCGCGTTTTCACGACATCCAGAGGAGTGGTACAGGCTCCGGCAAACGCACCGGCAAGGCCACCGCATAGTGCGAATTGAGCATTGCTTAAAGTGCATTGATCAATGGGTAAATTCTGGTAAGATGTTTTCCTTCGATTCTGCGCCTCCATAAAGGTCTACAAAAAACATCGTCGTTAAACACCCAGTGGCGAGGTTGGGTGCCTTCATCACGCTGCCCAACATTAAATTTGATGTCAACACATAAAACTGTGGTAATTAGCTCGAACCCGCGGTTGTGCTGCTTTGCTTGATGGCAAGCATTACAACAAAAAGTAGGTAAAGGTGGCCCAAACACTTAAAACGTGTAATAACAGGCCTTAAAATAAGGAACAAATAAATGTGTACCAACTTTTAACGTCTCCCAGACGGGATATTGAATCAGCGAGAAGGGGAGTTCACGGAAAATTGTACTGAGGTAGCCGCGATAAATGCCCCGCAAGCCCTGGGAAATAAAGAAAACACAACGGTATCCTATGTGGTAAACGCGTGGAATTATTTACTGTTATTATTAATATGTATCTAGACTGGACTAATGTTAAAAAACATGCCACAACCAAGTCAACCAGATGACGCGACAAGAAAAAACAAACCTCACTCCGAATAGTCCCTGAAAGAATTTTTCCGACACCCACATGCGGCCTGAGCTGGGCACGCTGTTTAATAGTCTCGCAAGGGACACGCACAATACAAGCAACCTAAAAAGCAAGAAAAAATGCAAAAATTTACACGATTTAACGTAACAGCAATCAATTAAAACGGTGGCATAGCCTATAAGTAAGGCTCAAGGATTAAAAGAAACACAGGTTTCAGAAATGAAAATATAACATGAACTCACAATCTCGCCAATACTTGCTGCTAACATAGAGGAGGCCCACGACGGAGCTCCAAGATTCGCTGTATTACGTTTCGCTGTTTCGTAAGCACAGAAAAAAAGAGCGGCTTGAAGACAAGGGAAGGAGACAGAGATTAGGTTATGTAGTAAACCAATTAATTTCCAATGAATTAATTGAATTGTAACTTGAAATAAACGAAACGTATCGATTGTAATAGAACATGCGAAAAAAAACACGGAGCATAGAGGCAAAACAAGCAGAGAAACCGATTGCTAGCAATTATTAAAAGGCAAAATAATGGTGTAAGCCTTCATACCTCCAGGAGCGGACCCAAAAAGCACAGCAGGCAAACCAGCGAATAGATGTAGCTGACCTTTGGGCTTAATGGATTTTGAAATAGCTTGGAGACGCGTTTTAATGGTATCCAGGGGGTAAACAGCGACATCTACACAGATTCCCGCAGTTGCCCCAGACACGAGTGCCGTTATCTGTTCGGGTTTTAACATCCCGTCCGTAATATAAGCTTTTCCGGGATAACTCGATAAAACGTAATTGAGTACAATGAGAAGGAAGGAATTATCTCATTTAAGTCGATAGTTTAACGCTATTAAGTGTATATAATAACCCGAAAGCATGTAATATATAATATACACACTTCTTTGAAAGTAGCGGGTCAATTAGTAAAAATCAATAATAGTGAATGCACGAAATAATAACGAGTTACATTTGCAAGAAATCAAATTAAACCTTCAACTTATGTACAGTGTGGTGGCCAATTAAGGACAATTTCCATAACGTGGGTCTTCGCATTGGTCAAAGAGATATAAATTTAATCAAACTTGAATGCTGAGTATAGGGGGTGTGTGACAGCCTTCTCGTCGGAGTTTTCTAAAACAGGGTCTCTTCTAGGTGGCATGTTACTTCCAACAGGCGAGAGAAGGAGTCGGTAATGTAGAAATAGGTATATATATATACGTAGAGGGGATGTGATTATCGTAAGACGTAGATATGACAATTGGAGAGGAATGACCGGTAAGTACGTTCAGAATGGTGAAGGAGGACGTTGAGTTGGTTCTGAGATTTCTAAATGAAGATCCGCAACTCGCAAGCTGTGAGGTGTGTAACGTCGTGGGCGTAGACCGGTGTGTCCAAAAGTGCGCGCCCCTCCTATAAGGTAAAGTTAGCATAGTAAAACAAGGGGTGTTACATTACCCCCCGGTCATAGAGGGTCTTCTGGCGATAGTATGCCCGTTCGAGGTGTACACGAGCCAGGTTGTGGGTGTTACGGAGGTCTTCCTGTAGTTTAAGGATGGAGTCGGGTGCTTAAAATGAGGGCGGGCGGGAGCCGTGTTAAACATGTCGGCTGGGATTCTCATTTCGCGACCTGTAACCATTTTAAAAGGGGAGAATCCGGTGGATGAATTTATGGTTGACCGGTATGCTAGAAGGCTGCGACCTAGGTGACGGTCCCAATCATGGGGGTGGTTGTTACGGACGAAACTCTTGAGGAAGTCGAGGAGTGTCCTATTGGTCCTCTCCGCTTGGCCGTTGCCTTGGGGGTTTCCGGGGGTGGTGCGCGTCTTGTGGACGCCTAGCAAGGTGCAGAAATTACTGAAAAGGGCGCTCTCGAAGTTCGAACCTTGGTCGCTGTGGATACTGCCGGGGACTCCGTGTTGGGCGACCCAACGGTTCAAGAATGTGAAAGCGACCGTCTCCGCTTCCTGATTCGGGAGTGCTTCGGCTTCAGCCGCTTTGGTAAAGTAACCTACCACGACTAGGATACACCGGTTTCCGCGTTCTGTCAGTGGAAGTGGGCCGACGATGTCGATACCAATGCGTTCTCCGGGGTATCCGACAGGCATTGGTTGGAGTGGAGCGATGGGGTTGGCATTTGGGCCCATGAAATGGCACACGGGGTACAGGTTCTGCAGAACGTGTTCACGGCGTCTCGGATGTTTGGCCACCAGTATCGATGAGTAATTGCGGTTTCCATCTTGCGTTCTCCTGGATGGCCGAGTTGCTCGTGGACGTCAACGATCACTTGGTTGACTAGGGAGCCAGGGACGACTACGCGTTCAGATTGAGAGCGATCTTGTTGGTAGATGAGGACGTCGTTCTGAATCGACAGACGGGGCCATTCGTGCCAGAGGCGTTTTGCGGAGGGGCTTGCGAGGCTAATCTCAGATGCGGAAGGTTTCGAGCTGTTCCGTAGGACGCGGTCATAGATGATGGCGGTATCAGTGTCGCTGCTCTGGGTTGATGACCATTGGTACCGCGTAAGTTCGCTTAAAAACACCGCGCAGACGGCGTCGGGCGTGTCGGGTATGCGCCAGAGTGCGTCCGCGTTTCAGTGTGTCTTTCCGGAGCGGTACTGGATTTCAAAATCGAACTGCTGGAGCTCCTCGTACCATCTGGCTACGGATCTGTCAGTGTCCCTCATTGTTGTCAGCCACGTGAGTGCGCGATGGTCGGTCCTGATGACAAACTTACCGAAGAGTAAATAGGGGCGGAAGTGTTTTGTGAACGAGAATATGGTGAAATTTTCTCGGCTGGTTGCACTTTTCTGTCGCATTTGGCGGCCCAGTTTCTTACTGGCGTATGCGATAACTCGCTCGTACCCGTTGGGGTCAATCTGTGATAGTACCGCTCCGATGGCGGTGTCGCTTGCATCTGTGTCGAGGATGAAGGGTTGGGCGTCAGCGTCAAAGTTTGGCAAGGTAAGGATGGGAGCTTCGCAGAGGGCCATCTTTAGCTTGGCGAAGGCGTCGTCATGTTCGGGGGCCCAAGGGAATGCCTTCTTGGCCTCTTTTTCAGTCAGTTTGTGGAGAGGGGCGGCGATCTTCGCGTACCCTTTTATGAACTTCCTATAGTAGTCGGTTAGGCCGAGGAAGCTTTGCACGTCCGTTGGGTTTTGGGGACGTGGCCAGTTCTTGACGTCTTCAACGCGATCGCTTGTTATTTCTAGTCCTTTTCCTGAGATAATATGTTCGAGGTATTTGACGGATTTCAGTGGGAAGCAGCACTTTTGGGGGCTGAGGGTAATGCCCGCCTCCTGGAACCGAGCGAGAACCACGTCTAGGTTGCGGTTGTGTTCTGCCACTGTTCGACCGAATACAATAGCGTCGTCCAGGTATATCAAACATTGTTTGGGATAGAGACCTTGTAGCACAATTTGCATCAAGCGTTGGAAGGTGGCTGCAGCGTTGCACAAACCAAAAGGCATGGTATCTAACTCGAATAGGCCGCTGGGGAGGATGAATGCGGTTTTCTCGCGATCCCTGGGGGTGACTTCGACCAGCCAGTAACCGGATTTAAGGTCAATCGTGGAGAACCAGCAGGCGTGATCCAGCGCATCTAGGGTGTCGTCGATACGTGGCAGGGGAAACGCGTCTCTTTTTGTTACGGCATTGAGGCGGCGGTAGTCAATGCACAGGCGTATGGTACCATCTTTTTTTGGAACTAACGTGATAGATGAGGCCCATGGTGACTTCGAAGGGCGAATAAATCTGTCTCGGAGCATCTCGTCTAACATCTTGGTGACTTGGTCTTGTAGCGGGGGAGGGATACGTTGTGGTGGCTGCCAGATGGGTATTGTGTCTCCTGTTTCTATTTTGTGGCGAATAATAGACGTCCTGCCTAACCTGGTGTCGTCCCAGGCAAAAATGTTGGAGTACTGTTGGAGGAGATTGATTAGGAAGGTCCTGTCTGCAGGTGAAATATCGGAATACTTTTCAACAATCTCCTGCAAATCGGTGACGGGAGGGGCCATGGCGGCGTAAACCTGTCTGCAAAGTGCTGGGACCAAGGAGACGCAGGATTGTCTCGCTCTTCTGGTCCTCTGGGACGCGGGAGTGGAATAATTTACCATAGCGTAGCCAGTGGTCGATGTTCTGGTCGGGTGTGTAAAAGGCTAACGACGAATTTATCGTTTGGGATGGGTTCGATACTTCTGACACCAATGTGACAGCCTTCTCGTCGGAGTTGTCTAAAACAGGGTCTCTTCTAGGTGGCATGTTTATTCCAACAGGCGAGGGAAGGAGTCGGTTATGTAGAAATAGGTATATATATATACGTTGAGGGGATGTGATTATCGTAAGACGTAGATATAAGGTAAAGTTAGCATAGTAAAACAATGGGTGAATTTCATCATCGAACACGGAGTTGTCGTAGATGGCCACAAGAAGGCTATTTATCTATCAACGAAAACACCAGAACTGCCAGCGAAACCAGAGGCGCCCCAGGAGGACACTATTTGCAGACAGGTTTACTTCGTGATGGCTTTCCCCGAGACCAACGTCGACACAATCGTCTCGACGTCTACCAACGTATCCCCGGCAGATAGAACCACGCTTAAACACCTGTTCCAAGGCTATGACAACATTTTCGCCTGGGACGAATTGCAGTTAGGAAGGACGCCAATTATCCGCCACAAGATAGAGACAGGCGATGCTAGGCCGATCTGGCAACCACCCCGACGGATTCCCCCTCCTCTACACGCCGAGCTCAACAAAATGATCGACGCTATGCTCAAAAAAAAGGTCACACGACCATCAAAATCCCCTTGGGCTTCCCCTATCATCAGGGTCCCAAGGAAAGATGAGAAGATCCGCCTCTGTATCCACTATCGCCGCCTAAACGCTGTTACTGGACGCGTTATGGCATGCACGATGGTTCTCCATTATCGACCTTAAATCGGGTTATTTGCAAGTCGAGGTCTCCCCGAAGGATCGTGAGAAGACGGCTTTCATCCTTCCAAGTGGGCTACATGAGTTTGATACCATGCCTTTCGGTTTGTGCAATGCTACCGCTACCTTCCAACGCCTGATGCAAACCGTGCTACACGGTCTATACCCCAAGCAGTGTTTGATCTACCTGGACGACGTCATTGTCATTGGTCAAACTGTAATGGACCACAACCGCAACCTCGACGCCATCCTTACGCGGTTCCAAGAAGCATGACTTACGCTAAACCCCCAAAAGTGATGTTTTCTCCAGAAATCGGTAAATTTTATCGGTCATATTATCTCAGAAAATGGTCTAGAAATAACGAATGATCACGTCGAAGACGTCAAGAACAGGTCACGTCCCCAGAACCAAACGGACGTGAGAAGCTTCCTTGGTCTAACCAACTACTATAGGAAGTTCATAAAAGCGTACCCGAAGATCGCCACCCCCTGCACAAACTGACCGAAAGAGAGGCCAAGAAGGCATTTCCCTGATCCCCCAAACATAACGACGCCTTTCGCCAAGCTTAAGTTGGAACTCTGCGAAGCTCCCATCCTAACCTTGCCCGACTTTGACGCTGACGCCCAACCCTTTATCCTAGACACCGATGCAAGTGACACCGCCATCGGAGCGGTACTATCACAGGTTGACCCCAACGGGTCCGAGCGAGTCATCGCATACGCCAGTAAGAAACAGGGCCGCCAAATACGACAGAAAAGTGCTACCACCCAAAAATGCTTTGCCATATTGTCGTTCACGAAACACTTCCGCCCATATCTACTTTTCCGTAGGTTTGTCATCAGGACCGACCATCGTGCACTCACGTGGCTAACTACAATGAAGGACTCCTACAGATCCGTAGCCCGAGGGTACGAGGAGCTCCAGCAATTTCATTTTGAAATCCAGTACCGATCCGGAAAGGCAAACGCCTCTGCCTCGGCAGAATCCAGGTTCTCTTCGGCCTCCAACACGTCGTCATCAGCCGATTAAGTTCGAAGAGGACTGAATGAAAATATGTGAACGTGGGGAACCCGGAAAGGTGCAGCAGATCAGGTCGTGAGATCTCTTTCTACTAATCGACGTGCTGGTGGCAAACACTCGGCAACTTCTCCCGTTTCAGCCAGCATGCGAAGGAAGATTCTGACTGCGGACTGGGCAGAGGATATCAACTCAAAAAGCGCTTCTCCTGTACAACCGCCTTGCTCACTCTCGATCAAAATCAGGGTGTAGTTGGAGACGTCACCGGCAGTCTCCGTGCAAACGCCACTAACGGCGCGACATCCGTAAGGCCGATACCTCCTTCGGTAAGCCAATGCCACCGTTTTATGGCGCGCGTTTTGGATAGGGCCTTTCAATGTCCGCCATTTCCCGTGTGCCAAAATTTATATACTTCGTGGATTAAATTTACCTTTCTTGCAAATTTACCTTGATGTTACTTCTTTTATTCTTCTTAACTTATTCTGCATTTTCTACGTATAATCGTCACGTCCTGTAAGATTTTTGTTTATTGTAAATTTTAATGCTGAAAGTTTTGGTCCTCGTGACCTTAATAAAGCGAATATTATTATGAATATTATTATGATTATGATTCTGCAAACGCGGACGCACTTTCACGCATACCTGACACGCCCGACGCTGTCTGCGCGGTGTTTTTAAGCGAACATACGCGGTATCAATGGTCATCAACACAAAGCAGCGACCCCGACACCGCTCCCAACCGGAACTAGTAGTTTTCCTTGGAACCCTAGTCAACCAAGTGATCTTTGACGTCCCACGAGCAACTTGGCCACCCAGGACAACGAAAAATGGAAAACGCGATTACTCATCACTACTAGTGGCCAAATATCCGAGATGCCGTGAACATGTTCTGCAGAACCTGTACCCCGTGTGCCAGCTTCAAGGGCCCAAATGACAACCCCATTTCTCCGCTCCAACCAATGCCTTTTGGATCCCCGGGTGAACGCATCGGCATCGACATCTTCGACCCTCTCCTGCTGACAGAACGCGGCAACCGGTGCATCCTTGTTATGGTGGACTTCTTTACCAAAGCGGCCGAAGCTGAAGGACTCCCGAACCAGGAAGCGGAGACGGTCGCTTGAACCGTTGGGTCGCCCAACACGGTGTCGCTGACAGTATCCGCAGCGACCAAGGAACAAACTTCAAGAGCGCTGTTTTCAGCCATTTCTGTAAACTGCTAGGCGTCCACAAGACACCCACAAGACAACGGCCAAGTGGAAAGGACAAACAGGACACTCCTCGATTTCCTCAAGAGCTTTGCCCGAAACAACCACCCCCACGATTGGCACTGTCACCTAGGTCGCAGCCTCCTCGCATACCGCTCTACCATCCATTTGTCCAGCGGATTCTCCCCCTTCAAAATTATAACAGGTCGCAAAATGAGAATCGCAGCCGACATGTTCAACACGGCTCCCGCCCGCCCCCAACATAAAACACCGGACGCAATCCTTACACTACAGGAAGACCTCCACAACACCCACAAGCTGGCTCGGGTACACCTCGAACGGGCATATAATCGCGAGAAGACCCACTATGACCGCAGCTGCCGACCCACGACATATCAAATCGGAGATTTAGTACGCAGACACCGACCTGTGCCCCCACCCGGCGTCTCTAAAACGATGATTAACATAAATAGCATGTGTTACGATGGACCCATTTACACGAAGCCTTGTTTTATTATATTTTTAATTATTTCGGCATTTGGGTAAACTCGACTTAAACTGAATTGTTTGAAAAGGTTTATTTGGTAGTGGGAAGTTTGAGCGATCGTTCAAATTGCTTTTTCGTGTGACATGTTTTTGGCTATGCGTTTCGTGTTGCCTAAAAGAAGGATACATTTATCTACAAACACTATCAAAAGGTTTTATGGTGCCCATATTTAACTTGCGTAGAGCTTTTTCTTCTAAATGGATGCCAAATAAAACTTTTGTCGATGAACAAAAGAGTTTGTATCGATTACCCCCTGAACAGATTGACACGGAACACGTCAAACGAAGTAAATGTCACCTCTTATTGTATATTTTTATCTAGCAAACATATTCGATGTCCGCCATTTTGAAGTTCAATCGGTGCAACTGAATTTTGGCCCTCAACACCCTGCAGCTCATGGAGTCTTACGTTTGATAATGGAGTTGGATGGTGAAGTATGACCACCTATTTTATAATCGTTTTGTGCCCATAGCTTGTGATTCGATTAGATCCTCATGTTGGTTTTCTCCATCGCGGTACTGAAAAGCTCATGGAATACAAGACCTACACCCAAAATCTTCCGTATGTTGACCGACTGGATTATTTCAGCATGATGTCGAGTGAGCAGTGTTTTTCCCTGGCAGTTGAAAATCTTCTGGGAATTGATATCCCACCAAGAGCTAAATACATTCGCAGTGCGTTTATTTGGACATTTTTTTAAGCAACGCTTTTCACATTCATATCGTGTTGTATCTAATATTACATTAGCAATGTTCGCGGAGGTCACGCGTATTCTAAACCACTGTTGCGCTCTTGGTGCAAATATTCTCGACATGGGCGCTATCACGCCCTTCTTTTGGCTCTTTGAGGAACGAGAAAAACTCATGGAGATGTATGAACGCGCGTCTGGGGCCCGTTTTCATGCCGCTTATATCCGGCCAGGGGGTGTCTCTCTTGATATTCCTCTTGGTTTCATGGATGATATGTATGAGATTATCACCAAGTTCCCACAACGTCTGGATGAGGTATGGGCTTGATTTTACATTAATACGCTGTAAATTTTGTGACATGGTCTGTAGCTAATTTTTAAAACCGAATAATGGTATTCGCTTTGTCTCAGTCACGAGGACCCCAACATTCACCAGTAAAATTGGCAACAAACCAAATGGATATAGGACGTGACACTTTTCCATCGATGATCTTTATCATTTTCATATTTCTGAAATTTTGAGGGCCAACAATTTTCTGCCGAATTTGAAGATTGATAAAAAGTAGGGAAGATTTAAATTCGCAAGAGATGTAAATTAGACACTCGAAAGATATTAAGTTTAGGAAACATTCACGGTTCCTATTAAAGTTATCGATTCGGAAATTAGAGACACTCGTAATCCAAGAATTGGCATTTTCAGATAGACGACCTTCTTTCGACAAATCCCCTATGGACTCATCGTACTGTTGGTATTGGCGTAGTCAGTGCCCAAGACGCCATTGATCTTGGATTCTCTGGCGTGATGTTGCGTGGTTCTGGTGTGCAGTGGGATTTGCGCAAATCTCAGCCATATGATGCGTATGCAAACATGGAATTCGATGTTCCCATTGGTGTTAATGGAGATGTTTTTGATAGGTACGTTTATACTTTTCGAAATTGCACTGCATCTATGTTTAGGTTGTGTTGTTATATTAGGCTGCAATCAATTCTGGATTTCGATTATCTATATTTTGCTTGAAGAAATGAGTGATTAAGTGCACGTAAACTTTCATAAATGTTGTTACTGCTGGCACTTTATAGGATTTGATGGTTCGCTATGTTATTTTGTATTAGCCTCCTTTAATTTCAGGTTTATTCTACGTGTAGAGGAGATGCGTCAGTCCTGTCGTATCATTTTACAGTGTCTGAATGAAATGCCGCCGGGTGAAATCAAGGTGGATGACGCAAAGCTTATGCCACCTAAGCGGGCTGAAATGAAGGAGTCTATGGAATCACTAATTCATCACTTCAAGCTCTTCACTGATGGGTACCAGGTGAATACAATAATCGATATTTCGGTCCGGTTTTCATATGATTCCATTTCCACTGATAAGACAGTTGATGTGGTTCATCGTAGGAAGATGGTCAAACTTTTCAGTCTTCTCATCTCCTTACGTTCCCCAAATCTTCGTAGGTTCCCGCAGGAGCTACATACACGGCCGTGGAAGCACCAAAGGGCGAGTTCGGAGTGTACATGGTCTCTGATGGTAGCACCGTGCCATACCGCTGCAAGTTGCGCACTCCAAGTTTCCCACATCTGGCCGCTGCGGATAAACTCTGCAAGGGCTACCTCCTCGCCGACGTTGTCTCGGTTCTCGGTTGGTTGCCTTAATGCTTATTTAGACACTAAATGGTGAATGCCTAGTCTTTCATTTAAAACATACCGTATGATTTCGGCCTGTGATTAACCCGGTAGATACCAAAATTAGTAATTTTAATGATCCGATTCTTCTATTACTTATGATCTTTTCATTTCAGGTAACCTTGATATCGTATTTGGAGAAGTCGATCGATAAATACGTACCCGTTGACATTCACAATCGCTACTAACCAATTGAAGCCCTCCCGGTGTTCATTGCAATACTTAACATCTCTTTTTGTTTAATTATTAATGGCTCCTGAAGGCATGTTTAATATTCACTCCTGTCACTGTTTTTTGACACTTCCCCTTTACATAGGCATTTCTCTAGGTTCGCCAACACGTAAACACCAATATTGTTAATTCTGTGATCTAGATCTAATTTTTATTGAATGAAGTTGTGTAGTTTAAGAAAATGTAATTTGTGAGGTGGTTTCCGTCGTTACCCAAGGCGTCGATTACGTAGATTAACAGAACCGGCGAGGGCAGCCTTCAGGGGAAAAAATTGCCGATTCTTCCCGGTAAAGGTATGACCGCTTCATGCGATCCGAGCAGATTCTAGCGACGTACTACGTGTGTTGAATGGCCGCTTTGATCGTATTTTCCCACGCTATTAGTTCTTCGGCGCTCTGGTACCAACCGGTTCAGGTTTCAGCTGACACTGCTACGAACATGAACTTGCTCTCTACAAAAATCACATTCCTGGTTACCGTTCTGTCGCTAAATTACCATCCCAAACCTGCTGATTGAGCTGTAGCTCAGCGCTCAATAGGTCACATTCTGTTATCTTGCTCTGACGTGATAGATATATGGCTTTGTTTCGGTCACAAAACGTCCCTGCTCTGGTGAAACTAAAAATCGGGACAAATAAGGAATGACGAATTGCGAAAAGGTCACTACAGGGCTCCCCCCTTAGATTGGCTGGTGGGGACGCAAATTAACGGGCAAAGTTTTTTAGATTTGCGGAAACCGTTTCATGGATATTTTAAACGTTTTATCCGAACGGAAAAGGACCATCATATGGTGGTTCAAGAGGACGACGGACTCGATCACAACGGAGAAAACGTGGGTGCTCTTTTGCAGTTGTGGGTTGACCTGGGAGCCTGACTTCTGGGGTCTGGTTTCTTTAGGCCGAACGCTCCAAGCAAAACTGCGTAGCCTCTGAAGAACATCGGAGACAAACGGACGGCTCAGCTGCTCTTGGGTTAACAAACTCACCCGGTAAGCGAAGAGTTGCGCCGTAGACCAATTCCGCCGGGCAGGAGTCGACGTCGGGTTTAAAAGCAGGACGAAATTGTCTCCCCAATGTTCTCGGTCATCCCTAGCCATGAGGGAAGACTTCATTGTTCGATGGAGGCGGTCAACCATCCCATCTTTTGGAAAAGCGTTGATTCGAATTGTGCCCCTCGGTCGGTTGTCAAGCGACGCGGAGATCCGAAGCGCGCCACCCAGTTATTCAGGAAGGCGAGAACGACCGTTTCTGCGCCGATGTCCGCTAGCGGTATAACTTCGCACCAACGTGTAAAGCGATCTACATAAGTCAGCAAGTAGCGGAAACCCCTGCACGAGGACAACGGGCCGACTTAATCCACATGAACGTGGCTAAACCGTGTGTTGGGTGCGTCGAACGTGCCGATCGTTGCCCTGGTGTGACGATTGACTTTTACTTGCTGACACCGAAGGCATGCCCGTGTCCACAGGCGGGCGTCCCTTTGCAATCCCTTCCATGAAAACCTTTCAGCCACTAGTCGGGTGGTTGCGCGAATACCAGGGTGCGAGAGACCATGAACCATTTCGAAATCTTGGCGCCGCATGCATTGCGGAACTAGCGGGCGAGGGGAAGATTTGGTGTTGTCGCAGAGCAGAGAACGCTGAGACAACGGGAGAGTTAGGTTTATAAGGGCTGTGTCGTCGGGCCCAATTCGAATACCCTCGTGTTACTGGGAGTCAGACATCTCCTCGTAGTCGATACCATTAGCGAGCTGCAACTCGATGCGCGAAAGGACCTCATTATCTGCGCCGCGGATATGACGGAATTCCAGGTCGAACTGGGAGGGGAAATGGAGTTGTCGGATATCGCGTTCGTTGTAGCGAGAAGAGTAGGAGGCCATGGCATGAATCAACGGCTTGTGGTCCGTGAAAATTAGAATGCGGCTACCTTCCACAAAATGGTGAAAATGGTTTACGCTTAGGTAAGCCGCCAACAAAATAAGACTTCGAGAAAAACGGTAGTGGTTGTCGCCGATGCTCGTCCTCCTGGTTTAGTACAGCGCAGTTCGAAGCATCCACCATCAAAGATAGTTGGACATCAGGGCGCGGATGAACCAATAAAGTCGCGGCAGCGAGACTAGCCTTCAATTTCGTGTCCAGTGGTCGAACCCCCAGATCATTTACCAGGTGACCCAGGAAACTTACTTAGGTTCGGCCAAAATGGCATTTATCGGGGTTCACCGCGAGCCCGTGTTCATCCAGGCGCCAAAGGACCACTTCCAAATGTCGCTGGTGCTCTTCTTCGTCTTTGCTGGATATTAGAATGTCATCGATATGAGCACAACAGAAGTCGAAACCGCGAAGAATTGAGTCGATGAAGCGTTTTGGGCCCGTTTCTGAGCCAAAACGGCATCCGTAAGAATTCGAATGATCCAAAGGGAGTGGTGCTTGCCGTTTTCGGGATGTCCTCAGGGGCGATCGGTATCTGGTGGTACGCCTGGACCAGATCTATTGTGGAGAAAAACTTTTTCCATGCAGGAACGAGACACAGTCGTGAATGTGCGGCAGAGGATAGCGGTCAGGAACTGTGACTGCGTTCAGAGCTCGATAGTCGCCACAAGGACGCCAATCCCCGGGTGTGGTCTTCCTAACCATGTAGAGCGGGGATGACTTCTTGCTGTCAGACGGGCGTGTGATTCCAAGCTCCATCATTCGTTCGAATTCTTTTTGTGCTATGTGTCTCTTTGCTGGATCGAGACGGCGGTAACGCTGAAATGTGGCAGGGCGGTGGTCTTTATATGGTGGACTATGTCGTGTGGTGGCTTCTGTCGTGTTCGGTTCAAGTTTTGGAGATCGGGAAATTGATCGAGAAGGGCCTTGTAGGGAGAGGAATGTGGGTGAAGTGGCGGATCGAGTTTATTGCTGTGTATCCAGAAACGACCGCTGCCGTCGATTCGTCAACGAGTTTCTTTCGTCGGACGCTGACAGATAGGTCAAACGTGAAAAGGAAGTTCGCACCTACGATCGCATGAGGGACATCAGCTACGATGAATTTTAAAGGGAAAATGCCTAAATCGGCCAGCGACAGCGTAGGTGGAAGGGTTGCCAAAGAAGCTCTGACGACCGGGGGAAGCTTTTGGGTGAACAGGTGCCCAATGATACATTCACTGACGTCTTGGTTCACCGATAAGGCTTCGAGGCGCTGCAGCAGTTGCGAAGGTCTCTCGTCACCCAATTCTTCTTCATTAAAAATAGCATTTTAGCGCTGTGTACTTGTTATCGCAGACTGCCGAATAAGAGCTGTCTTAAGCACAGTGCACGGACTCTCTGCCGGTGGTGCAACGCTAATGTGGCGTAAACGGGCAACTAGATCCTCCGCCAGTGACGCCACGACGTGATGAAACTTGGTTTTCTCGTCGACAATTCCTTTCGCCGAAAACTGGGATTCCAAGACCGAAAGCCATGCCTCTATATCGCTCTTCCACGGAGGTGGAATTTTAATAGAGATGGCACAAACGTCGGGAGATAATTCAGTAGGGGCGCTCATCAGAAGAAAATCCGAAACAAATATGCTCGCCAATGTCGTGATTCGCAGTTCGACGATAACTTAACCCGCTAAACGTTAAGTCGGCGCTCGAGCGTTCGTGGGCGGAAATCGGTTCGTGTGTCTTAAAACAAAAGGGGGCTTTTAAGGTCACTACAGAACAACTATTGCAGTGGCGTTGAACGATGATTTCTTGTTGTGAAGTACCGAAATGTGCTGCCATGGGGAAAACAAAGATGAGTTTCAACATCAGCTCTCAGGGAAAAAGTAATTGAGCAGCTGACCATTCTCCGAAGACCACTCCAGTACCCCAGTGACTGCCTGTCCGTGCTGTTGATAATAACTCTTGATATCAGGCACGTACTAATTGATCAGATAATGGGTCCCAGATCCATTAGTAACCAAAAGTTCGATATTCACTTGGAACTAAGACACAACGCTCAGTCGTGTTCCGGGAATACACGTTGCGACAGATACATCTCGAATACGTGCTTTGTTGGCGTTTTCGGCGATGGTGGGAGCTATAATATATTTTCATTGCATAAGATTAATGTCGTTGTATCCCTACACAGCAACAATTGATGGTATTTCAAGACAAATAAGATTGTTTTGCTTGGCCAACTGTTTTGGGCATATTAATACTGTCGTTTACGATATTCTGTGTTTAAGTGCACGACTCAGCATTGGTAGTTTCGATATTGCAACGACGATGTCCTTCCTACGGTCAATATTTCTGTTTTCTGTTCGGACCCCAAGTTGCATATTGCAGGTATGCTGAATTTTTTATTTCTTATGAAATGTTTTCTATTTTCTAAACGCAGTTTTATTCAAATAAGCTTTATTTTCAACGTCTTCCACACCTTACGGGTAGTCACTAATTCGATTTTCGAATGTATTTTAGCGGTTGTTTTCGACTATATTTGTGTTTTTAATAGGCTGCCCCCCTGGCGACAAACGCCGCTAGACAGTTCTCAACTTCAAAACGGCTTTACGCCCAATCTCCCGAGTTCTCGAGTATTTTGGAAGAGCGCATTCTTGGACAATCCCAACAGGTGAATTTGGAGGAAACTGGCCGAGTTCTGAGCATTGGCGATGGTATTGCGCGTGTCTATGGACTGAAGAACATTCAAGCCGAGGAGATGGTTGAATTCTCATCAGGTCTTAAGGTATATTGTTTTTTGTATTCGATAAATTCCAATAGGGTATGGCTTTAAATTTGGAGCCTGACAATGTTGGCGTTGTCGTCTTTGGTAACGACAAATTAATCAAGGAGGGTGACATCGTCAAGCGCGCCGGGGCCATTGTGGATGTTCCTGTTGGTGAGGAGCTTTTAGGGCGAGTCGTTGACGCATTGGGAAATCCGATTGATGGTCTTGGGGCTATCGCAGCAACGAAACGACAACGTGTAGGCATCAAGGCACCTGGAATTATCCCACGTACTTCGGTAAAGGAACCTATGCAAACTGGAATGAAAGCTGTGGACAGTTTAGTACCGATCGGCCGTGGTCAGCGCGAGTTGATTATCGGAGATCGTCAAACTGGCAAAACCGCCATTGCAATCGACACTATTATCAATCAGAAACGGTTCAACGACGGTGCCGACGAAAAAAAAAAGCTGTACTGCATTTATGTTGCTATCGGCCAGAAGAGATCGACTGTTGCGCAGCTGGTGAGGCGTCTCACAATTGCTGGTGCCATGAAGTACACTATCGTCGTTTCTGCGACAGCCTCTGATGCTGCTCCTCTGCAGTACCTCGCACCCTACTCGGGCTGTGCAATGGGTGAATTCTTCCGCGACAACGGCAAACACGCTCTTATCATCTATGACGATCTGTCTAAACAAGCAGTTGCTTACCGTCAAATGTCACTTCTATTACGTCGACCGCCAGGTCGTGAGGCATACCCCGGTGATGTCTTCTATCTGCACTCTAGACTCCTTGAACGTGCGGCCAAGATGAGTGATCAGTACGGAGGTGGATCTCTTACAGCTCTCCCTGTTATTGAAACACAAGTAGCGACTTGACTTCTAATTAATTCCATTTATTTAGGCTGGCGATGTTTCGGCGTACATTCCGACCAACGTTATTTCCATTACCGATGGTCAGATATTCCTGGAGAATGAGCTCTTCTTTAAGGGTATTCGCCCAGCTATCAATGTGGGGTTGTCTGTCAGTCGCGTCGGCTCAGCTGCTCAGACAAAGGCCATGAAACAGGTTGCCGGTCGCATGAAGCTTGAGCTCGCACAATACCGCGAAGTCGCTGCCTTTGCTCAGTTTGGATCTGACCTTGATGCTTCCACACAGGCTCTTTTGAACCGTGGTGTTCGTCTTACAGAGCTCCTTAAACAAGGACAATATGGTAACCGTTTAGTTCTATTATTCATACGAAATACATCTTAGTTCCTATGGCTATTGAAGAACAGGTTGTGGTCATTTATGCTGGTGTCCGCGGCCATCTAGACAAAATGGATCCTTCAAAAATTACCAAATTCGAACAGGACTTCTTGAAGTACTTCCAGGCTAACCACCAAGACATCCTCAAAACTGTCAGGGAGGTTGGCGCAATTTCGCCTGAGTTGGACGACCAACTGAAAAAGATTGTTACGGAATTCCTGGGTAGCTACCAATCGTAAAGAAGTACGGACCATTGCCTCGAAATTTCCGTTTCGTTGTTTCATCTGAATAGGTTTTATATATAGACCATTTGGGACAGTAGTATTGTATTTTGTCTTGGACCTCTTCATCGCTTCCCGAATAAAATTCTGATCTTATTTTTAGCTTCTAAAAACCAGGTTGCCGTTGTAAGAATGGATGCGGCAAATATGCGTTAAATAACGATGGCTCGTTTTCGTGTCGAAATATATAATAGTGGTGGTCTATGCAGGTCGCTGAGCGGGAGTTAATAATAATTGTAAGCGCTTTATTGAGTTGTGACGTCTTTTAAGTGGCTGGTTTCGCATGGTACCAGTTTCATCTTCTATCGAAATAAGTCAGGAACTCTTAATCTGTACCCATATTAACACAAACGATTGCTTCCACATTTTTGGCAAAACCGGTTCTGAACCGGTCACTGCGAGATTTCTCCGATTGTCACCCGATAATAAGCTCGACGTGGAAACGTTGTCGCGCACCCTCAACTCTAAAATTAGTGCCGGAGCGAAAGCCGTTAAGGGAGTATTTTTAGACCTTCACCTCGGCTTTCATCACTATTTCACGCTCATGCATCCTATGCCGAACAGGTGAAAGAAGGGTTGATAAATAGGCTTCAACATAATTTCTCTAACCGATACCAACACGGAAACGAAACCTCCTTACCCAATAACTGGAGCATGCTGCAAGACGTAGTACTTTCTCACCTCCTTTCCAACTATTAAACGTCATACCGTTGGTCCTCAAATGCCTGCAAGACGAATGAAGATTCTTTAAAGCTCGGACAGGCCATAACCGAGGTACTTGAATGGCCTCCCTATTATCTATCTGTTTACTGTAATTACATATTTACGATTGAACATTTTGCCGTGTAATAATTGGCATCTCCTTGCTATAGAAGGTATGTGATCGCTTGCCTTCGACTGGCCTTTAACAAGGTACGCTAAGAGTGGCCTTTGGTTTTTTGCATTTTTTCAATGTCTTGTCCTCGAGACCTCAATAAAGCGCTTAAAATGATTATTATCGCGTGGTTGATTACTTGTTTGTCTCCTGTCATTTTCAATTATTTGAAAACATAATCTCGGGCGATCTGCTTAGAATTTAAATACCAACCAGTCACGTTAAATGAAAAGCTCGACACTGTATGTGAAACTTTGATTTTTCTACATAAGAGTGCAAATAGCAAAACGGGGCGGGGTGGGCAATTAATGTAAGGCGTTGGACCAGAATGTCTTTGTGATATCGTAAAGACCGAGGAATATTGCCCCACCCACTGACATAATCCCCATTCGAGGGGCGAGTCCTGCAAACAAACTGAGAAAAAAGGTTTAGTCCAACAATCCGAACTCTGAATAACGCCTATGGATATCACTATTAACCAAAAAATAACACCAATTATGCGCTTACCATTATTATTATAACACGCGAGAATATTGTACGAGGTTTAGGGTTAGTAATAACCATTGATTCTTAATGCATTCCGTAGCACTTTGGTAAGGATTGTTTAGACCGCAAACGACTACACCCGTCAACTTTTATTAATTTGTAGACAATGCACCCGCATTCCCCAAAACATGTATCAGAACTGCAATTTCGGCTGCACTTTCTGGTTTCGCATGCATCTCAAAGCATCACTCGGTGCACAAGAGGAAACTAAAACGCGCCGATAATTGTTATTCTCTGACATAGAGTGTCGTGATGCATACGTCCTGAATACACACATTTCTTGGTATCATGTATGGTCTTATTTGTCATAGGACTGCTTACCCAGAGGGACCGGCTTCTTGGTAGATGATTTTGAGAGCTGTGGAAATGCGACCTTCTGCCAATGGACTGTTTCTCTGTAAAGGCATGATTTGGTAGCATTTCACCACATAGTGGTCCGTGCGGACGCAGCGACGTAAGTGGGAGAGTGGTATTAAGTCAATTGATGAAGCCGATAAAGAGGTCCACTTATCGTCAGGATATCTTCATATCATCACCAATTTGATTTAATCTGCATGAGACGACAACAACCACCTAATGCAACGCTCCTACACCATCGAGGTACTGGGAACCATGTGCTCGATCTAACGGTGATGAGTCCAGTTCAATGCCAACGGTATGTCAGTTAAATAGCTGAGAAGGAGTGGACTGGAAGAGAACTACATACCTCAGCGAGCATGATCCTTGTCTTGGCGACATCCAAAGGGGTCGTAATGGCACCAGCAATCGCCCCGGACACGAAGCCACACAGACCGAACTGGAGGGCACTCAGGGTGGACTCGCCCTCGGGCGGCACGACAACACCTTCGCGGACCATGCGGCCTCGGTTGCGTTCCTCGAGGTGCTGTTTCAGTAACTCCCAAATGGGGAATTGAATGACTGCACAGGGCAGGTCGCGGGCGACAGTGCTCACATAGCCCCGATAGAGACCAAGCCAGCCCTGCAAATAAGAAAGGCCAGCCCCCGCGATCGGTTAGTACTCTCTTGATACACCACCCTGTTGACCAACGAAGACATAACCTAGACAACATTACATTTCTTATTTTTGAAAATGCTGATTACCGGGTGGATCCAGTAACTACACATCGGTGACTCGCCAGCTTTACTCAAGTACTACAACTGAATCGGCCAACAACATTACAACTAGATTGAAATACATAGGAAACTCATTTACCTCGTGTTTGAGGTACTCCCGCGTAATTGAACGTATTGGGACAAAAGGGCGACTCTGTGCTGACTGCTTCACGTTCTCACAGGGCACCCAGACGACCATGGACAGCTAAAACGGCAAATAAACCTCATCAAGCACCCGAGATCATCATTTGTGCAGTCGGTGCGCAACCGCAGGTCTAAACCACATCTAGGCTAACTTAGACCAGGAAATACACAATATAGACTCACAATATCAGCAATAGTTGTCCCCACAACCGAAGAAATCCACATAGGAACCCCGTTTTGCATTGAAATATCTTTCGAAAGCTCGTAGGAATAAAAGAATACCGCAGCTACAAAAAAACAATATAAATGAAATTTCGGTGAACTTTTTTTATTTGATTTGGCTTCGGGAACCATTTCAGCTGTTCGTACGACCGTGGGGAACGGACAACATTAAAATCATCGCAGCCGGCACACACACACGCATCGTGGTGCCTTTCGTGTTGTAGAGAAACTTAGCATGCCATCAACTGGTAACTGCTACGATGAATCGTGTCTCTTCTATATACTTGGATCATGTAGGGCGGGCAAGCAGGTAAACACGATAAAACATCGTTTTAGAGTTTACGCGTAGCTGATATTTAACCACAAGCTTTCAAAAAACGCGAAAACGCATGATTTAGGAACCATAGAAATATCGAACATATTTATTCAGTGGCCCCAGGTCATTGTCCTCCTGATGAACTGGAATTGTGAATATCATTAACTTACAGGCGGGTGCAGACCCGAGTAAAACAGCCGGCAGTCCCGCAAAGAGTTTAAGCTGCCCACAGGGGGTGAATATGGTCCGCGACGTCGACTGGAGGCGCGTTTTCATGGTGTCAACCGGATAGAGCCCGACATCCACGCAGACGCCGGCGAGGGCACCAGCACAAAACTGCACCGCGCGATCCCTGTTCCAGGCTTCTGCCCACTTGGTGACCAAGAAAGCAAAATTTAGTTTAATACAAGCTCAAACCGACCAAGCCTTGCTGTGACTCTTGCTGAGGTCTACGGCGGTTGCAGTTGACCTGGTTTTCAAGACAATCGCTTGTCTCATTAACTGCTTTTGATAATGTTTGTTTGCACCAACACCCACACACTCAAACAAACGCAAACCACAACAAGTGAAGACGTTTATACTCCAGCGTCACTTCGAAACGCTCCCAATCGAATTCAAGGTTCTGGCAAAATATCAAGGCAATCGGTCGGATACACAATCTGTCGCCGGTAGTTAAATAGACCACCTGGAAGACACGAGGGTAGCTATAGGAGAACTGGATGCGAGGGACCAATTAAAAGGTTATTATTAAATCAGTGTAAAATCAACCCTGGCCATATTTTCAGCCGGTACTCCAAATCCAATCGATCGTAAACACTGATTTGCGGTTGACAGAGCGTAAAACCAGGAGATGTTGCAATCGCCGAAAACGCACGTTTATTATCGGTAGAAAAGGCGGTTGAACACAATATTCACAAATACAGCGGTGATATAAAGCGTGGGTTGGCTGTGCCAGCGCGGCCAGGTTGTCGAGATCGCCGGAGAAAGACTAAGGAGCGTAGGAGGAAAAGGAGGGGGGCCTCGGGGAGGTGACGGAGCCAAGGTAGGCGGACTTCGTGATGTCGTAAAGTCCGAGGAAAATTGCACCACCAAACGACATTATTAAAATACGGGGGAGGACACCGGCAAATAGTCTGAAATAGAACCAATAAACGTCTAAATGCTCGATACGTGTTACTTCAAGGGCGTAAGTATAAAAAATATGTCCGCGCCCTAATCCATCACTATCAACAGCATATACAATATTTTACTTGAGGTCAAAGACCATGTTAATTCGTATGCAAAAAAAGAAGGTATTAAACCACCGATTTCCCCGAAATTACTAGGCGTAAGCAAAAGATCTGCCGTTCTAAACACGGGAAAACGCTAACCTCATAATAACTGGTTTAAACAAATGGATTTGCGTTTTTGGGAATATTATTCAGTTTCCTATAACTTTGGACATCTACTACTATAGGATGAACCCATGACAAACAGATTGGCACACGGAAATCGACGAGAAAATGCAGTGATGTTCCAATAGAGGGACAGATCTATTCAATCAGGGGATTGATTTAGGTTTAGTGCTGAGAAGACCTTGGTCTCGATGCCTATTAGACTGAAGCCTCGGTAGTTAGTTGACACGGAAGTAGGAGCACGACCGACGTAATCCTGCCGCCTGGAAACACCTCGGTTTCTCTGATTGAGTCTTGTATACTTCGGGTGGGTTACCATCTTCCGTGGATGATGAATTTGATTTTTTGTATCACGTCCAGTTTCGTATGTCTCTCGGCCGATTGGAAGGCTCTGGTCAGGATGGCGAGCATTTGGTCACAGTGCTCGAACACAAAGGTTTCTTCCCATCTACCTTATACGCTCACCCCTCGTGCCGCTAAGGTGTTCTTGGGCATTACGTTATCTAAAGGTATAACATAACATTTTGCGTTCTTTGCCTCGTTTTGGAAGGAAGTTGGGAGACGAACTTATCTAGTTTTTGCCGCTTTTACGCGACGACGCGAGTTTGTTCACAGCTCAGAGAAGTGGCTTGTTAGAAGAACGCTTTCATTGATTCCCATTGCTCGTCCACATACTGCTCTTCTAGGGGGTTTGCAAGTAGACAACAGGTAGTGATGTGATAGCACCGGCGCAGGTTTTCCGGCATATGTAGATTGAAGCAACCGCAAGTTGTCGTTTCTTGTCTCGCACCCGGCAAGATTAGATGTATCCAATTGTGGATTTACAAAGCGATCGTACTATTATTTAGTCGATTAGGTAAACAGTGCTACCGTTCTATGAGTACCACGTCAACTGACCTTGGGATGCTGGAAGCGCGTGGTTCAGACAGTTTAGCTGAGGTTGTTCAAGCTTCCAAGCCGTTCGTCGATCTCGCAACAATTTACGGGGCCGAATTTCTTAAAAATATGCCAAGCCCCAGTCCCCCTGCTACGAGTAAACTATCTTTTTTGGACTCAATTCGTATTTTCTTCTATGGCGCGTCTATTCCCTACTACAGGATAAACCAGCTCCATTGGGTTTTGCCACACAAAAACGTAAAGGGAATATGTATGCTCAGATGGCCCTAGTCTCCAGTGCCATCTGAGGACTATGGCATGCACTGGTGGTCGAACCAACAGAGCGATGGTGCGGAAAGCTACGCCGTAAAATTCGTCCGTGGCATGGACCGCGATGACGGAGTACTATAATCGGAAATATCGACACCCACACAAGCACGTCGTTGTTGGACATGCCTCGATAGCAAATGCTACAACATATCACTTAAGACATCATTGTGGTGATATAAAATGGAAAGGATGAGTTTCAGTCATGATATTTGCTCTAAACCGATGCTATTTGGACCCTTGACATTTTTGTGAACCTGTTCGCATAAAGGGACACGAAAAAAACACATCACTGTGGTATAAAAGAATCTAAAGAAGAAATCAGCATACCCAGGAACTCCACCTTCACGATAAATTATTCTGAGAGCCACAGACACCTTTCCTGAGGCCATGGGTGTTGCCTTCTGAAGAATGATAAAAAATACATTTACGTTGGACTATTTAAAGACCCTGAACCAACACCGGTTGCATTGAGGAACACTTGGGATTAAATGGCAATAAGCGAAAGAAAAGGACTGCATTTAAAAAATTAAAAAGACATGCGAGCATTTTGCCCCGCGATATCAGACAAACGCCGACATAAAAAGTGACTAACTTCAGCAAGCATGATTCGAGTTTTCGCAACATCCATGGGGGTGGTCGCTGTGCCCCCAACAGTACCCGCGACGGCACCACAAAGAGCAAATTGCTTCTTCGAGAGTGTCGTGTTGCCAGAGGAGTCCAGGGCGGCTAGCTGATCGGGCTTCAAACTCTCCCGGTTACGAGTCTCCAGAGAATGCTAAACAACACGACAACACCACTCTCAGGACAAAAGAAGGGTTGTGATCTGACGGCACCTAGGTTCACTGCATTTCATTTTTTGTCAACAAAGAGTAGGTGGTATTTAACAAGGTTTATTCAGAACTGTTTCGATAGACATACCTTGAGTAGCTCCCAAACGGGATACTGAATAAGACAGAAGGGTAAACCACGGCAAATTTGGCTGACGTACCCTCGGTAGAGTCCAAAGAAACCCTACAGAGCATAAAACCCCACATTATAGAAAATTCAGAAATTTCGACGAGCCGATGTCCCGAAATTAAAAGTATTTGTGTTTCTATTACAAACACGAAGGACACTTAACAATTCAATTGGCCGTACAAGCACATGAATTCCCCAAGTGAAAGGTCTGACAGACAAAGAAGTGCAAGGACATAACAGTTTGATCGTATGCAACACAACTAGGCACCTCCGGGGTCCTTACCGACACATCTGAAAATAATGGCGATTATCACACCCAATTGCAAACAACAACTCGTTCTATTGATTGCAGTAAAAAAATACAACCCAGAATGAAAAAAACACGCATGCATCGGTGCATCACAGCGGGACGAGGGAAAAATAATGTGGCGTAAAGGCGAGAGCTGGTCGAAAAACTTAGAACGCACCTCCGATTTAATAGCTTCAGCGAAGATCACACGCGCATTTAAATGTGGTCGACTTTGCGTACGTTGTTTAATGGTTTCGACGGGAACTCTGACTATACACGCCACCTGAAAAGAATACACAACATCACTGGATTATCCACGAAATTAATTGAAGCTACGAGCGATTTAAGTATTAGCTCGATTCGCAGGGGGTCAGGCTCCCAAAAATAAGACGGGCGCAGCGGCATGGAGGTGGCTGAAATCGCCTGACATATAGTATCAAACATTCAATAACCAGTGTGTTAAGTATTGGATGATGTAACAGCAGACACACCTACTTCTTGTTAAGGTTACAATAGGGACTATAGAGCAATAGAATCTCAAAAAATCGAACAAACAGACACTTCGTGATCTGAGTACACCCACCATATCACCAACACAGGCCGACACCATTGAAGACATCCACAAGGGCGCACCAGATAATGACGTAACTTTTTTGATAACTTCATACGTCGTAAAGAAGAGAGCGGCTAAAAATATAACAGGATAATTAGAAATGACATGTTGTCTAATAAGGATGCAAGAAAAGTAGGAGTGCGACAGGAAGCTTCTTGCCTGCAGGAGCGGAACCAAGAAGGACAGCAGGGAGTCCCGCGAAAAGACCAAGTTTTCCATTAGATTTCAACTTGATTTCATGTGAGGCACTTTGGAGTCGTGTTTTGATGGTATCCATCGGATAAACGGAAATATCGACACAAAGACCAGCCGTTGCGCCACCCAAAACTGTTGCGATTTTTTCATGCTTCGGCAATGAAATGGCTCCCATTTAGGACCTCTGGGCGATATAAAAAAGGGCAATATATAAGACGAACTGCCACAGGCACCAAAACCAATTACAGCGGTAAAACGAAGGTTATATTTGTAAAAGCGGTGTAAGCGATGCCATTAAACAGCCATGTAAACGTTGATACTCCACGGTTTTACCACTACGCGAGCAGATCCAGGTGCCGACGGCGAACTGATACGATTACCCGATATTACACACTTTTCAACTGGAAAGTAGATGCCAAGCGGCCTTGCTACCTACCTAAAGCAACGCACAGCGGCTACCTGGCGGAAGTGGACACGAAATGGCCAGGAGCCGTGCTACGTTCCGAGTATAAACAAGGAAATAAATTTTAGTTCCGTATGCGTTCGTTACCCGGAAGCGAATGCATGAACGGCCCGGTAGTGTATGTTGGTTGGCGGTGTAGGTTTTTGTTCATAGCATTCCGTGTTTATGGAGGAACCGGAACGGTGGTGATTATTCTTTGTTGCCGCGACTATCTTCTGCCAAATAATGATCCGACTTAATGGATGTCACGAATAGTAGCCGCCCACGCGCGTCGATGGGTCAGGTTTGAACCGATTGTGATTAAGTTCTCATTCCAGCGACATTCCGTAATGCCAGGCGCTCAGGAATCGCCAACCTGTGCATGGCTGCGGCGAAAGACGTTTATACGCTGTATCTGGCCGACGTAGAACGTGGCCAAACAATTGCAACACACGGCGTAGTAGAAGGGTATACAGATTCTCAGCATATGCACAGCGACGCCTTATTTTCTCGTTGGGAAGCTTGTGACGTCAGTCAACTTTCAGGATTCGTCGGAGACACCAGTGATCGAATGGATCCCAGGTCGTTGAGGTAGATTGTTAAGAAGTGCTGTTCAGAGCATGTGTGGAAAACTTTCGGTTTCGACGAGTTTATCTCTTGTCCGATTGCCTTTGCAAAGCTGTTTTTTCCCGAATAGTACAGGCTGAAGGGCTAATGTCGACTTCCAATACTCCCTGTTGACCAGTATTTTGCGAGGGTAAAGATCTCGTCCACGAATCTTCGGTCGAACCGGAACTCACATTGTTTGATGTGGATGTGAGTGTTTCTCGCTGCAGTGGGGCGTCGAAGAACCCGAGGAGACGGAACCAAAGGAGAGTGGCGCGAGAGTAGTGAACAAAAATATACTGCTCAAATCATTTGAATGTTTTATTTTTTAGTGCTCATTTTTAACTGGAATGTGTGTTTGAGACGGAGTTGTCGAACTGGTCGGAATAAAATGGAAAACGCACTGTTCTGTTGAGTCACGGACAAATTATAAATCAACCCGAAATACAATGGAAGTTCTATCAAGGGTTCATTAGTATCCTTGAGGTATGTCACAAAAACCCGATCATAGGAACATAATGAGGTAGGCATCGAAGAAATGAACAAAAACTCTTAAATAAACGTCCATACTTTTCTGTATAATTATAATTGTTGGCGCTTCATTGAGGTCACGAGGACCAACATTTTCAACATAACAAGTACTAGATACGAAAATTGTCTTTTAGTTTCTGCTTCACCTGCTCGGGCGAAACTAAAAATCGGGGCAAATAAGGAATGGCTGATAAACGATATGCTGCCGTTCTAGTATGTATTGAACGATATTGCCTACACATTGGTCAAAGAAATTTACACCTGGAAAAACGTGAAAAGAGGGGATGGGAGGGGTCCGTTAATATGCAAGCAGCCATTCGTGTACAACTGGTGAAGTGGCGTCAAACGATAATCTCTAGGGTGGAGAGCATAGACATGACACAAGAAAACGATATTATTTTAAAAAGTCTATGGCCGGGGAAAAACATAATAATATGTAATATTACAGGTGGATTATAAATAGAATTAACGAATGTCAGAATCGTTGCATAAATACGAAAAATCGACAATCAATGAAAGGTATTTACTAAACGATCTTCTTACGTAATATGATTTCAGTTGTTTTATGCGCCAAACCACCTCAACACGGGAATATTCACCCCGGCTAGTATGGTTGTAAATGTTAATAAATAGCATCAGCGTCATCCTCAATATAATCAGGGTTAGATGACACATGTTATAGACGTGCTAAAGAGTGGTTGCTGTATGATTAACGATTTTAAAGGTAACAATCAAATAGATTATTTAACTTGTGATCACTGAATTAAAATATCACAGAATTAAGATATCGTTTTCGGGTATTTACTCCGATTTTATCCGGTTGAACGACCAATAAATCGATTGAAATCGGCACGCAATTAATTTTTAATTGGTATGAGTTATGTGTAGCAAATAAGCTTTGATCAACACTTATGAAATCCTTAGAAATCGTAGAGTCAGGGGATTTATCAGAAAATGAATCTTTAATTCCTGCCAACAAACAAGACCACTCCCAAAATAGTCTGTTATAGTTGGAGAGCTAGGAAAACGGTTAGTTTTCTGCTAGAGTGTGGAAGAAAACAGTCTTATTTAATTATAATTAACGTTTTTAATAAACTTTCACACGAATTCTAGTCACTTTTTGTAATGGTCGTTTTTAATAACTTCCCAGGATCGTGACGGAGAAGAATATCCGGCGATTCGGAGAGGTCAAACTACGAGAAATGATCGAAAGCAGGATGGAAGCTAGCATCTGAAACCAATGGGAGATCGTCCTAAACTTAGGCCTCTCCCTAGAACTATCGGTTTACGCGCTGGTCGGGATGACGGAAGCGAGGGCCATCGGCGATTTCGCGGCGTGCTTCACCCTACGCCAAAAGTTCGACGAGCCGCCTGTCGAAATTTTCCTCCGGGTGTACGAACAAGTCCGGAAGATTATTCCGAAAGGCTTCTACCGGGGCAGTACGACAGCGATCGCCATCATCTAAGGAATCCGGCCCGGCATCCGAAATCGCCTCCCCCGGGAACCACCCTCCGACCTCACGGCACGGCAGCGGCTGTGCCACCAGATATTCACGGAGTTCCCCATGTAGCCAGAGGACAGGACGCAAGCGTTCCGAAATTCCCCTCCCGAAATGCTACCCGATACTCCCCGTTCTCCCGACAAGAACAACCCAGATGGGACGCAAGCGTACCTCAATTCCCTTCCCGAAACTCCCCGCTCCCCCGACAAGAACAACCCAGACGGGACCAAGCTGTGCCAGTGGACAGACGGTGCTTCCACTGCAACCGATGAGGCCACCTCCAGCGAGACTGCCCAACGAGGCCGGACCCTAGGTCGCGTAAGTCACCCCGTCTACCTATACCCATTTACTCCGTAGGTCCTAGACCAAGTGACCCCAAAGTAATAAACGTAAGGGTAGGGAATAGTGAAGTAGACGGGCTCGTGGACTCGGGCTCAAGCCTGTCCCTATGCTCCATTCCGATCGCTTCCTTAGCCAGCGGCCGACGCGGGAGTCGAATTTCCCTCCAGGCTTTTATCGGACCCCCGTATAAAAGCTCTGAAGTGGTCACGGTCAGATTCGCCCACGAGAGAGGGCGGTACAGCCCCCCTGTAATCGCCCTCCATGACTTCGAACAAGAGTTCACGAACAGGGCGGACGCGTCCGACACAGCCCTTGGAGCCGTGTTCGAGCAGGAGAAGAAGGGAGCCCCCGTCGCGATTCGGTTCGCCTCACGAACGCTGAACGCGGCCGAGCCAAATTATTCCGCGACCGAGCGCGAATGTCTCGCGATCGCATGGGCTATAAAAAGTTTTGAAGATTACATACACGGAGGACGGTTTACCGTGGTAACTGACCACAATCCCCTGGTGTACCTGCACCGATCTAAGGACGTCCACCACCGTATAGCACGGTGGCTGATACCCCTCCAGCGCCACGATTTCGCGCTGCAACACCAAACGGGAAAGTTGAACGTAGTCGCTATCCAGGATGCTGGACCAGGACAAGACGCAAGGGGACGAGGCGGTCGAACAGACCCCAGAACTCCTTAACCAACCAGACGCCGCACCCAACTTCGCCGGCCTAGCGCACGCCGAGACTGCGTCCACGGAACCGATGGCACTGTCCGAGGAAAAAGGCCTTACCCTGTCGCCCGACGCCGTACTCAGCTGCTTACAGAGGGAATCGTCACGATGCTGGACCTCTTCGCGAAATGGGTTGAGGCCAAGATCACCACGGACACGTGTGGGGCCGAGCTGGCCCGCATACTGCGCGACGAATGGTTTTTCCGATACGGAGCCGCTTAACAACTACACAACGACCAAGAGGCAAACATGAACGCACCGCAGATACAAGATCTCTGCCACCGTTTCGGAGTCCTCCACACAAGGACGACCCCATATCACCCCGAAGGAAATGGGGAGGGTAGGATCTGCGAAGACGGTTCGGAGAACTGGTGAGAGAGGCTAGCAGAAGCACTCTGGGCCTATCGAACGACGAAACACAGTACGACGCGCCATAGCCCATTCGAGGTCCAACTAGGACGGAGACACTGGCTCGGAATTGACCGAGGGATCCAGGGAGTCGAAGAGCAATTGCTTGGGGACGGCGTGCGTCGACCAAGGGCTGTCCCGGAGGCCCGAGCGGACGCAAAACAGTATATCCGAAGCCGAGCGCAAAAGCTCCGTGAGCTGAGTCGCAGCCGTTTGCGTGAAAAAGACCTACACCAAGGCCAGTTGGTCCTGGTTACAAATCGCGCGCGCAACACGAAACTCGACGACCGGTGCATAGGACCCTTCAAGGTCATCGACAGAGTTAATGGGGGAGGGGTGGTGTCCCAGACATAAATCAATCGACAAGCACAACAGAATAGGAAAATTTATATTTTTGTATATATACAATGCATGCTTTTCCACTTCAGGACCGGTGAACGCCCTCAAGGTCGAAGCCGTGCGAGACCAGAGAACCCTCTTTGGGGAAGAGACCGAAGAAGAATGACCGACGAGAAAGGAAAAAGGGGGGATCTCGTCTGAGGGGAAGTGGTGTGGAAGAAAACAGTCTTATTTAATTATAATTAACGTTTTTAATAAACTTTCACACGAATTCGAGTCGCTTTTTGTAATGGTCGTTTTTAATATCGATTATTGGGTTTTTGTTTTAATGGGACTTGAGCCGGGCTGAATCTAGGACTTCTAGAATCGTCGTGCAACGCACGGTGCGTTTTGGTTATCGTTAATCCATTCTATCTTTATATTGAGAAAATGAGGAAATCGACGACTAGGACAACTAGGAAGCTCCTGCCAGTAATGGCCGTGTCTACGAGAAAGTCGACGACGAAACGCCGACCGGAATCTTCTTTGCGTGACAATACGGAAGAGGACGGAAAAACGCCCGCGACAGAGACTGTTCGCGAGATGGTAATCGAGATTGCGAAGCTTCGCATAGAGATGCAAGCTATGAGGCAGAACAAAGAAGGTTCGCGGAGTACCCCCGTGGCCGAGCAAGAAAGGATCCCGAATACCTATGTTACCCTCCCGCGACAGTGCTCCCAAAACTCCGTTACTCCCAGCCCCTGCCACGCATGCTGTACTTCCCTCTCTCGTGATGTGTCTCCTCCCCTCTACATGGAGCCAGTTGAAATGATCTATATTTGCCAGAGAAGGTAGGTCCTCTGAGCTTTATTTAAAAACATTTCTCAAACGATATTTTTTTGTTTTAAAATAAGGGTGCTTTCTAATGAAAGCGAAAATGATTCAATCACGCATCAAGGGAATCACTTTCTTTATTTACAACTTATTTTAACTAAAACAAATGCCACTAAAATGTCTCGAATTTCCCAAAAGGAATCTAACGGTGTCTTGAACGTTTAGAGGCGGCTGGAGCAAGCCTCATTCTTGAATGCAAATGCGTAGGAGCCTGTGGGGCTGTCCCAGCAACAGAAGACGTTTTCAGGGGTTGCGTGGGAACCATAGATTGGAGTATGTTGTGTGCAGAAAGCGGGCTAGTGACTTCTACCTCATTAAGTATTGCGAGCACCTTGTTCCATTGGACATCTGTCATTGCCTCAACTCGTGCCTGTAATACCTCAAAACTGTCACCAAGCTCATCACGAAGATCACTTTTCTTAAAGGTATTTTTCCGGTGAAGAGTGTTCTTTTGGGGGGAATTGAGGAAGTCACATGGGCGGGAAGTACGTGACTGCACCGGTGGTGACGGACATGGGGTGCCTGGTGTTAAGGAAGGTGACGAATTGGTTGCATGGCGTGATCGCATTGACCCCTGACGCGCTTCGATGCCATTTGCAGCATTCTGATAGGGCTTCTCGGAATGCTGGCGCATGTGTTCCATAACATGGTGGTCATCATTAAGGTAATCCTCTTTTTCAAAACCGATTTTATCTTCATTGACCTCGAGCACAGGCATGAAGGATTTACGAGCAAGTCTTCTTAGTTCACGACGTTCCTGGCGACACTGCGCTAAAATTGTAAAATCTATTTATATTTATTACCTGCTCGTGAGCCACTGATCTCAATGGGCTTCACAGTACTCTCTTTTTCGGCAAATGCTGCTTCTAGTGACTTATGTCGAAGCATGCATACTTCGCGTCTTGCGTTTCTTCGAGAATTTTGCGGAATTTCTTCATACAATCGTTCTTGACCTAAAATGCATATACAAAACCTTATATTCGACATCGAATAGCAAGACATGGCGGTTGAATAACAATTATCTTATTCGCTCTAGTAAGGTCACGAGGACCCAAACGTTAAGCATTAAAATTTAATTCAAACAAAATTCAAGCAGTAAGTCGCGATTATATAGAAGATTCAGAAGAAAATCACAAAGAGTAAATGAATGAACAATGTGTTTGCTTTAATCCGATTGAAAATATTAGCGGTTTTGCTTCGAAAAGTAATTGATAGATCTATTTTGGTGAATAATCCTTTTTTTGTGCCAAATTAGAGTAAACCAGGCAATTTGCATCCATGAGAAATCCCTAAACTAAAGGGGATCGGCTATCTTATGTAACACAACATGATTAAATGGATAAATCCACAATCCGCGGCTTCGATGAACTCGAAATTTGGCTCAGACCCGTAATCCCGAGGCACGAAGCGCCATATACACCGAATAACATTCACTGCTCTTTGCCGGTCTAGAGACGAAGACTGCAGCGATGCCACCACGTGCGTGAAGTGGTACCCAATCGACCAACACGATCAACAGTGCTCACCTTGGCGACAGGAAGGAGGTGACTCGGGTGGCAATTGAGGTGGAGTTTGCCCGTAGTCAGGTGGACTGGTGTTGGGCGCTTGGTAATTTTTCTGGGGAGCATTGCGTTCTCGATGACTTTGTATTGAAATTATCTGTCGTGGCATCTGGTCATCGATTGGCGGGCTCATTACCGGCGAGCCTAAGAATTAGTAAAAAAGAAGACAACGAATCATTCCGGATCATAAGGCCATTACTCATTTGAGACTCAATTTCGTCGCAGTGCATAAAACAAGTTGATGACCGGGGTCGTTAGAAAGATCTACTTATTTAATGCGCACGAATTCATGAAATATGGAAAATTCCAAGGACTGGCCTTATTCTAGTGTAGTAATAACAACTTTATTACTATAGTTAGCTACCAGCTTTCAAACAATAAAACTCACCTCGTAACTCATCAATACTCGGATTTGGCTGTTTAAACGTCTGTGTGGGTGATGAAGGTTTAAATATATCCATAAGCATCTGATGCCGCTGACGTTGGAGTGTTAACTTTTTCTCTACGAGCCCATTTTTAGGTTCGCTTTCAGCGTCAACTTCGTAAGCGATTTCCTCTGCAATTGTAAGGGCCTGGGTGCCCGTGGATTCTCTCATCTCGACAGTGTCTCCCATGCCCGGAGAACCAGAATTAATTGTCTGAGGTGATGTTTGTAGGGGACTGGTCGGGGGAAGGTGACTTGGAATCCAATTGTTGGCCCGTATTTCGTTAACAACCTCCTTTTGGGCAGAAATGTATAGCTCATGGGCTTCACAGGATTCGTGGCCATTACAAAAAAAATCCCTGCATAGAAACCGATTAGAAAAAAAGTAATCCGATATCCCACTGCTCAAACTATGAATACAAGTGCTTCGTTTATTGCGGGTGTCCCATAATCAGCATGTATTAGTGGCGTTGACCAATAGCATTTCCCATACAAGACAAACACTACTGGTCTGATGAATACGACTTTGAATTAAAGCATCTAAATCATTCGTCGTTCTGTATAATAGTCTTTGGAGTGGTGGATGGTTCCTGAAAATAGCCATCCACTTTGCGACTAACTATGACTATCGTTAGTTAAAACATATGAACACGGAAAGAAAATTTTTTAATGATAAAACTATGTTAAAATCTGACCTGCGGTTCACGTGGATTGATCTGCTGCAATCATCTCCATCTTTCAGGCTTGGAAACAATACAACTATGTTATCCTCACCCGAACCATCTTGTATGTTCGGGCAATTCTTTCCCTTGTCAACTATCGCCAATTGTTTATCAAATCCTAAACCGACACTTTCCTTTTGCGCCTCGAAATTTAAAGTACACTGGCGCGTCGAAAAGGTGTCTTTCGGGGCATTATTCTGAATAATCTGGAGATCTTCATCAGCCCATCCATTATGATCCGAAGCCGTTAATAACAGGCCCAAATTCCCATCAGTCACCATTATTCGACTCCTAGTAGAGTCAAACCCTCGAGTTAACCTTCCTGAATCCCAGTAGTAATACGTAGTGGGGAAGACTTCCGAAAGTGCATCCGTATCAGAAAAATCAGTTTGATTAATCGAGCGTGGTGGTGTTGAGCGTGGTGACTCCATCGACTGACTGTCGACAATTAGCATAAAACAGATACGATTTCTGGATAATCTCATCCAGATATCACCATTAGAAGGCTTCTGATCAACGGGAACAGGAATCCATTCACCAAATGGTACCCGATTCGATTTGCACTTAACCAGTGGTGTCCATGATTGCGAAAACAGACCCGACACACCGTTCGCACCAAAAAGTCCGTTCTGCCTGGACGAGCAAAACAAAAATCGAAATCTGCCACAGAAACCTAATGGTCCCATCCGAATGACTCTGGAGAGTGGATTTCGGACACTTGGAAACCCTAGACGTGCGTAAAGCAGAGTCTCATGACCCAAGGATGGTCCAGCGAGTCGCGCAGCCTCAATATCTCCTGGGGGTTCAAAGACCACAGAACAGTGGGGTAGAGAATTTCCAAGGATGCAGGACATTGTTGTTGGGACGGCGCATGCGACAGACATGTGCAAGATAAATCGATATTTCACAATGCGCCAGCGCACTTTGCCGGAAGTAGGACACGAGATAGGATACTTATGCTGAAAGTTTTGGTCCTAATTTATGGTTTAGAGTAGAACGGTGTGTCGATGTGTTTTACAGAATATTTTAATTTCCACACGAAAACCCACAATTTGCCATATAAACTTTCAAGGTCCTGCCATTTGTAAATATATATCATTGCTCACTGCTTTTCAAATCTCTTGGGTACTCTAGTCTATATTGCGGTAAATCCACAACGCTGTGTATGAGAGCCGAAACCTCACATCTGGCGATCTGTTACGGCGACCTGCTGGAAGTAGTCGTCAGAGTTCTTTAATGATAAATTTTATTCATTTAAAGAGACGTTTTTATTGCCAGGTAAAGTTAAACGAGTACTCCATAAAACCAAAGCCGTCGCTACTGCAGCATTTATTCATAAACTTTCATTGGGAGAGGGAGTAGAGAATTAGTCCATCGACGAGAACACCGGAGAAACAGATTACTGGAGGACAACACCAACCTTAAGAGATGAAAAATAGCATTTCAGACGATTCGAATTAACGACACTGCATTAAAAAGTACATTATTATGAAGAAACGCAACACAAGGCTGCATACGTAATTTAATTCGACAATTAGAGTTAAAAGCAAAATCAAAAAGGTGTGTGGAAAAACTCGGAAAAAGCCCGTATTTGTCGTCGCAGTACTTATTACAAATAACGAGGAATATCCAAATATTCCATAATATTACCTCGTTTGGCTTGAGTTCAGGACAGCGCCAGTTGTATAGATAGTAGTGAAGACTGCCATCGCCGATGCCGAATTTGAGTTCCTCAAAGAAACTGGCGTTGTCAAGCAGATCCAGGGCATTGAAGACATCGAACCCGAGCTAGCGTGGAAGTGAGATAGGGGAGAGTACGATATTTATAATTTGTTGCAAGGCCACCAATAAAATAATGTAAAACACTTCATCACTAAAGTTAATAAGCCACGAAAACATGGTCAAAGGTGGAATCGTTTGAACTGCGAGCGTTTAATGTATAAACAATTTTAATTCACCTGCTTGGCCTTAACGAGAGCTTCTTTCATGAGTACACACCATGGAGTAGCTGTAGCGAAGTTGTAGAAAGAGTATGCTGCACGCAGAGTCGAATATTGGGTATTTTGCATTACCGAACTCGGCAAGGAATAGAAGGAGACCATGTCTGTGATCTTCTTATCAGAAGACCTCTCGACGACAAAAGTGTGCACAACATCCTCCCGGGGCATGAACCAGTGTTCAAACTCTTCTGCACTGAATACTGGATGCAATTTGGAGACTTGAGCAAGGTATTCACCCAATAGTTTGCGACAGACCGGAAGGTCCTTGGTCTGAAGTTCACGGAAACCCTCCAAGGCGTTCTCTTCGGGCAGGCGATAGAGTTTGATGGCACGCTGAAGCGTCATTGTACGCGTCAATTGAGAGAACCCGACGGAGACGAGCTTTCGCGGGTTGAGCGGCCGATGCCAGTACCTATACAAAACACAGTGGGCAGTTTACGGTATCAATGAGACGATAGATAAACTTGCCGACAAGTTCCCACCGGTCTGGGAAGCACCACGCCACTGGTATACACAGCTTGGAATATTCCATGCAGGTTGATACGTCGAGTTATTTCCCGAATTAGAACCGGTGCCATCCTCTTATCACGGAGGCGTTTATGTACACAAAGGAAATTGATCTCCACCATCTTCTTGGTCCTAGAAAAAAACGTTGACAATAAATGTAAAATAAGACAAATTCCTGGTTTCAATAATAACAACGGTTTCCGTTTGAATAGAAATGGTAAAAGAAAACGTACGTATCATGTACATGAATATCAGAAGGCATTCCAGCTATAAATCCAACAAGCTTCATGTTTTTCTGAACCCGAACACCGACATGCCACTCAGAGTGCCATCCAGGAGGCTGCATAGTCCTGAAAAGGTTTACAGCATTTATTGGATGATGCTGGGACAGTAATGAGGGGTAAACTAGAAGATTTATGCTAACCATTTTAGGAAGTTTCGGGCGTAGGCAAATCGAAAAATATGATCATCATCCTCGACGTAATTTTCGTTCAGCAACACGTAGAGCTCATCAAGCTATGGAACAATGATAAAAATAATAAATGAAAAACAGCAAGTATAGAAGAGTAAGCAAGAAAACACACTTCTGCGGAATTGTTGAGATCAATATTGCACCATTCAAAGCCAGGAGGTAGGCTGTAGCTATCGGTTTTGATTTCAGTAATAGACATATCAGGCTCAACAGGTTCACTCAGGGTAATTTCCTCACCTAAACAACAAATATGCACGCACATTCAGTAAAATCTTGGAACATACCAACATCGGGAACAGGTTGGGTTTTCCAAAATTTGTAATCATCTTTAGACTTCTTTTGTTGCTTAGTACCGGTAAAACTGGCGAGGTTTCGCGGCGACGTGAGCATCACATTGGTTAACTGCTTAAGAAGTTCAGCTTCATTAATCTTAGCGACCTCATCAAGGGCTGAGGAGGAAACGTCCGAAGAAGCGATGGGTTCCACATTGCCATTTTCTTCCCCAACCAGTTTGGGTCCTACAACTTTGGCCTAAAAGATTCACCAAAAAGTTAAAAGAATGCAATCATGGTTCATTCATTAACCTGACTGATTGGTGCTCGAAAAGCGGAGCATCCAATCAAGCCGGGGGCGAATCAAGTGTTGAGTTAAAAATAGCAATTGGAATACCAAGTTTATAGGTCATGAGAATAAAGTAATCGAAAGCGATTTTTAGAACCCAACCCCATTACTGAGGTAACAATAATGATTGAAGATCTGCAACCAGTGTAGTAGTAATTCCGAGTATCCATTCGCAATTTACATTTACTCACCGGTTTATTGGTTTTATTCGGCATAAAGAAGGAATTCGCTTAAAAAATAAAATAAATAACATTATTGATATAGAACATAATTAACAGTAAAATACTCAACATGGCTAAAACGTACGATATAGATAAACCGCACAAACGCTTCAAACGGCGCGGATCGCATGCAGCGTAAACGAGTTAAGAAAACCAAAACAACATTTCATCCGTCGATTTTTTCTGACTAAAAAAGAGCCACAACCCTTGTTTAAGGTCTTGATTGTCATGTCCAATGCAATTATTGATTGAAATACATTGTAAAAATCGCATATATTTCAGCAAGACCATGGTATAGCATTTAGAATCTACAATTGTAAAACATATGAAACAAAGTAAATCTTTCCAAATAAATTTATAAGTGCGTTTACGATATAGAAGAATCAGCAATATTGAATTTATCGCAGTATTTAGTCAAATTTATAACAATTTAGGCTTTGATCGGGCTCTTACTATTATCCAAATAACAAACCATATTATTCATTTTCGACCTTATATCATCGGTTCATTTGCATTGTAGGCCAAACTTATATGGTGTCGTCTACGGAACCACGTTAACAGTTGTTTATATTCATACATCCCTAGTCGCACACACGCCTCCCGTGTACTATTGACAAAGTATTGGCTCGATTTGGGATCACGATATTGGTCAGAATATTTTCCACTAGTCTTGTGCTGAAGATGGATTCAACTGCAGAGGTTCCGGTGGTTTCCTCTTAGGTTCTGCATCGTTTCCTGCAAGCCTTTTAAGAAGAAAACCTTGTTGAGTCCGGTGCTGACGTTAGCGTCATCTTCCGGTCCATATCTGACCATTGGAATCCCGATACCCACGTCATTCTCTAATATATGTCACGCAGCTTTTTTATTTGACTGAGGTGAATGCCGCCTTTCATCTTCATTGTGGTTAAGGTGCAATTTGTATGAAAACCACAGGATTTACGAAAGTTCAGCTGAAGTTTTTCTGACGATGTTGTAGTGACCATAAATGCCCCCTTTTGTTTTAATACTCACGAACCGATTTCCGCCGGCGAACGCGCGATCGCCGAATTTACGTTGTGCCTTGATGTTATTAAATCAAGAGAACAATCTTGATTATACTTTGACGCGTCTGTCGTAAAAAGGCTTAGTGGTCTAAGTTATCGTTGAACTTCGAATCACAGCAATGCCACGAAAACAGCAAAATTAGACCGTTTCGAGTTCTAACAATTCTAGTCTGTATACCGTAAATTCTCTCAACGAGATTTATCTACAGTATCCTTCGTGGTTAAAAATTTCGCTCGGCTTATATCGAAGACATTCTTGTTACCAGCAAGAACGTTGAAGTGCACTTGGTTCACTTGATATATTCACTTAGATTCCACCGGAAGTCAAATTAAGAGCGTTTGTGAAATACTCGCGCCAACTCCGACGGATCGCCTGCACGCCGAACTTTGATCGCGGGGATTGCCTAGCATCGGACTCTGCTAATCCCCGAAATCTAGATGCCTTCCAGCGTTTGAAAAACAGGTCTCGCCTTTAAGCGCTTGACGAAAATTATATATAATTTTCCTGCATACAAAATTAACCTTATTTTTATTTAGTTTATTCTTTCTAACGTATGACTTTTTCAATGTATAATAGGACTTTCGCATACGAAAATAATAAAGTGAATGCCGCTATTATTATCATCTTGCTGCATTACTTGCTCAATCGTGTCCCGATGTCAAACTATCGATAATGGCCGAAGGCTGCAATATCGCAATTCACATCGTTCTCAATGAAAGCCACAGGTGACAACGACGTCAATTTTTTCGAGATACCTAATCTCGAAAGAAAGTCGATATAATACTAAATAATAAAAGTATTGAATTTATTAAGGTCACTAGGACCAAAACGTTCAGCATTAAAAATGTGCAACAAACACAATTTATACAGGAAGAGACGATCATACATGGAATATTCAACCTACTCA
>JAPUBX010001349.1:0-79948 GCA_028672205.1 Proteocephalus fallax | reverse complement strand
TTATTCCAGACGTATGACATCCAGTGTACTGGCACCTTATTGGCAAACGCACACCACAACGCATGCTGGGACCTTAACGTGGATAAATTAAGACAATATCGACGACACCTGGCTTGCCCCCATTTTTACACCGACACGCCACAACAAGTACTCGTCGCAACGGGCGCTAGGTCAAGCCCGAACTATTGTTTGAAGAATAAACTATATTATTCATTCCCGATCTTCATCGTTGGCAATCATGCCGTTCTGATTTTTGGGCCACGTAGTCATCAATTCACAATACGTTTACAAGCTCACAGTTTAGTTCGACAGATTAAAACGGTATAGTCTACGCATTGGTCGAAGAGACTTACATTCAGATAAACTAGTAATAGAGGGAATGGGAGGGGTCACTTAAAATACGAGCAGCGATTAGTGGACAACTATTGAAGTGGCGTTGAACGATGATCTCTTAAATGGAGAGAATAGGCAGGCCACAAGAAAACGAGATCATTTTAAAATGCTATGAAGGGTTACAAAGTCGGAAAATTTAAGGCCGGGGAAAATGACTGGGGAACAATATACAATAAGAGGAATGATACAGGCATGTACGAGGGTTTTTTTTATGTGGCTAGAGCTTAAACCAAGTCTTATGAACCGGCGAACTAGGAAGCAAAAGCGACAGCATTTACTTAAGACAACATCTACATGATCACTCCATGATAACCGACTGTTCAAAATAACGCCGAGAAATTTCGATTATGAGCTCGAAGCGAAATTATGGAGTAAAAGGATTTCAGGAGTGTAAACATCGGCTCTCAAAGAAAATGTAATAGAGATGCAGTTTGATTCATTCAACAGATAACCATTCTCCAAAGACGACAATAGTACCTCAGTGACTGCCTGCCCGAGCTGTTAAGAATCACCATTCGTCTTGCATGCATGGCATAAAGTCAGGTATCCGCGTATTTTATAAGTGTCTCATCGTTAGGGGACCGAAGGCTAGACGTGTAATTATTAAAAAGGAAAGGAGATAGCACTGCGTTTTGTAGTACACCGCAATTATTTGGCAAGAAGGTGGAGGCTTCATTTCAGACTCTTAGATGTTGACTTCCTTTCTATAAGTTCTAAAGCTTGCTGCAGTCTTTTACTTATTACTTTAAGGGTATTCGTTAGTCATGCCGTGTCTGGTGGACGTCTAGATTAAAATTTTAGTTTACCTTACTGAGTAAGATTGTCATAAAAAAAGTTATTTTCTTATGAATGGAAACATTACTGCAATATACGCGTTTTATTTTCCTTGTAAATAGGCAAAAACTGTTTGAACGCGAATCTCATCGAGGTGCAACTTTCTTAATAATAATTGTATTAGTTAAACATCAACCGTTTTTTGTAAAAATGCAATTGAAAGAAGTTGAGACGGATTCAACACAACCATATATTTCATAAACATCAAACCGTCGGGAATCGCACATTTTCTCTGTCAAGAGAGGAGTGTTGGAGTTAGACTTAATAAGTAAATAATAACTAAGGATAAAAAACGTTTAATTGTATTATCTAAACAATAGAAAGTTTATGTTTTGTCCATGAAATATTGACTAAGATTCCAACATGTGGCGCCATTTTCCTTTTGCGTCTTAAACTTCGATTCTTAATGTATCGCTTATTTTGTATTGCTTGGATCTAGGTTCGTTTACGCAACAACGGGTAGCTGTTATTAGGTGACATCCTAGTAACGGCTGTTTCTGTTTGCATTATAACTTCCAAACAAACGAAAAAATAGGAAGTTTATGTTTTATCCAGGAAATATTGACTAAGATTCCAACATTTGGCGACATTTTCCTTTTGCATCATCTGACGTCCCAACTTTCGAAAATAATAATAGAATCGAGCGAACAGTTTCTGTCAAAATTCCCCCAGTCTGTCCGGCATCGAGGCACAATTCTCCTGTCTTGGCATCGCCAGAGAGCTCTGACGCAGCTCTGAGTCGGTCAGCCGTTTCACTTTCGTCACCACAACTCCCGGAGGAAATGCGTATTCCAGCAACCCTCAAGCAAGCAATGCTGTGTAAGATGTGGAATTCCGATTTGGAAAATATGGATCTTCTTCTCAACACCCTTGAGATGGGTGATCGTAAACCGCCTGCTTTACTGCATGCCCTTAGGGCTCTTGATTTCAACGCTTATGTACCCTTCATGTCAATATTGTTCAGCAACAGCCTCAACTGGAGCCCATCGCTACCGTTTCACTCGCTGTTCCTCAACAGCCATTGTGGACGCTGCAGCGAAAATCACCGCTCCCATCCTCCCTCCCCGTCCTCCTGTTATGTTGCGGCCTGTCATTTCCAGTCCTGTTATTCCATTAGTTGGCGTTTCCCTGGGCTCGTTGGCCACAAAGGTGAATCCATGGTCTGGTTCAGCCGGTCTCAACTAGCTCAGTCGTCTGGGTTGGTTCACCAGCACCAACAGCCAACAGCAACTTCCGGCGTCGTCAACACGGAAGACATGGATTGTTGCCAAATACACTCCATTCGCACGTCAGGTGGAGAGGGTGGATGACCACGGGTGGATGCAAACTCTCTATCGCCTGCCCGCTGGCACCGGAAGCAAGACGTCTGCTGGTATGGGCGGCCGGAAGATAAATTTCTCTGCTAGAGAATTCTTGACTGGCGCAAATTTTACGCTCTACGTCCTTGTCGACGATCATATCCACGTGCATGCGACGTTGTTGTATGAAAGCTGACAACTCCCCCGTGTTTGCACAGCGCCGTCTTATTTCGTAAGCCTTAAATATAAGTATCTCCAAGTGATTAAAGCCCGAAAGTCCATTTTCCCAGGATACCCCAATGGGTCGTAGAACGTCTTCGTGGCAGTTCAACTTTGTCATTCGCTCGGCCATTGATGAGAATTTTTGGTGCAGAGCCTTTAAACGACCACCATTAAAAATAAATTATTTCAATTTTTTTAGAAAACTGTTCTTTCAACACCTCTGTTTTGACTCATCAATTTCATGGATTACCTTTGATCACTAGAAGCTGTCTTTGCGAGTATTTTCGTTTGATCAAAGGTAAATCCATGCAATTGATGAGTTAAATCAGATGTATTCTGCTAAATGTCGTAAAAAGATCGATGAAGATGTTTTGAAAGAACAGTTTTCTAAAAAAAATCAAAATAATTTATTTTTAATGGTGGTGGTCGTCTAAAGGCCCCGCACTAAAAAGTCTTCCCAATAGCCGAGCCAATGACAAAGTTGAACTGCCACGAAGACGTTCTACGACTCATCGGGGCCTCTTGAAAAGATGGTATTTCGGCTTCAATCGATCGAAGATACGAATATTTTAGGCCGACGAAATAAGACCGCGCTGTGCAAACACAGGGGAGTTGTCAGCCCTCGCACAACGACGTCGCTTGAACGTGGATATGATCGTCGAAAAGGACGTAGAGCGTAAATTGTGCGCCACTCAAGCATTTTCTAGCAGAGCAATTTATCTTCCGGCTGCCCATACCAGCGGACGTCTTGCTTCCGGTGCCAGTCGGCAGGCGAGAGAGTTTGCATCCACCCGTGGTAATCCACCTTCTTGACCTGACGCGTGAATTGTTGTTTTTACATGGTCGTGTAGGTGTTGTTGTTTTGTTTTACGTCTTCCAGGTTTAAAGCCCCACGACTGTAACCAGTGCGATAAATCGTTTTCTCAGAAGGCGAATCTTCACACACAGCTGTTTGTGCCAGTGACCGAGGTCACAGCATGCGCTGTTGTGTGCGTTAGCCAATGGGGTGCAAGTCCAATGGATGTCATGCGTCTGGAATAAATAAACAAAACATTTTAAGTCACTACAAGCTCACCAAATACCGCAAACACTTGATTGTTGGCGCAAGTCTATCTGACACCCTTCTAAAGTTCAAATCGCGATCTCACAGGTTTTTTTATAAAATGGCTTAAGCTCTAGCTACATAAAAACCTTGTCCATGCCTATATAATTCCCTTTATTGTATATTGTTCTCCAATCATTTTCCCCGACATTAAATGTTCTGACTTTTTAACCCTTCATGGACTGTTTAAAATAATCTCGTTTTCTAGTGTTAAATAGAGTTAAATTAAAGCTCAGTACTCTCATTAACCTTCGATATCCTCGTCCTCTGCACTGTCAACACCGACCTCTTCGTAGTCCGTTTTTAAGTCTTAGAGGTCCTAGCTAGACTCAAAAAACTCGCCTTCCTCCATGCCTTCACCGACGTGCCAGTGCCCGAAGGACCTCTTCGCGTACATCAGATCAAACTTGTGATCCAACCGAGCCCATGCCTTCGCAATGCTCGTCGTATTGCTCAACATGCAGACGGCACGCTGGAACTTTGCAAGGTCACCCCCAGGAAGCACTGTTAGCGGCTGGCAGTTGATTCCCACCTTGAGGCCAATCGGATACCAATCAACAAAGTGAATGCTTTTCTTGGTCTTGATAGCTGCAATAGTCGCATTGACGTCTTTGGGAACAACGTCGCCGCGGTATAGTATACAGCAGGTCATGTATTTGCGATTGCTAGGATTACACTTCACCACTTGATTAGCGGGCTCGACGCATAAATTCGTGATCTCTGCAACCGTTAGTTGTTCGTGATAGGCCTTCTCAGCTAAGATGATGGGATCATAAGAGGCCAGAGGGAAATGGATGGGAGTATATGGCATCAAGTTTGTCTAGAATTCATGTCGATCAACATTCAAGGCACCATCAAACTGAAGAGACGCGGTGATTGAGCTGACTATCTGGCCGATAATGCGGTTCAAGTTGGTGTAGGTAAGCCGATCGATGCCAAGACAACGTTTTCATTATGAATGCAAAACTCTCAAAAATTCACATCAAAACAATAAATTGATCGCGTTTACGACTCTAACTTGCATATTTTTAAGGTTGCCTCGTTGTCCACGATGAAAGCGCAGTCAGAGTGCTCCAGTGTAGTTTGGGTTTTCAGAATAGCGTTGTAGGGCTCTACAACGGCCGTGGAGATCTAAGGGGCCGGGTAGATGGCGAATTCCAGCTTTGCTTTCTTGCCATAATCCACACTCATGAGCAGGGACGTGAATCCGGAACCGGTGCCCCTACCAAACGAATGGAACAACAGGAAGCCTTGTAGACCAGAACAATTATCATACAGCTTCCTGGCACGATCCAGGACATTTCAATGATCTTCTTTTCCCACTGTGTAACGACAACAGGCGTAATTAATGGCCGCATCTTGCTTCCCTGTGATCATTTGCTCGGGGCGGAACAACTGACGGTAGGTACAAGAACTAATTTCATCAATTACGGTTGGCTCGAACTCAACGAATAAGGCACGTGGAACACGCTTTCCACCTCCAGTTTCACTAAAAAAAGTGTTAAAGATTCATCACCTCCTCTAATCGTCGTGTCACTCGGCATCTGTCCATCGGGCTGGATACCGTCCTCCAAACAATAGAGCTCCCAACAGGCATTTCCCACGTGGATACTGATACATTTACGCAAAAAATAAATGGATCAATTCGGATAGGGAAAAAGGCTCACCACGTTGATCATTGTTCAGATGCTACAGTAGCAAACATTTCGACACATAGGAAATAGCACCTTTATATAGCAGTGCATACTATTCGCCAATAGCGAATACTTCTGCCATGTTATCTGTTCATCAATACTCACTTATGACAACTCACACTGATTTGATATCAAAGTTTATTACAAATCAATAGACTGTAACTAAAACGCGAGCATTCATCAATTCTTTGATGATTGGATTTTAATGGCCAAATGCCGTTTGAATTTCCCAATAAATTTTAACCATTCTAGCCACGACACCCCCGATTCTGAACCAGACATCCTCTAGCAGCTTAAATTGATTGACAGCTAGATGGTTTGCTGTTTGTCAGCTTATTGAATGTTTGAAAGTTTAGGGCGACTGGAAAACATGTTCTGGTGGAATCACCTAAACACGGGGGTTGTTGAACTAGGGCCATTTTATCTGCACACCCACTAGGGCGGAGATAATCAAATGCAAACCATATATTATGATCATCGTCTTTTTCCAACATTTTCGAAGTGAATCACTGTTGCCTTGTGATTAATCGGCTAGCATTCTGCGTGCGCCTTTCTCGTTACTGTGTACAGTATTCCGTTTGTTCAAAGCATGAATTTCTGGTTTCGGTGTAATTTCTTTTAGTGTACATCAACCGTTAAAATTTCAATGTACTGCTGGGACCGTTTGTCATTATTGTTCTTGCTATTATTTTTGTATCCCCGAGCTTGGCAGCAATTCCACCCTCCGTCCGTCACGTACCTGGATAAATCGGCAGCCAATCTAGATGATTCGCGTTTCACCCGTGAGGCATGGCCACCGAACGCCAATCTCACCATCCTTACCGCTCGACCCCAGTTGCACTCGCCACGGTATTTCGAAATCAACACTCTGCCGCCAAATGCCTTCCGCGTGTCTCAATTCATTTTGGCCAACGACACATCACAGGCCAGGCCCCCAGCGTCTCGTCATTCGCCCACGTGGCCACGGAGCTCGCGGTGACGGAAAAATCGGACTTCTGGCGATGAGTGGGCTCAATGGACCTGCATCGCGTCGCGCATACGCGTGAGTTGATCAGCTGATTTTTAAGCGCCGATCGATAATCATCAGCAGTTGTGCTCTGCTAGCGGATATTGACGATTTTTTTTGTTTAATTGAAGGCATTTGTTTTAAGCAATAATAAGCAAGCAATCCAAACATGTGTCATCGGTGTCATTTAAAAGTTAGACTGAGTCGAGATTATATGCTTAATAGGGGGATCTCGTGTTTAGATGTGATAATTGATATTAATTATTTTAATGCTGAAGGTTATGAATTCCAAAAATACCACACGTCGCGGCTCAGTTATATCGTGAACAAGAATTGCGTAATCTTTGACATTTTGCACTCTTATCGTGTAAATCAACGATTGCTGGCTGTTTGAAGGGCGTCTTTAAATCCAAAATTTGAATGTTGCTTCTTTTTCAGAGAGTGCCATTGCCAGACACAAAACTATCCATTGGTCTCATTAAATGTCCAACTTTAGCCATCATTATCGCCATTCATATAAAAAAATTGACTTACAGCTGTTTACTACTATGTCCCGCGACGGGATCCCTGGAATGTTGACTCGATTTTTTACTATTTTGATATTTTTTTAAACTAAGTCAATAAACAATCGATTGGTTGGTCTCGCTCCCATTGGTCTAAAGGATACACGCCTTTCTGGATTATTTTGTCTATATTTTCGAACCCCAAAATAATCTCGTTTACATCCTTTTCCGTAAACCCGTTCGAAACGCCAATTTACCTAAAGATTATCTCCTAATTCGCCCATTTTTATGCTCGAACTCCGTTGTTCTTCATTAAAATATTTTCCTTTTTTTGTCTGCATTATTAGGCTCCCGAGCAGGCTCGTAGAAATACGGTGGGTTTTTCAAATTGTCTTCTTCCTGTTCATTTTTGCCTACATTAAAACCACAAGGAAAGCGGAAAGTCGTGTGCAGACACAGAGATTAAGCGCCTACTCGTTACAGTCGGCGTAATCGTTCTTCTTTCGATCATCTTAAACGTCTACTTAAAGAGCTCAGCGATGCTTCATGGTAGACAGAGAGTGATAGTGATTGTTTCTTGGTTGATTCTGCATTGTTCCTTTTGTGTGGCAGGGTGGGGCTCTTAGGACTAAAGTCTTTATTGGTGGTATCTCCTTTAAGTTCCCCGAAAACCGGTTCCTGTGCGAATCCTCCTGCCAATGGTGCAAATTCACGTTCGCAAAGGCGGCAATGTCCCCTCTTTTGCATCATGGAGGGTACACGAGACGAACTGGGCTGTAACGAACCGCCTTCGAAGTCCAGCTTAATTTGAAGGAAAATCGGCAGACATCAAAGACAGACTTTTCCGAAGGCGGCACTCCTTAATGAGCTGGTCGGGATTCTATTTGTCTATCCGGTGATTAACTGTGGTTTGGCTACTGTTGCATGCAGACAGGCGTTCGATGTTTAGCGTCACCACCATGGTCCCTGAAGACCCACCCATCGATTTATTCGACAGATCAATACATATTCCTCAAACACAAATAAATGATCAACCGCATCCTCTTCCTACCATCCTAGCTCGTCAAAAATCGACCGTCGCGCTGTTACATGTTTCTGTCTTCATTGCTTTAGGACTTCTTCATATCATCAATGCCCAGGTGTCCGATCCCACGGCGTCATTAACAAGCACTACGGCCACTCTGGTTGTCATGCGTCAGTTGCCGCCTTCCAGTCTCCTACACTCCGGCATAGCTGCCACGACTCGGACCTTCTGGGATCGCATAAAACGAGCCCCGTTTCCACCAACAGTGACATCTTACTTGAAACCGGGTTGGTGAGGTGATGTGCCATGCAATTCGTCAATAATTACTAACGGTGTGATTGTCTAAGAGTTATAAAACAATAATTGATCGATTGATTAATTGATTGGCTAAGCGCGTACTCATGTCTCGTCGTTTGGCCCGGCGTTCGGTGCCGAAACAAGTGGCGGTCTTCAACGAGTAGTGGGCCAATGGGAATTGGCCGGTCTCAAGGTCACGGAGAGTTCCACTCGATTTGCGAATCCTCCACGAGTTGTTTGAATATTTATTTCTACAAAAGTACGCGAAATCAGGGTGGTGTGGACGTGGCTGCTGAAAGACCATCCGCATTCAGCAAAACATTCTCAAGAAACGTCATGAAAAAGGCATCCGCCCCCCTTGGTAGAAGGAGATACACCACGATTAAGGCTTGGTCGGCAATTGAGTCTGTTTTAAGAGTCTGTTCAGCAGGAAAATCGGTCATTCAAAGGAGATAAACAACCTAGCATTTTGTGGCTCACATGCTGAAAAAGAAACAAATGCATACATACTCATTGCTGCCGCGCAAACAGCTGGCATAAAACTAAAGGTGGCGATAAAATGCGTGCGAGGGGTATTGGTCGACATGAGGTTGGCTGGTGGCGTACAGAATAGGCAAAATAGGTGATGGAATGTACTGGAATGTCCTCGTAAACCGGTGCCCAGATTCTACGGTGGGTGTCACAACCCAACGAAACACTGGCGCTCCAAAACGCACTCGAATAGCCGTCGAAGCGCCAAGCGCGTCCGATTTAATCCATTGAACGCCCTTCCCCCCCGAAGGAGCCAGAAATCGCACGTCACCGATACAACTATGTGCAGAAACCTAAGAAGCCCGGCGGGTAAAATGGAGTCGTGCGTTGCTTCCTCTGAAGCGTGTTGGTCCTCTTTGCCTTAACTTTGACAACCTGTTGAGTTATGGAACCGTCAACCGCCTCCATCTTCTACTGTTATTAAAGACGACGACAGTTCCCCGTCGAAAGTGGACCAACTCTGCGAAGTCGTCTCACAACTGGCAATTTCAATGGCAGTTCTTCAGAACGAGATGCAGAGAAAGAACCGGCTTCAATTCTTTCCCCACCCGGCTAAAGAGAAACAGGCGACGCCCGTTACCCTAGCTCTGGAAGAAGAGCCGACGTCTTACTCCCCCGTTAATTCCCCTCGACCTTACCTGATTGAGCCAGTTATTAACCGACCCTCTGCCACAACTATTGTTCCTCTATACACCGCAATAAACGCTAACGCGCATTGTTAAATATTATCCCGTATCGGTCGCAGATGGGTGATGAAAATAGATTGTAGTGAGAACGCCGTCTTTATGGCAGCCTATAGTTTTTCACAAAGGGACATGGGTGACACGGTTCGAAAGTGTAAAATCGGCTGATGTGCTACGAAATTACGTCGATCATCGTAGACCAGAAAATTCCAGGTTCAGATCCTAGCATGCTCGCCAATATCGTAATTCGAAGACTTCGTTGCCCAAAAAGCACGATGGCCAAAGACGAAGGTCGCGAATGAATAATATTGTTTATTATTCATAGATTAGTTAGGGCCCGACCTGGGCCGAAAACGCAGACATAGCGCGATGCTTAGCGCCCGGTGCAGGCGAGTCCTGGCTGGACATACGTGGAGCGTGTCGTGGTCAAAATAGGGGGCCGGCCAAGTGTCCTCAATATTGTCTTAATTTATTCACCTAAAAGTTACCGCATTCGCTTTTGTGTGCGTTAGCCAATGGAGTGCCAGTCCAATGGATGTAATGCGTCTGGAATAAATAAACACAAAATTTAAAGTCACTACATGAGACTACAAGGCCAAACATCCAACTGAATCGAAAGACTAGCAGGCCAAACAGTCATTTATGTGGCTACGTCTTGTAGCCTTAAACTCCAGTAATTCCATAAAACCAAAACAAGTCTTAGTTCCAATATTCAAAATTAAACAAATGATTGATGTATACATTGGGTATAGTATAAAAATAAGAAACTGTTATTTTGTTTTTTTTAACGACGCATTTCCAATACCACTTTGTAAGAGTCTTGGATTTTATATTCAAGAATAAAAGACTGTATTGACGAAAATTTCTCTGCAAGAATGCGCTAACGAAAAATGTTAAACAAAAACGTTCCGGAAATTAATTTGTTCAGCGTACAAGGAAAGCCTATACAAATTTCATTGACGCTTTCAGCTAAGTTCTTGAATCCGGACCTGTAGAGGATTCAGCACACGTTTTCGTAAACGGAGGTTTCGGGGAACCGTTTTTGTACACAAAGAAAACTGTTATTGAGTTCATTTGATTAAAAAGAATGCAGCAACATGCAGACAACACAAGGCCGGGGTTCAATGCCTCCACGCCGTTTGTCAAAACCCATCTGTCAACATCAAACACGACACTATCTATCAGCTAGAAAGTTGTAGCATAAAAATCAGTCAACTGCACACGTACGGCTTTTACGTTAACTACGGGGGTTTATGACGGAAGCCAAGAATACGACGTTGCGTCTTTTTCACCGCAAACGGTTGCACAGGAATGTATGATATCTTTTTTATGTTAATCTTGATCTTTTCACCCCATGAAGTATATAAAAACCTGTTACTACACTTATTATCAACATAGGATGATTTAAATTCGTGAAAGTGATGAAAATCGTGAATGGAGTGGAGCAATCACTCCACGCAAATTTGCGGCGACAGAGAAATCGTCTCCTTTTTCGCCTGCGTAAAAGATAGCACCAATACTTTCGGGGTCGTCTTTCTCGTGAGACGACGCTGCTGCGTTTCTTCCTCTGAAGCGTGTTGGCCCTCCTTTGTCTTTACTCTGACAACCTGTTGAGTTATGGATTGCAAGGAATGGAGTAGAAGTTTAAGCCAAAAAACCTTTAAAAAATATTCTGTTTTGTTTTCAGGCTTACCCACCGCTTCATTTAGCCGATTGTTATTCAATTCAATATGGCTATTTTCTATTAGTAAGGTACAAAAGAATTATAACAGTTGCATCACGATTCTCAATATAATGCAAGACGTTTTGATGACTTAGTTGGTACGAATAAACGAGTGATGTGCAAGAAATTCTGATTCAACCGCCGCCCTCCCCCTCAAATATTTATTTCCTATCGACCTGCCAAAAGCGCCCTCATTAAAAGCATTGCCGAAGCAAGACGTCAAAAAACGTTGGTGATAAAAGTGTGGAAAAACCGTAGAAAGTTGGGTCAATTTGATAAATTTGCTTGGATGCTTGTGAAAAACGACTTAAAATACCATTGATAAATATAATGCCCCGATGAAAGGCTTAAATACGCAATGCGCCAAAATGAAAACAGGATAAATATATCGGAGTCCATTGGAGTGGGTTTACTGGAAGCTGCAGATGCGTCACCTGTGAGGGAGAGAAGGTCTTGTATTCCAAGCAACAGCTGGGATAAGCCGTTTTAATCAATCAAACTGTCCCATCATGTGTTATTTATCGTGCTTAATAACCTATTCCGCTTGAATGCTTGAATGACTAGAGTTAGGTTTAAATAAACAGCAATAAAAAAAATTGATTTAATCTACTGCCTTCTCATATCTTCTCTCTTCCTTCCTCCTCCTTCCTCCTCCTCCTCCTCCTCCTCCTCCTCCTCCTCCTCCTTTAATTCAGTTTTCCCAATATTGGCGATGTGGTTACTATAATGTGATATAATATCAAAGCGAGGGATGTGTTCTTCTTCTTTCACATTAAAATGTCAATCGAATTAGCGTATCGGCAATGAAGAGAAACTGACACATGAGTCGGGATTGATTGGGTGTGTTTGGATATCATAGACAGAATACTATATAATTGGCCGAATAGTGGCGCAACTGATTGGTTATCTGTTTATCTATCGATTTTCCTGTAAATACAAGAAGGCAAAGTGGTAGTGCCTACACAGCATTTACCGATGGATTACAACCACAGACACGGGCGTCAGGATAACGCATTGTTCCAGAGCAATGAGTCGAAGCAATGTTTGCACACAAGTCTTTGTTTTATCATTCGATTCCGATATCGTGTTATTCAGGACAACCTGTGTGAATGGATCCGAGGAGAGCAGATTGATCAATTGTTACCATAATTAAACGAGTAGCATTGCATTTGGTGCGAGATAGAAATTTTCCAAAATTTACTGCGCCTCTTCGATTGCAATTGAAGATTCGGCTTTCGTTGTCCATTAATTCAATAACTACAAAAATTAAACATACAAGTTACAGATCCAATCATTTATGTTCATTTGGTTAGTATGAATGCGTTGAAAATTAGATCGATCATTTTCACACGCAATCTTTCTAAATCTCATTCAAATAACACCACGAAGAAGTCTTCGGATTTTGGTGAATTTACAGAGTTCGTAGTGACCTTAAATGATGTGTTTATTTATTCCAGACGTATGACATCCACCTTATTGGCAAACGCACACCACAACGCATGCTGGGACCTTAACGTGGATAAATTAAGACAATATCGACGACACCTGGCCGGCCCCCATTTTTACACCGACACGCCACAACAAGTACTCGTCGCAACGGGCGCTAGGTCAAGCCCGAACTATTGTTTGAAGAATAAACTATATTATTCATTCCCGATCTTCATCGTTGGCAATCATGCCGTTCTGATTTTTGGGCCACGTAGTCATCAATTCACAATACGTTTACAAGCTCACAGTTTAGTTCGACAGATTAAAACGGTATAGTCTACGCATTGGTCGAAGAGACTTCATTCAAATAAACTAGAATAGAGGGAATGGGAGGGGTCACTTAAAATACGAGCAGCGATTAGTGGACAACTATTGAAGTGGCGTTGAACGATGATCTCTTAGATGGAGAGAATAGGCAGGCCACAAGAAAACGAGATCATTTTAAAATGCTATGAAGGGTTACAAAGTCGGAACATTTAAGGCCGGGGAAAATTACTGGGGAACAATATACAATAAGAGGAATGATGCAGGCATGTACAAAGGTTTTTATGTGGCTAGAGCTTAAACCAAGTCTCATGAACCGGCGAACTAGGAAGCAAAGGCGACAGCATTTACTAAAGACAACATCTACATGATCACTTCATGATAACCGACTGTTAAAAATAACGCCGAGAAATTTCGATTATGAGCTCGAAGCGAAATTATGGAGTAAAGGGATTTCAGGAGTGTAAACATCGGCTCTCAAGGAAAATGTAATAGAGATGCAGTTTGATTCATTCAACAGAAAACCATTCTCCAAAGACGACAATAGTACCTCAGTGACTGCCTGCCCGAGCTGTTAAGAATCACCATTCGTCTTGCATGCATGGCATAAAGTCAGGTATCCGCGTATTTTATAAGTGTCTCATCGTTAGGGGACCGAAGGCTCGACGTGTAATTGTTAAAAAGGAAAGGAGATAGCACTGCGCCTTGTAGCACACCGCAATTATTTGGCAAGAAGGTGGAGGCGTCATTTCAGACTCTTACATGTTGACTTCCTTTCTATAAGTTCCAAAGCTTGCTGCAGTCTTTTACTTATTACTTTAAGGGTATTCGTTGGTCATGCCGTGTGATGCATGTCTGGTGGACGTCTAGATTAAAATTTTAGTTTACCTTACTGAGTAAGATTGTCATAAAAAAAGTTATTTTCTTATGAATGGAAACATTACTGCAATATACGCGTTTTATTTTCCTTGTAAATAGGCAAAAACTGCTTGAACGCAAATCTCATCGAGGTGCAACTTTCTTAATAATAATTGTATTAGTTAAACATCAACCGTTTTTTGTAAAAATGCAATTGAAAGAAGTTGAGACGGATTCAACACAACCATATATTTCATAAACATCAAACCGTCGGGAATCGCACATTTTCTCTGTCAAGAGAGGAGTGTTGGAGTTAGACTTAATAATTAAATAATAACTAAGGATAAAAAAAGTTTAATTGTACGACCATGTAAAAACAACAATTCACGCGTCAGGTCAAGAAGGATGGACCACGGGTGGATGCAAACTCTCTCGCCTGCCGACTGGCACCGGAAGCAAGACGTCTGCTGGTATGGGCAGCCGGAAGATAAATTTCTCTGCTAGAGAATTCTTGAGTGGCGCAAATTTTACGCTCTACGTCCTTGTCGACGATCATATCCACGTGCATGCGACGTTGTTGTATGAAAGCTGACAACTCCCCCGTGTTTGCACAGCGCCGTCTTATTTCGTAAGCCTTAAATATAAGTATCTCCAAGTGATTAAAGCCCGAAAGTCCATTTTCCCAGGAGGCCCCAATGGGTCGTAGAACGTCTTCGTGGCAGTTCAACTTTGTCATTCGCTCGGCCATTGATGAGAATTTTTGGTGCAGAGCCTTTAGACGACCACCACCATTAAAAATAAATTATTTCAATTTTTTTAGAAAACTGTTCTTTCAACACCTCTGTTTTGACTCATCAATTTCATGGATTACCTTTGATCACTAGAAGCTGTCTTTGCGAGTATTTTCGTTTGATCAAAGGTAAATCCATGCAATTGATGAGTTAAATCAGATGTATTCTGCTAAATGTCGTAAAAAGATCGATGAAGATGTTTTGAAAGAACAGTTTTCTAAAAAAAATCAAAATAATTTATTTTTAATGGTGGTGGTCGTCTAAAGGCCCCGCACTAAAAAATCTCCCCAATAGCCGAGCCAATGACAAAGTTGAACTGCCACGAAGACGTTCTACGACTCATCGGGGCCTCTTGAAAAGATGGTATTTCGGCTTCAATCAATCGAAGATACGAATATTTTAGGCCGACGAAATAAGACCGCGCTGTGCAAACACAGGGGAGTTGTCAGCCCTCGCACAACGACGTCGCTTGAACGTGGATATGATCGTCGAAAAGGACGTAGAGCGTAAATTGTGCGCCACTCAAGCATTTTCTAGCAGAGCAATTTATCTTCCGGCTGCCCATACCAGCGGACGTCTTGCTTCCGGTGCCAGTCGGCAGGCGAGAGAGTTTGCATCCACCCGTGGGAATCCACCTTCTTGCGCTGTTGTGTGCGTTAGCCAATGGGGTGCCAGTCCAATGGATGTCATGCGTCTGGAATAAATAAACAAAACATTTTAAGTCACTACAAGCTCACCAAATACCGCAAACACTTGATTGTTGGCGCAAGTCTATCTGACACCCTTCTAAAGTGCAAATCGCGATCTCACAGGTTTTTTTATAAAATGGCTTAAGCTCTAGCTACATAAAAACCTTGTCCATGCCTATATAATTCCCTTTATTGTATATTGTTCTCCAATAATTTTCCCCGACATTAAATGTTCTGACTTTTTAACCCTTCATGGACTGTTTAAAATAATCTCGTTTTCTAGTGTTAAATAGAGTTAAATTAAAGCTCAGTACTCTCATTAACCTTCGATATCCTCGTCCTCTGCACTGTCAACGCCGACCTCTTCGTAGTCCGTTTTCAAGTCTTAGAGGTCCTAGCTAGACCTCAAAGAACTCGCCTTCCTCCATGCCTTCACCGACGTGCCAGTGCCCGAAGGACCTCTTCGCGTACATCAGATCAAACTTGTGATCCAACCGAGCCCAGGCCTTCGCAATGCTCGTCGTATTGCTCAACATGCAGACGGCACGCTGGAACTTTGCAAGGTCACCACAAGGAACCACTGTTAGCGGCTGGCAGTTGATTCCCACCTTGAAGCCAATCGGACACCAATCAACAAACTGAATGCTTTTCTTGGTCTTGATAGCTGCAATAGCCGCATTGACGTCTTTGGGAAGAACGTCGCCGCGGTATAGTATACAGCAAGCCATGTATTTGCGATGGCGAGGATTACACTTGACCATTTGATTAGCGGGCTCGAAGCACGAATTCGTGATCTCTGCAACCGTTAGTTGTTCGTGATAGGCCTTCTCAGCTGAGATGATGGGAGCATAAGAGGCCAGAGGAAAATGGATGCGAGTATATGGCATCAAGTTTGTCTGGAATTCATGTCGATCAACATTCAAGGCACCGTCGAACTGAAGAGACGCGGTGATTGAGCTGACTATCTGGCCGATGATGCAGTTCAAGTTGGTGTAGGTGGGCCGATCGATGCCAAGATTACGTCTTCATTATGAATGCAAAACTGTCAAAAATTCGCATCAAAGCAATAAATTGATCGCGTTTACGACTCTTACTTGCATATATTTAAGGTTGCCTCGTTTTCCACGATGAAAGCGAAGTCAGAGTGCTCCAGTGTGGTTTGGGTTGTCAGAATAGCGTCGTAGGGCTCCACAACGGCCGTGGAGATCTGAGGGGCCGGGTAGATGGCGAATTCCAGCTTCGCTTTCTTGCCATAATCCACACTCATGAGCAGGGACGTGAATCCGGAACCGGTGCCCCTACCAAACGAATGGAACAACAGGAAGCCTTGTAGACCAGAACAATTATCATACAGCTTCCTGGCACGATCCAGGACATTTCAATGATCTCCTTTCCCACTGTGTAACGACAACGGGCGTAATTAATGGCCGCATCTTGCTTCCCTGTGATCATTTGCTCGGGGCGGAACAACTGACGGTAGGTACCAGAACTAATTTCATCAATTACGGTTGGCTCGAACTCAACGAATAAGGCACGTGGAACACGCTTTCCACCTCCAGTTTCACTGAAAAACGTGTTGAAAGATTCATCACCTCCTCTAATCGTCGTGTCACTCGGCATCTGTCCATCGGGCTGGATACCGTCCTCCAAACAATAGAGCTCCCAACAGGCATTTCCCACGTGGATACTGATACATTCACGCTAAAAAAATGGATGAATTCGGATAGGGAAAAAGGCTCACCACGTTGATCATTGTTCAGATGCTACAGTAGCAAACATTTCCACACATAGGAAATAGCACCTTTATATAGCAGTGCATACTATTCGCCAATAGCGAATACTTCTGCCATGTTATCTGTTCATCAATACTCACTTATGACAACTCACACTGATTTGATATCAAAGTTTATTACAAATCAATAGACTGTAACTAAAACGCGAGCATTCATCAATTCTTTGATGATTGGATTTTAATAGCCAAATGCCGTTTGAATTTCCCAATTAATTTAAACCATTCTAGCCACGACACCCCCGATTCTGAACCAGACATCCTCTTGCAGTTTAAATTGATTGACAGCTAGATGGTTTGCTGTTTGTCAGCTTATTGAATGTTTGAAAGTTTAGGGCGACTGGAAAACATGTTCTGGTGGAATCACCTAAACACGGGGGTTGTTGAACTAGGGCCATTTTATCTGCACACCCACTAGGGCGGAGATAATCAAATGCAAACCATATATTATGAGCATCGTCTTTTTCCAACATTTTCGAAGTGAATCACTGTTGCCTTGTGATTAATCGGCTAGCATTCTGCGTGTGCCTTTCTCGTTACTGTGTACAGTATTCCGTTTGTTCAAAGCATGAATTTCTGGTTTCGGTGTAATTTTTCTTAGTGTACATCAACCGTTAAAATGGCAATGTACCGCTGGGACCGTTTGTCATTGTTGTTCTTGCTATTATTTTAGTATCCCCGAGCTTGGCAGCAATTCCACCCTCCGTCCGTCACGTACCTGGATAAATCGGCGGCCAATCTAGATGATTCGCGTTTCACCTGTGAGGCATGGCCACCGAACGCCAATCTCACCATCCTTACCGCCCGACCCCAGTTGCACTCGCCACAGTATTTCGAAATCAACACTCTGCCGCTAAATGCCTTCCGCGTGTCTCAATTCATTTTGGCCAACGACACATCACATGCCAGGCCCCCAGCGTCTCGTCATTCGCCCACGTGGCCACGGAGCTCGCGGTGACGGAAAAATCGGACTTCTGGCGATGAGTGGGCTCAATGGACCTGCATCGCGTCGCGCATACGCGTGAGTTGATCAGCTGATTTGTAAGCGCCGATCGATAATCACCAGCTGTTGTGCTCTGCCAGCGGATATTGACGATTTTTTTTGTTTAATTGAAGGCATTTGTTTTAAGCAATAATATGCAAGTAATCCAAACATGTGTCATCGGTGTCATTTAAAAGTTAGACTGAGTCGAGATTATATGCTTAATAGGGGGATCTCGTGTTTAGATGTGATAATTGATATTAATTATTTTAATGCTGAAGGTTATGAATACCAAAAATACCACACGTCGCGGCTCAGTTATATCGTGAACAAGAATTGCGTAATCTTTGACATTTTGCACTCTTATCGTGTTAATCAACGATTGCTGGCTGTTTGAAGGGCGTCTTTAAATCCAAAATTTGAATGTTGCTTCTTTTTCAGGGAGTGCCATTGCCAGACACAAAACTATCCATTGGTCTCATTAAATGTCCAACTTTAGCCATAATTATCGCCATTCATATAAAAAAATTGACTTACAGCTGTTTACTACTATGTCCCGCGACGGGATTCCTGGAATTTTGACTCCATTTTTGAGTCGTTTTAGCCAATCAAATCAATCAACAGGTGCCAACTTTGGCTCGTCTGGAATGCCGGTTGTGCCATAATTTGGCGCGCTGCCTATTCATTTTCGACCAATCACTATCGATTCAGGAGTCTGCGTTTTCGCTTTCCGGTTAATCCAGACTTCTTTTATTGAACATTTTTATGTTCCTCAGAAAACAACCAAATTTAAGTTTTTTTACTATTTTAATTTTTTTAAAACTTAGTCAATAAACAATCGATTGGTTGGTCTCGCTCCCATTGGTCTAAAGGATACACGCCTTTCTGGATTATTTTGTCTATATTTTCGAACCCGAAAATAATCTCGTTTACATCCTTTTCCGTAAACCCGTTCGAAACGCCAATTTACCTAAAGATTATCTCCTTATTCGCCTATTGTTATGCTCGAACTCCGTTTTTCTTCATTTAGAGATTTTCGCTTTTTTGTCTGCATTATTGAGCTTACGAGCAGGCTGGTAGAAATACAGTGGGTTTTTCAAATTGTCTTCTTCCTCTTCATTTTTCCCTACATTAAAACCACAATTAAAGCGAAAAGTCGTGTGCAGAGATTAAGCGCCTACGCGTTACAGTTGGCGTAATCGTTCTTCTTTCGATCATCTTAATCGTCTACTAAAAGAGCCTAGCGATGCTTCATGGTAGACAAAGAGAGATAGTGATTGTTTCTTGGTTGATTCTGCATTGTTTTTTTTGTGTGGCAGGGTGGGGCTCTTAGGACTTAGGTCTTTATTGGTGGTATCTCCTTTTAGTTCCCCGAGATCCGGTTCCTGTGCGAATCCTCCTGCCATTTGTGCCGCAAGACGAGTCGAGGCTGACAGCTGGTTGGTTAGAACCTTGTTTCTGGTGCGAATTGATGAGTCACGCTGGTGCGCTCGGCAAAGCGTTGATTGGGTAGTTCTAATTTGTGGCTATTCATTTGTCCAGCAAGGGTGAGTGAAGGGTGTTTGCAGCGCTTTATATGACAGGTAGCCAATCGGCTCTTGGTTCATGAATGCCGAAGCGAAAGCATTTATATTAATAGAGCTGCCCCTAACACTGGCGGGGAATGAGAAAGTGCGTCGCACCATCTAACTAGCGTTTGAATCATAATGACCTTGGCAAAAGGGGCACGTGACGCGGCTTCCGGTTCTTTTCAAGATGCGCGTGTTGATGAGATGGCCCCACCTTGCTGGGAAATGGGGACGGGCGGACGCCCGAGTTCAACGTGTGGCTCATGGGTTGGCGAAATTGCTGGGGACCAAATCATCTCCGGGTGGCAACCTGCGAAATATGCCCAGGAGTCCCCATGGAAGCGTCATCAACGAAGAAGCAGGCTCATTCGAGTCTGGGCTCAAGATAAGTCAAGTGAAAGAGAGATCACAACCACGTGTCACCAGATGCCTACCTTTGGGTTGACTGAGAATAATAATAATAATAATATTCGGTTTATTAAGGTCACGAGGACAAAAACTTTCAGCATTAACATTACCAATAAATAATTTTTTTACAGGACGTAACGATTATACGTACAAAATGCAGAATAAATTAAGAAGAATAAAAGAAGCAACATCAAGGTAAATTTACAAGAAAGACCAATTTAACCCACGAAGTATATAAAGTTTGGCAAACTGGAAATGGTGACCGTTGAAAGTTCCTATACAGAACGCGCGCCACCACCACAACAACCACACCACACCATACCAAAAACCCACCACCCTCTGCGCTGGTTTTTATTTCTTGGGAAGCCTGATCTCGACCTTCGCAGAAAAAGCTTGACTATCAATATCTTAAATTTGTGCTTTCCTCCCAAGGTCTGCGATGCAGCTGTGGCCGCGTCTGCAAACGAACTGTTTGTCTGTTGCGAACACGGTGGAAGCCAGGTTAGTTGTCTCTCGAGCTGCGAGCGCTGGGTTGAAGGAAGGTGAGTTGTTTGTGGCCGTAGCGTTGTTGTCCGGCTTTTTCGTTCTCAGTCATCGTCTTTTCTTTCGCCCAAAGTCCGTCCTGGCGACCGCTACCACCACTCGAGCGTGCACGCGGGAGTGCAGCCACGATTGTCTTGTCTGGAGACGACGCCTTTCTGCCCAACGCACCGCATCTTCTCTAGACTGAGGGGTACAATAACGGTGTCCTGTCCGACATGTCGCTGCTGAGTCTTGGACGGGACGGAGATTCGCTGCGCTGGATCGAATTTGCACCGATGCACCCCAAGCGCTGCCTACACGGAATCGCTTTCTTCGCTGGGCGTATTTTCGTTGTGGCTAGTCAGTACTGCGACTCTGTCGAGATGCTGAGGCCCCCGCGGGCAATCGGTGACTCCAGTCAATGGACTGACCTCAACCAAATTGCGGTTGCAAAGCCTCTCTGGTGTGTTCGCCTCGGAGTCCACCAGAATCGTCTGCTCGCTTTCGGTATGTCGTGATGGACATGTTTATGATTTTTATCATCTGCGACACTCCATTCCTTCTTTCTCATTCACATTTTAAAATGCCAAGACCATTACGATGGCACAATCGTAAATTGAGGAATTCGTCGCCGATACAACCGGATAAACGGTCGACGATGAGGTTACTTTTTTTATGTTTCATTTGCCTTTCATGCACTTCTATGTTGTTGGACGACTTACGCATTGGCGTTGAAACCATGGCAACCGCGGTGTTGTTATTTACTGCGTTTCTGCTTAAATTTAATCAACACGCAGACAAAGATTCTCCGTTAATTGTTTCTTTTGTGCTTCTTTGCAGGCCGATTTGACGCGGTTTACGTAGCGTCGCATTGCCGGTTGTCCAAATGCTCTCAACATAATGTAAATTCATTGTTTTTCGTCGGGATATAAGCTATTTAGAAGGCTTGTTGGTTTGATTTATGAATATTTTTCTAGCTTTAAAAGGAAGAAAAGGTTCGTTACTTTAATCGGATTTCTAACTAATAACGCAGGTCTGCATAAGAATGGGGAATACGTCAATAGAATCGAAAAAAACAATGGCCTCATTCGATGAATATAATTAAATTTGAGTTGTTCTGGTCGGTAAAATTATATAAATAAATGCGCGCTACAGAACAATCACAAGTAAACAGAATATTGTGGTTATAATAATTGTAATTGTGGTATATTACTATGGTATTGAGACCAAGCGTACTAGTCATTATGTTATGGGTGTTGGACTTCGTGGTCATCAGAAAGTCTTTTGTTGATCTGTTGAGCATATCGCAAACCATAATCGTGAGCCGTTCGGATCATCCAGAATTGACAGTCATTGAATTTCCTATCAATACCAATGAATTATTAAAAAACGCAAGACGTCTACTCTAGATTGAATACGAAGCAATTTTAAAGTGGGAATTGTTTGAATTTCATAGATTATATGTCGTGTTTATTGTTATTAGGGCTGTGGTTCTTTATTGGTTAAAAGTTTAGTGGTGTTTAAGTCAAAAAATGAAATTGTATTTATTGAACTCACGATGACAGGAACCTTTTTTAATACTGACAGATTGGGAACTGGAAAACAGTGTTTTATCTTATCAATATCAATCACGCAAAGTTTACCGCAGAGGAATCTGGTTTGGCTGGCAATATAAGGCCAAATATGTTTCTGGAAATCTCAAATGCATGCCTTCTCGCAGGTTTCAGAATGCCCGACATTGCTGTGTCACCCAGCTGTCACCATCGAAACCTGGTTTACTATTTCGTTAAGCATATGGTTTGCTTGCTGCCATGTGCTCTGGGACGCGAGCTTCGAAGCTGATCTTCGTAACGTGTTTCTTACACCAGGTTAACCGATCGCTCTATTATCGCAGTTTGCGCAGATACACATCCCACAATGCCGGTGGTTTTCTAAGAAATTGAAAGCTTGGTATCGACTCCAGACATTGGGGCATTCGAGACCGCTAAAAAGGTGACACACAATAGTCTTTATTGACATGCACAGTGTACAGGCGGCCTATTGTGGTTTCCTGGAATAAACCGCGGTATCCGTGGCCTCGCTTTACTCGTTGGCGTCGTTTAATTGATTTCCTACGCGCACTCGAGGTGTTATATGCTGACATGTGACAGTAAAGCAGTAATGCGTCATTCTATTACATTTAAAAGAAAGCGGCTATTGTTGTGGCCGGTGGATTCAAGACGCTGCTGCAATTCGCAGTCGTGAAATTAATGCGCTTTCAATTTTGTAAATGAAAAGCTAAGTTGAAAACAGCGGGCCTACGACAGGGTTTTGGAAAATTTGCAATTATAACGAAACTTTATGTATTCCGCTTTTATCAATGAATTGGCCCCTATGTTCAAATCAACCCAGAAAACCATTATGCGTTCAAGCAAGAAACTAAATCTGGTCAATAAGCAAATTCGATTTGCAAAGCATTTGCGTTTATGTATGTGCATATCGATTTCAAAAGAATCGTGCGGATGTTTGCGTAAATAATAAATTTTATTGAATATTAAGTTAAGCAGATATTGTTATTACCACCAAACTTTTTTTAAAGAATTTCCGGAATCCGAAAACATTTGGAATGATCTTAATCTTCAAAATGAAGCGATGCAGCTATCGATACAAAAGAAATTCGAGAATATTGAAGCTGCATTTACGATAGTGATCATTAATTTGCTGAACATTGCGTAGGCTTTCGTCTCACTTAATATTATTCTACGTTCGTAACAATCAAAGATAAAAAAACATCTGTTCATTCGAGCGCAATGCGTTGTCAAATGTTCAGCGTATTTGAATATTTAAATAAGACGTATCAAGGCGGACGCTGTTACCCAGTTGTCATACAAAACCTTGTTATCCCGAAAAACATTCAACAATGGGACTGCAGTATGTATACAGTTTATATGGAGCTATCTGGCACGTGCATTTTAAGTTACTCTGTTTGATATGTGAATGAGCATACAAGGTATATGCGGAATCGGGTATTGGTAAATTATTTGCTCAAATGTGTATGATTGATGTTATCCGTCGCACACATTCATGAAATTGTTTTCTGTGAAGCCCTACAGATTGCATTCCTGAATTCCTTCGGTGAGTGAAATAGATTTTGTAACAGCTGTTTCATTACTAGTTTGTGTATTTCGAAATAGATGAATTAGACCGCTATACATTAAATATTGTCATGGCAATAGAAATATATCGACTTCGAATGAACGCTATGGCTATTTCAAATGATTTAGCGGGTCAATTTGCCTTGTTTTCAATTCCATCTTTATGTTTGTCGATGTTGAAGACGTTCTAATGCTCAATCAAATCGAATTAATTTCTCTTTACTTCACAGCATGCCACGATGTCCACATCGCACATTATAATTTATACATTTACAGATTAATGATCAATTTAAATCGTTTGTAAACATTTTCATTAGACAATTCAAAAGCCTCTTTATTGCTCCCTTATCCTGTTTACATTAAAACCTCAGCGCAAACGCAAAATCTGAATTCAATGATAACGTGGAATGTAATTAATAGACACCAATGATAATTTCGCTAAGTAAGCGTGAAAGTCGTTTTATGTTAGACAACTGAACCCATTCGTAATTAACGAGCTTGGTTCGAATCTTACAACAAGCTTTCCAGTCGACTAACAGGTTGTAAAATTGTGAATTCAAAATAAAACTGATCGTCTGGTGTTTTATTGTTACAACCTTTTCACTGCGGCCCGCTGTTCCGAAATTGTTGATTTAGGGGTTGTTTTTTTTTGTTTTACGTCTTCCAGGTTCAATGCCTTTTGACTGTAACCAGTGCGGGAAATCCTTTTCTCGGGAGGCCAATCTTCGCAGACACATTGTGGCCATTCATACAGGTGTGTTTTGCGGTTGGAATTTTCTATAAAGCGTTTATCGAGGTTTTGTTTTTAATTGTGTAAGCATAAGAGTATACTGCAGGGTAAAGAGCATGGAACGGCAGACAGTAACGAGGTTTGGATTGTACTGTCGTGGGGAAGGAACGGGGATAACGGCTCTTGTTCCATAGCCGAAGCAGGGATAAGCGACACCGGGTCTATGTTCTGCATCCTTTCCTGACGCTCACCCTGAAGATTCGCTATTGCGGACGGCATTCGCTTGTGCTCAAGCTCGGTAGGAGCCTTTACGGCGTCTGCTTGATTTGCTTCACATTTGTTTATCAATATTAAGAATTAAGGCGGAGAAGCTAAGCTCACGATAGCGTGAACCACAAGAGATGAAACATTTCTAGACTGATTCCAATGAACCAAAAGCGGATTATTAAGAAAAAGAAACACGAAAACGTTGACCAAACAGTTAAGCGCTGTAGCAATCACAAGACAGAAAAACAGAATCCGATCGAGATCGTTTGGTTGATCATAAGTAATTATACTACTTATATGGTTACCATTGTGTTTTAATTTTATACAACCAAATAATAAGTTAATAATAGTTATTTAAATGCAGATTATTTTAAACCTGTTTAAAACTAGCGAAGACTAATAGTTTTTTGTTTAATTCAGGTAGAAAAGTAATTTGGTCTGCCGGTTGTCAAGTTGGCATTTGTTATTAATTTGTGAAAAAGTGTTTCAAAATTATTAAGGGACTGAATAGTAAAAAACAATTTTTTTGTTCGGGACTCAAAGCCCCTTTTTTAAAGTAAGAAAACCCTATGCTTTCGATTGTGCTACGATGCTATTGGAGGTATTTTAAATGCCGAACGTAGCACGAAGTGTCACTTGCACGTGAGAAAGATTGGAATAGTATATTCGGAGCTATTTAGGTATTGAACGCATTTGTTTTATCAAATGCAGTTTCCAGTTGGGACGAATATTATTAAATTGCGCAAACATTGCGTAGTATTTAGTGTTCTTCGATATTATGAAAAGAAAACTACGTTCGAAACAATCAAAGATAAAAATAACATCGGTTAATTCGAGCACAGGGAATTGTTGAATAATGAGCAGATTTGAAGATTTTAATTGGCGATAAGACGCATCGAGGCGGACACTGTCATACAAAACCTTGTTATCCGGAAAAACATTCAACAATGGGAGTGCAGTATTTATACAGTTTATATGGAGCTACCTGGCAAGTTCATTTTAAGTTACTCTGTTTGATATGTGAATGAGCATACAAGGTATATGCGGAATCGGGTATTGGTAAATTATTTGCTCAAATGTGTATGATTGATGTTATCCGTCGCACACATTCATGAAATTGTTTTCTGTGAAGCCCTACAGATTGCATTCCTGAATTCCTTCGGTGAGTGAAATAGATTTTGTAACAGCTGTTTCATTACTAGTTTGTGTATTTCGAAATAGATGAATTAGACCGCTACACATTAAATATTGTCATGGCAATAGAAATATATCGACTTCGAATGAACGCTATGGCTATTTCAAATGATTAAGCGGGACAATTTGCCTTGTTTTCAATTCCATCTTTATGTTTGTCGATGTTGAAGACGTTCTAATGCTCAATCAAATCTAATTAATTTCTCTTTACTTCACAGCATGCCACGATGTCCACATCGCACATTATAATTTATACATTTACAGATTAATGATCAATTTAAATCGTTTGTAAACATTTTCATTAGACAATTCAAAAGCTTCTTTATTGCTCCCTTATCCTGTTTACATTAAAACCTCAGCGCAAACGCAAAATCTGAATTCAATGATAACGTGGAATATAATTAATGGACAACAATAATAATTTTGTTTAGTAAGCGTGAAAGTCGTTTTAATATTATACAACTTAACCTATTCATAATAAACGAGCTTGGTTACAATCTTACAACAAGCTTTCCAGTGCACTTACAGCTTTTGCAAGTTCGGCGTAAAAACGTAACAACATTCTACAACTCGAGCCATGAACACCGTGTATTTCAAATAATATATTTTTACCATACCATAAATAACAAATCAATGGTTCTCTCAAACTACTCGAATACTGTAACGTGTAAAATCGGACATTGATTAATGAACCATAGCAATATTTTAAACACACGAAAAGTTATTTCAGTGTCGCACATTTTTATAACTGAGCATCATGCAGGAATGGACGAAGCTTTTTATACGGTTTGACTAATGCGCCCATGCGGACATATACAAGACAAATCGGATGGATATTGGGTCCATGGGGTGCCGGTTTTAAGTGCAAACTCTGGTCGTTGTTTTTTTCATGCGCTAAGGGTATCGTGAAGTGTTCGGGCTATGCAGTGAACCTTAAAAAATATATTCGCGGTCGAAAAAAAAAGGGATAAAACATTTCTAGACTAATTACAATGAATGAAAAGCGGATTATTAAGAAGAAGAAGAAACAAGAAAACGTTGACAAAAAGCTAAGCGCTGTAGCAATCACAAGACAACAGAACACAATCCGATCGAAATCGTTTTTTTGATCATAACTTATTATACTACTTATATGGTTTCTATTGTGGTATTAGTCCATACAACCAAATAAGTTAATAATAGTTATTTAAATTTTCATTATTTAAAAGCTTTTTGAAACTAGCAAAGACTAATGTTTTTTTATTTAATTCAGGTAGAAAAGTATTTTTTTCGGCCGAGTGTCAAGTTTATATTTGATATTAATTTGAGATAAAGAGCTTCAATAATGACGATTGTAATGAATAATGTATTTGACATTTTTTGTTAGGGACTCAAAGCCCCTTTATTGAAAGTAAGAAAAGCCTATTATCCAGATTGCGCATCGATACATTTTAAAATGCCGAACGTAGACGAAGTGTCACTTGCAAGTGAGAAAGATTGGAATAGTAATTCGGAGTTCAAATGTGTATGATTGATGTTATCCGTCGCACATATTCATGAAATTGTTTTCTGTGAAGCCCTACAGATTGCATTCTCTAATTCCTTCGGTGAGTCAAATGGCTGTTTCATAACTAGTTTGTCTATTTCGAAATAGATAGATTCGACCGCGATACATAAAATATTGTCATGCAATAGAGATATATCGACTTCGAGTGAAAGCTATGGCTATTTCAAATGATTCAGCGGGACAATTTGCCTTGTTTTCAATTCAGTCTTTATGTTTGTCGATGTTGAAGACGTTCTAATGCTCAATCAAATGCTCATAGAAATTGGAGAATTTTCGAAGCCGTGTCTACGTAAGTGATCGTAAATTTGTAAAATTTAATCAAATTGCGCAAACATTGCGTAGGATTTAGGATACTTCGTTCGAAGCAATCAAAGATAAAAATAAAATCTTTTCATTCGAGTTAAAGTTGACGTTAACATTTCGGTTATTTTATTTTTAACATTTATCGATACATTGGAGGTGTGATATAAATGTTAAAGAAATGGAAGCTTTTAGTACTGCTTTTTAGAATTAACATTCTCAAATGAGTTTCCGCTATACTTAGTGCTGTAGGGCCAACTGGAAACTGCATGACAGCAATCAACTGCGTGAAATTCCTTGCCTTGAATATACCCTTCTAAGTGGCGGATATAATAACCCTGTAAATGACATTTTTTTCAATCGACTGAGCGACACTATAAGCATCGTGCACCGGCGTGCAACGTTTCCTGATTACTTGCCATAAAATGCAACATTAACACTCGGTAGTTAAAATTAATTTTTTTATCTAAATATTTTAAAAACACATTTGTCTTCGCTTGTTTGAAACTTCTTTTCAATAACTATCATACGCTTATTATTTTGTTGTGCAAAATAATACCACAATGGTGAACATATAAGTTGTTTAATTACTGATGATCACACGAACAATTCCGATCGGATTCTTCTCTGCTGTCTTGTGATTGCTTTAGCGCTTAACTGTTAAGTCAACTTTTTCTTTTAATTATTCGCTTTTGTTTCATTGTAATAAGTCACGGTGTTATGGCATTACAGAATGTTGACAGCAAAAGGGTTGGATAAAAGATCTGGTGACCTTAAACGCGGAGCTTTTTTCACGTTACGTAAACAAATGCACAGGAGTTTTACCCAATAACAGTTTTTTGGGGTAACAGTCAAAATGTTGCACATCTCGTTTCCGAAAAACGTAACATAAAGATTTGGTGGGTGTGGTTGAAAGCGATTGGCAAACGGCGTCTGCAACATTGGCTTTGTGTGTCTTTTTTTGATAAAACACGTTTCACTGACCGGATATTTGTCAAAGGATTAAATAACTAGTTACAACTTATGAAGACAGAAGAGCTGTTCTGTGAAGCACGCCGCTATTGCTGGTCCGGACTAACTCTCATGACAAAGACGCTTCTAAATACCGACAGTGAATCGGTAAGGCTTTAAAAAATTGGTTTTAATCTTCCGAGAGATTAAATTTATCAAACCCGTCTGAGGATTTCATTCGTAGTCTATTGTTAAATTTTTCGCAAATGGTACGCAAATGATTCCAAAATTCCTTCATAAGTAAAGGCCACTCGCCTAGGTAATCCGAATAATTCGACGTTCTTTGACAGTCGTTTGGGGACAAGGCTTATTCAGATTTTACTAATTTCATAGGGTTTTAACCATTTTGTTTTTCTAGACAACATATCCCGTATAGGGAACTTTGCAGCGGTATTACAAAGAATATTTGAATCGGAAAAGAAGGTCTTCTAAAATTTCGCGACAATGCGTATCTAACACATTAACTGGTGATGGCAAAACATGGTCTGTCATCGAATACGTTTAAAGCCGTCTGCAATATAGTTTAATAAGAGTTCCTCGTTAATCCAACCAGATTCAATGCGAGCATATAAGAAGGCGTTTTCATTGACGGGGTTGCGTTGCCCATAGGTTATGCCCCGACATGCGTCAAAGGATTTGCTGTAGGCTAGCGCTCGATAAAACGCTAAACTTAAAAAAAAGATTAATCAAATTTGATTCTAATGAAATAACCCTTTTTCACTTCGAAAGGAAAAGAATAGAACCGGGATAAAGTAGATTATTAAAGAATAGCATCCACTGTTTTCACGACCGCTGTTAAATTAGATTAAACCTTTCACCTTGTGTCAAAAGTGTAGATGATTCCATATCAAAGTCTTTACCACGCGGCTTCCGTCTTTCCCAGGACGTCAGTCTTCCAAGACGCGGTGTATCTAGTGTACAGATAACTTGAAATTGAATTCAATTGCTCTCGAGAAGAGGTGATTCTTCGTTAATGTGTCGTTGGGTGTAAGCAATTTTTGCACCAAGGCCGTTCGACACGAGCGTACAAGAATTTTCGTCCCGTAGTTTTTTTTAGTCGCTTGAAGCAACACTAATTTTAAGTGCTGGGTAGAAACTATTGCAAGACGCTTGATATTCACGAATCGGTTTCGAAGGCGAGATAGTTTAAAAGGCCAAACAACCCCTATTGCATCCCGCTACGATACTTGTTTTTTGGAACAGGGCTTTTATTACGAATTTGCTTTGCAGTAACCCCGCCCGGCAATAAGTCGAATACAAACCCACGGTTGCGAAACCTGGAAACAGCGTCTCGAAGTCACAAGGAGATGGAAAGTATTTCATCACTCGTGTGTCCACAGCGAAGAACACTAATTGTTAGGACAACATCTACTATTCCCGTTGTTCCATACAAGGTAAAACATAGCGTCACTTCGCCTCGTTGTTCCTTCATCAAATATACAGTGCTTAACGGTGGATCTTCCAATTGCGCGTCTGTTCTCCAAAATATGCTCAACTTCAATTTTGCAGTCTGCTTGCATCGGCTAGTTGTGTTTATTTGTTTAAGATGTGCTAATTTGACCAACTATTTTACGCGGCAATAAGACAAAATCGTCGAAACGTGATCGTACGGACATCAAAATAACAGTTCGGAAGTTCGCTTTTCTGTGTAACAAAAAATTTAGAAATTTCTCTGTTGCAGTCAATATTTACGAATAAATAATTTGACATATAAGTAGAATGATTATGTCAAAACGATGTCGTCCCGATTTTAAATATCTTGTGAAACAGGAACTAAAACACTATTTTCACATCTAATTCTTGTCATTTCGCCTATTTATACTGCTGAAAGTTTTGGTCCTCGTGACCTCAATAAAGCAACAACAATAATTAATTATTATTTTAATACTAATAACATGCAAACGTATTTTGAAAATGCATCGTTGAATGTTTTAAGAGAACATTAGAATAACTAGCTGCTCCAGCGGATTAACCGGGCAGAGTCACTTGGATAAACACATCAAAGCGACGGTGCTTAAACCTCGAACGTAAGAACTGAATATGCTCTAACTGAATCTAAAGTAACGTCAAGGCGAGTTCACGCTGAACTCATAGCTTACTTACTTACTTATCACTTCACGAATGTCGCGATAAATGTAATTAATAAAATAACCGCAACATATACGTTATCTATTGCCTGGCCTCTTTTTACTTATAACATGGTACGATAAGACTTACCTTCACCCTTGTCAAAGGAATGGGGCTTAATGAGCCGGAGTGTTGTTAGCCGTAGATAAACCGTCTCATCCATTCTCCCTCACGGTTTACACATGTTGCTCAAATTCAGATCGCTGAACGACAAACAAACCCGCTCACAATCGGATGAAGCGCCTTCCCTTATAAACATTCATTATACATTTATATGGTTTACATCGAGGGAATTATACTAGTGTTAAGAAATTCTCACCGAAACCCAAACTACGATTGTCTGGCTGCTATTTGAAAGTAATATGACATCGCTTTCGTTTCTTCTGATGTAATTTGGATGCGTCGTAGCATGGCTGGCGGTCGGGCTGACATTTTCGAATGAAGTTACCTGTGCACATGCAACTTTACAGTGAAATATTACCAAGTGTGTGAAAGATTAAATTAATAATACATTTGTTACAAAAAAATAAGCCAATTATTTATTCCGCATATTCGGATTATGCAACGACACGTAAAATATCAACTCGCGGGTCACAGATGGCGAAACGATTACTATATATAGACTTTTCTTCTGCTGTTAATACTATCTCACGCTCCTGCATCCTTTCTTAACTATGTGAAGATGGCGTTGATGGATGGTTGATTAATTTACTTCAAAATTATTTTTTGAATCGACGTCAAAATTTCAGAGTCGGAAATGAAGCCTCCACCTCCTTGGGATATAACTGCGTTGTGCTATCTCCCTTCTTTTTAAACTATTATGCGTCGAGCCTCCGGCCCTGACGTGACACTTATAAAATACGCAGATTACTTGACCTTAGGCCATGCATGCAAGACGGATGGTGATTCTTAACAGCTCGGGCAGGCTGTCACTGAGGTACTCGAGTGGTTTTCGGAGAATGGTCTTTTGCTGAATGCATCAAAATGCATCTATATAACATTTCCCCTGACATCCGCTGTTGACACTCTTGAAATCTTTTCACTCCAAAATTCAAATTCTTCAGCGTTATTTTTAAAGGTTGGTTATCATGGTGTTAAAATGTTGATGCCGGCTTTGGTAAATGCCGTCGCCTCTTCTTTCTAGTTTGCCGGTCCAGGAGACTTTGCTCAAGTTCTAGTCATATACAAACCTTTGTACATGCCTGTATAATTCCCCTTATTGTATATTGTTATCCAGTAATTTCAAGAAATCATCGTTCAACGCAACTTCAATGATTGTTTACTAATCGCTGCTCATTTTTTTAAGTAACCCCTTCCATCCCCGCTATCCCAGTTTATCTGAATGTAAATTTGTTCGACCAACTCGTAGACTATACCGTTCAATACTAACAAGAACAGTTGCATATCGAAATTCGGTCATTCCCTAATTGTCCCGATTTTTATTATCGCCAGAGCAGGTTAAATATGAACTAAAAGACAATTTTTACATCTAATACTTATTGTATTGCATATCTTTACTGCTGAAATATCACGCGACGCGATGGTATAGCAGAAGGTCTGCGTTTAGTAGACTTTTCAGCACTCCACACAGTTCCACTTCAATTCGATTAAAACAGAGTTCTTCACAAACTGTGGATCTGATGCACACGTAATCGTCAATATTATAAATTTTATTATGTTTCGTTGATCGGGTAACAGAACATTCATCACCCAAAGTTTTGCAAAAAAGACAAATAATATCGCATTATTTAAAATATAAGTAGTATCATTCCTCATTTTCAGAGTACCAAAATAAAAAAATATTCTGCGGAGCTTTCAAGTAAACTTTGTAAAACAAATATAATTAACGCAATTATCGGGCAAGCTGAACAGTACATTCTTAGTTTATATCAAAAATATTAATATATTAATAATATAAAAATAATAGATCAATTGATTATCATAATTCCTACTACTTTTATGGTTTGTATCGCAATTGGAATTCATTATGGTAGGTTCCATGTAATTGATAAAAAGGTTGAATGACCTGTGCGAATGCGTATTAGAGGCGATCTTGTTCCCATGCGAGTACTTCGTTGTTGGCCCTGCCCCCTAGGGCGAATGCTACACAATCTGCATAACTGTTGTAAGGCGGCCCGCTATTGTTTGGACAGAAGCCATATTTTTCGCCGCGAACCATTAAACGTCGTATTCCGGAGTTTGTAGACAAAGGCGATGTCGATTCGATTGTCGTAGAACGAACAGGGTGTTGTACATTGGCTGCCGCTTCCCAAAAGCGTCATTCTAGCAACCGACGTACAGTTTAGTTTTTTTAGGTAGAATAAAGGTGCTTTGCGGGGTTGCAGCCAACTAGATTGTCACCTCGGCCGCCTGTGTGCTTGAAGAGCGTCGCTTGGCCGTAACGCATTGGCATTAGCCAAGCTTTAGATACGAGGAAGTTTTTTGATGGTTTGGTCGCGGAGTGGCGACATCGGCACTGGAAACCTCACGATATTCTATGGATTCGTAATTTCAATGAGTACAATTCGCGCAGCAACGTAAATCTAAGTTTATATTTTTTTGATATTTTACGTGCATGAGCACACATTTTTTCACAAAACTTTATGATTTATTTAATCTCTAGGAAAATTCAGAAAACAAAATAGTTTAATGAAGGATGTGCGTTCACGATGTGAACAAGTGCGTGTTTCTAGTTTTAGTCTTGAGCCTCTTGATACCTCGTGAAGCACATTCATATGCTTACCCAAAAAAATATGAAAATATTTTTCTTAAAACGTGTTGTCCAGCTACGAAGTAATGCTATAAAAAAAACAAAGTTAATATAAGCTTAATTTTGTTTAGCTTATAAATAATTTTGTTGTAATCACTAACTTCGTTATTTTTCTTTTAACATATACATTGTCAGCCGCTTCTTGTAAGCAACCAAAACTACTAGCGAAACTCCGTATACAAAGCTTAAAGAAGCGATTATTAGTAAGATGCGCAATTCCCATTTGGAAAATGTGGATATTTGTGATAGTATTGTATAGAGGGTAGAATAAACCCTGAATGGATAATAGACGGATTGCCTGTAATACCGGTGTAACTCTAGAAGCCAACCGAGACCCTTGACGAATAGAACACGTGCAGCAACGATAATTCGTATTCGAAAGTGTAACGTACGATATACGTTAATATAGTAAAACACAATTAATAATTAGAGTTAGCAATCACCACATCCACCTGGGTGCAGCAGCTTCGATGGCATGCGGTAGTTGACCGGCGATTTCAAACCCAAACGCTCCGAGCGCCGAGGTAGAACTTGCGAGCTTTGGTCTGGAACGGATGGAGTCGTATTAGCCGGATCAGCTGGTTCAGACGAATGGAAATCAGTAGCGGGCACGTCTGGTTCAGAAGGATGGGAATCGATGACGGGCATAGCTGGTTCATCGAATCGGATTTGATCGACATGCCGACGATGACTTGATAAATCAGTGACGTCGAGGATGGTAACCATACGATTCCCACTTCTTCCAAGAATAAGACCTCGAGACGGTCGAAAATCATTCCCTTTGAAAAAGGTGACCTCTCCCGAACCAAAGCATTGGAACGAATTTGCGCCCCTTGAATTACACAACCGGATATTTACCAGTGGTTGCTTGATAAGCGGATTAACCGCCACATTATAATCGACAAAGCGTCGGAATAGATTGAGGAGTCTCTCGTCATGATCATGCCTGCTGACACAAATGACGAAAATGTCATCTTGGTAAACTTCAATATCATTAAAGCCATCCAATATGCCATTAATGCAATCCTGAAAAATAGCCGGGGCGACATTTAGCCCAGAAGGTAGAAAGTTGTACCTGAATAACCCAAAGGGTGTATTAATAACTGTCAGCAAACTGGATTCGTCATCCAGTTGACTCTGTAACTAGGCATCTTTTATAACAATTTTGGAGAAGACACTTGACCCCTTATAATCACTTCATATCATGGGTGTACAACCGTCAGATTTTATTGGTGTAACAATGGGAGTGGTCTATTGTGAACAGCTCACTGGAGTCAGTATATTACACTCCATCAATTTGACGTTGAGAATTATCAGTCCACTAGTCACTGTGGTGCACTTTTTGACCAGATCTTTGAACTCGGAATCAACTGCCGGTGATGAATTGAAACTCAGTTGAAACTTGAACAGCTTCATGACATTCAAACCGATAATAGCTGGACCCGTCGCCGACACCAAGAATTTGCATAGGAATTTGGTGCCGTCTCGTATAATATTAATCATACAGAAGCCAAGGAATTTCAGGGAATGACCAGTGATACCAATAATCAACTAGTCTGTTTTCTGTATAAATGGACTTGGACAGAACTTCTTTAATGCCTGGATAGGAATAAGTGATTCCACATTCCCATTATCAACAATAAAGGACATCTTTTTTCCATGTTACTTAGTTAGTTCCTTAGAAATATGGCCAGCGCTCTGATTGCTAGAACTCATTAGAGCCATATCAGATATATTGTCCTCTAAATCGTTTGTATATCGCACAAACCTTGGATTTGCAGACCGACTTGATGTAGCCTATTTTGCCACAATTATAGCATTTCGCATCACGGAATTTACATTTCTCCCGTGAGTGCAATTTGCCACACGAATGACAAATATTGACTGAGTTATCAGTCTTAAATTTTGCGATCTTTGAATATCCGCGTGTTTGGTCTCCTTGGGATATTTATGGAGTGAAACACTGGATCTGGAATATGAGAAATATTGATAATCTTCGAATTGTTCGCAAATAGATCGAGCACTTTGGAATGTAGCATTTTTTTCCAATAGTAATTGGCTTTGGAGATTTGTATCATTGATGCCTGCAATCAAACAGTTGCTCAATTGCGTGTCTAACTGAGCTTCAAAGTTGCATTTTCCTGCCTGGGTCTGAAGCAGAAGTATGAAATCTCTAATTTTTTGGTCGGATTTTCGCATAATAGTATGGAATATGCTCCGTTCAGACGCCTCAAAAGCTATAGGCTGAACATACTGAATAAAAGCTTCCTGGATCTTGGCAAGTAACATTTTAATAGGAATATCCGGATAAACCAAGTTTTTTACCAGAGCATAAGCATCTTTTCCAATTGCATTCAGAAAATAAGCAGCTTTCTTTTCTTCAGCAAGATTATCTTGGGTAACAGCCCAAATTTCGAAACGCTCAATACAGTCTGACACTTCTCTTCAAGTTGCATTAACTGATAAGAATTCGAGGTTCATTTTTGACATTGTTGCGACGCCAAATGTGATAGTATTGTATGGAGGGTAGAATAAACCCTGAATGGATAATAGACGGATTGCCTGTAATACCGGTGTAACTCTAGAAGCCAACCGAGACCCTTGACGAATAGAACACGTGCAGCAACGATAATTCGTATTCAAAAGTGTAACGTACGATATACGTTAATATAGTAAAACACAATTAATAATTAGAGTAAGCAATCACCACAATATTCTTCTAAATAAATGTTGAAATAGGTTATCAAAAACCTTCCGCTCTACTGCATCACCTTCAAAGCATTTGCAGTGACATGAACTTTATTTATCGCTTTATCAATGCTGTCTTCATTAAAAAGCTTCCGCTAGCAATCCGGACTTGCCGAAGATGTCCCCCTAACGCAGCTTCCGAAAATGGCCGACAAGGTAGTTGAAGCTGACGCGCAACAACGATATATCGCAGCCTTCGCAAGACAGCCAAGTCAAGAAAGGAAGGACATCAAAAACGCAGATTGGCACAAAGTAATGCAGCCCCTGGGTCACCAAATGGAAACCAAGCTACGGGCTGAATTTCAAGGACGTTACCGCTAAAACAGCCTCAATTCTTATTCCCGAAATTCGTCATTTTTTCTGTAGAAGTAATCGCCCTCCCCTAAAAAATGCGCACGACGGTGAATGTTTGTAAAACACTAACTTCAGGCCTTACGCACGACACTATCGTTTTCCGTGCGGGCGCTCGGGAAACACCGTCGCCAGAGAGTAATAGCGGCCGACTCATATTGCGCTCCATCGACAAGCCGCGTACTCTTCATTAGAAACCCCAGCAAAAATCTTTGTTTCATGCTGAATTCTGTCTCTGGAGTCAGGGCTTTACCCTTTTCTTACTCTGACTGATAGACCTTATTTCCAACGCATTTTTCACAAGCAATCAACAGTGTTCGAATTCCCACGAATAGAATCAGCCGAATTTTTCTTAACCTAGGTTTTAAGCACCTATTCTCCTGGACATTTATAGTGGCGGATATTCCTTCCCCGAAAATCGGCGCTGATTTTCTCCACGCATTAAATTTGTATCTTGATATCCGAGGACGATGCCTGGTTGACGCCGGCACAAATGTCCGTGCTTCTTGTTGCACATTTGCCCCATACTGTCTCACCTTAAAAATCTAAAAGACAAACTGATGTGCCTCTATCGTTCCCTGTTTTTTCGATACCCTAACTTGGTTAGAACTCTAAAGCACGACGTTTCCGTAAAACACGATGTCGAACATTTCATACGCCCCGAGGTCCCACACAAACTCGCCGTTACCGCAGACTAGCCCCTCCAAAAACAATTGCTATTACTAAAGAATCCTACATTCCAAAGTGTTCGTGCTATATGCGAACAATTCGAAGATGTCTCGAACATAATCAATATTTCTCATATTCCAGATCGCGTGTTTCACTCCATCTCTATCGCAAGGAGACCTTAACACGCAGATATTCAAAAATCGCAAAACAAAGACTGATTATTCAGTCAATACTTGTCATTCGTGTGGCAAATTGCATTCACGGGAGCAATGTAAATTCCGTGATGCGAAATGCTATAATTGCGGCAAAATAGGACACATCTATTCGGTCTGCAAATCAAAGTTGTGTGCGATTTCTAACGATTTCAAGGACAATTTATCGGATATGGCTTTAATGAGTTCTAGCAGTCAACGCGCTGGCCATATGTCTAAGGAACTTACAAATTCACATGTACAAAAAAATATGTTTTTTATTGTTGATACTGGGAGTGTGAAATCACTCATTCCTATTCATGCATTAAAGAAGTTCTATCCAAGTCCATTTTTACAGAAGACCGACCATTTTATAATTAGAATCAAAGGTCATTCACTGAAAATCCTTGGCTTCTGTATAATTAGTATTATACGAGATGGCACTAGATTCCTATGCAAATTTTTGGTGTCGACGACGGGTCCAGCTATTATCGGTTTGACCGTCACTTAGCAGCTCAAGTTTCAACTGAGTTGAGTTCAAGTTAAAAGATTCGGTCCAAACGTTGACCAGAGTGACTGGTGGAATGAAAATTCCCAAAGTCAAACTCGATGTTGCCGAAGATCCTATGTTCTTGAAGCGGTCGATTATTGCCTTCGGCTTACGAGACTCTGTTGTAACGGACTCTGAACGAATTGGTGGAGAGGAATATACTAACGCCTGTGAGCAGTTCACAATGGGCCACTCCTATTGTGACACCACTAAAATCCGACGGATATGTGGTGATTACAGGATATACACTCAATCGCCGATTGTTACAGAAGACATATACAACTCTGGAACCTAAGGGCATCCTTTATAAATTCAAGCGGTCGAGTTTCTTCTCGAAAATTGACCTAAAAGTAGCCTAGCTGCTGATTCCACTGGATGATGAATACAGTTTGCTGACAGTGATAAATACGACCTTTGGGTTATTCAGGTACAACTTTCTACCTGTTGGGCTAAATGTTGCCCCGCCTATTTTCCAGGAGTGCATTAATGGCATATTGGATGGCCTTAATGGTAATGACATTTACCAAGATAAAATTTTTGTCCATGGTGTCAGCAGGCATGATCATGACGAGGGACTCCTCCAGCTTTTCGGACGCTATGTCAAGTACGATGTGGCGTTTAATCCGTCGAAATGCACATTTGCCGTCCAAAGGTTTGATTGCCTTGGTTTTGCTGGCATCGCTGATTTCTTATTCGAGCTTCAGAATGCACTTACTTTCCTATGGAATACCATGCATGAGTAAACATTACGAAAGTTGCTCGCTTTTTTGAATTCAGAAGCTATTTATCAACCATTCGCACCAGGAATGCATTCAACTTTGATTACTGATGCGTCGCCCTCCGGCATAGCTGCCGTGTAGGAGGAAGACGGGCGACCTGTTGTTTGCATATGACGGCGGTTGTTCACAGCTGAACTTGGATGCGCCCAAACACATCGCGAAGCCTTGGCGGTTTTCTGGGCTGTGATGCGGTTGCATAAATACTTATTCGGCAGACGATTCACGATTGTGTCTGACCATGAACCTTTGAAATTCATTTACAATCCAATTAATTCACTGTCAAAGGCTTCTGCAGCTATTGTGACACGATGGCGTCTCGCTTTGAGCGCCTATACTTATGACGTGGTTCATCTGTCTGCCAAACATGTCCAGCATGTCGATTTCTTGTCCAGAACTGCTATTACATAAGAGATTACGAAAGGCTCGTCTCTTCTGCTACAACCACTGCCTGTGAGTCGCGATGATCTCATCTTGGAGACGCGATTGGCATTCAAGCGAATTCTAATGGCACTCATAAAGGGCTGGAATAATGCAGACAAAATGAAGTTTCCACATTTCAACTCTCAGAGGGACTATTTGGGTTCCTCTCCAGAAGGTATTTTATGTTATCAAGACCGTATTGTGGTACCACCAGTGCTGCGCAAATCTGTTCTTCACGATCTGCACTCCGGTCATCTTGGTGTTAATAAAATGAAATCATTGGCAAGAAATTCATGTCGGTGGCCGAAACTTGAAGCCCATATCTTGCGAACGGCTGCCCGGTGTGATGGCTGCTTGCACAAGTTGCCCTCAATGCCTTCTAAATGGTCTCCATGGCCAGGGTCCTGTGAGCCATGGCAACGAATACATGCTAGTTATTGTGGACCATTTCACGCCAATACTATGCTCTTGCCGTGATAGATTCATTGTCACGTTGGACTGAAGTATTTCCGACGACCAGTGCCAATGCTGACTTCACCAAAGCGGTGTTTCGGAAGTTATTCAGCCGTGAAGGCATTCCGCTCATTTTGGTTACGGACAATGGTACACATTTCACCGCCGACCATTTGGTCACTTGAGTCAAAGGTCTCGGATGCAAGCATTTGCCAACGGCTCCCAGACATCCTCAGTCAAATGGCTTAGCAGAGAACTTCGTCAAGACTTTGAAGGCGGCTATATCATCTACGAAACCAAGTACATTTACAGACTAAGATCGGTCTATCGACAATTTCCTGATGCAGTACCGTAATGCTTATCAAGCTACTGCAGGTAAAAGTCCGGTTGTGTTATTCAAGGGGCGCAAACTCAATTCATCGTTTCAATGTCTTAAATCGGGAGAAGTTTCTTTTATCAAAGGGAATGATTTTCGACCGTCTCAAGGTCTTATTCTTGGAAGAAGTGGAAATCGTATGGTAACTATCCTCGATGTCACTGATTTATCAAGTCATCGTCGGCATGTCGATCAAATCCGATTCGATGAACCAGCTATGCCCGTCATCGATTCCCATCCTTCCGTCGCAATGTCGATACGACTCCATCTGTTCCAGACCAAAGCTCGCAAGCTCTACCTCGGCGGTCGGAGCGTTTGGATTTGAAATCGCCGGTCAACTACCGCATGCCATCGCAGCTGCTGCACCCAGGTGGATGTGGTGATTGCTAACTCTTATTATTAATTGTGTTTAACTATACTAACGTATATTGTACGTCACACTTTTCAATAAGATTTCTTCTTGCTGCACGTGTCTTATTCGTTAAGGGTCTGGGTTGGCTTATAGAGTTTTACCGGTATAACAGACAATTCGTCTAATTTATATTCAGGGTTCATTTAACCCACAGCCACCTGCTGCGTTTAATCCCAAAGAGCTCTTAAAATACCCTTCTTATCTTACTCACGATATTTCATTCTTCGTTCGGCACATAATAGATCTTGTTTGTAATCGAAGCAAAATCTGAAGAAAATGTTTCCTCACTTTAAGAAACGGGTTTTAAGTCCCCAGCAAAAAAACATTTTTAAACTTTGGGAACGTCGAGCACACCAGACGAAAATCATTTCTCTAATTCACATCAAATGTTAACTTGACACTCGATAGAGAAAATCACTTTTTTTTATTTGAATTATATAAAAAAAAACATTCGTTTTCATAAGTTTTTAACAGCTTAGTAAAAATCTGAATTTCCATTACTATATGCAAAATAATACAGCAATATAAAGCATATAAGTAGTATAATTACTGATGATCACATGAACGATTTCGATCGGATTCTTATCTGCCGTCTTGTGATTGCTAACACACTTAACTGTTTAGTCAAAGTCTTCTTATAATTATCCGTTTTTGGTTTATTGTTATTTGTCTAGGAATGTTACATCAATTTTTACACTTTATGGTTCAAAGTTCGTGGTCCTTGTATCACCCCAGTGTTTTACCAGAAAGTCACGCAGGTCACACAAAATGACACTTTCATATGTCAATCTACAAATTTCAAAGAAACATTGTCGTCAAGTGTGTAAAAATCTGTTTTCCGGTTCATCTATAGTGGAATCACACGCATTCTTAATCAATACAAGATGCCTCACACTGGATAACACAAAGCACAGCCGCCGTAGTCGACAGTTGCCAAGACACGAGCAATATCCTCCAGTTCTTTACTCATGGACCAGTGTCTTAGGTTTTCCGTAATAAAGACGAATTCCGCTGTTACTCCAAAGCATAAAAAACCTAACTAGAATTTAAATTCGTCATCATATACCTTAGAACTTTATGAGGCCTAGATTCTTTCTATTAAATGCGTATTTTAATAATGGCTACCTTCTAAGTTGGCTTAGTTTTAAGGTTTCCGATACAAATCCGCTTATTAAGGTATAATATTTCTTAGGTCAGAATATTCCTCTTAAGATGCATCGCAAATTCAGATTTAAATCTAAAATATGGCGATAATGGTGACATAAGTGCGACGAAAAATGTTATAAAATTGTATGAAACGTTAAATAAACCCGCATAACAGAAAGAGCTAACCAAGACATTGAATAAATTAGAACACGTGCATTATATATGTCATGTCTATTAAGTAGTTTCCTCGTCATTGATAATCTTCAAATCCGATGACAATTCTTAATAATATAATAATAATTGTAGTTGCTTTATTTAGGTCACGAGGAAATAACCTTTCAGCAGTAATAACTAGGCAATATAACAAGTATTAGATGTGGAAATTGTCTTTTGGTTCCTGTTTCACCTGCTCTGGTGATAATAAAAATCGGGACAAATACGGAATGACCGAATTGCGATATGCCGCTGTTCTTGGTATTAAACAGTATCGTCTATTCATTGGTCGAAGAGATTTACATTCACATAAACTGAGATTGAGTGGATGGAAGGGGTCACTTAAAATACGATCAGCGATTATTGAAAAATTATTAAATGGTCGTTGAACGATGATTTCTTGAATAGAGAGAATAGGCAGACTACGATAAAACGAGATTATTTTAAAAGGTCTATGAAGGGTTGAAAATTCGGAACATTTAAGGTCGGGGAAAATATTATTGGAGAACAATATACAATAAAAAGAATTATACAGGAAAAGACAAATGTTTTTTTTATATGGCTAGAGCTTAAGCAAAGTCTCCTGAACCGACGAACTAGGAAGCAGAGTTGACGGCATTCATCAAAAACGGCATCCATATGATCATTCCATGATAACCGAATGTTAAAAATAACGCCGACGAATTTAGATTTTGAGCTCGAAGCTAAATTATGGAGTGAAGGGATTTCGGTAGTGTCAACAGCGAGTGTCAAGATAAATGTAATATAGATGCATTTTGACCGAAGGCTCGAGGTGTTATAGTTTAAAAGGAAGGCAGATAGCACTCCCCTCTGGTTGAGGCTTCATTTCCGACTCTGACATGTTGACGTCGATTAGAAAAATAATTTTGAAGCGAATTAATCAACCATTCTTCAACGCCATCCTCACAGAGTTTAGAAAGGATGCGGGAGCGTGAAAAAGTGTTGCCAGCAGAGGAGATGTCGAAGAAAACCCCATTGACGGCTTTCGCTCCGGCATAGAGTGACGAGTGGAATGTGTGCGATAACGTAGCCACGGCGTTCAGTGTGCTCAAATTTGATTTATAAGCAAACTGAAGAGGGTCCCCTGCAGCTTTAAGCGTGTCATCTAATTTTGAGATGAGGTGCTTCTCAATCACTTTGAACCAGACGGATTATTTGGCGATAAGTCTTTACTTCACAGGTCCTGCGGAACCATTAGCCGGTTTCAGAATTTGTGTTATAGCGATATCTCTCCATTCAGAAGGAAAGGAGCAGTTTCCTAAGGAATGATTGACGAGCGAAGTGACAAACGGAGAAATCTCCCGGTGACAGCTTTTAAGAATAACCAGAAGGACCCTGTCGGGACGAGCCGCTGCGGAGCTCATGAGGCAAGCCAAAATTTGGGAGAAAGACGATTCGTGAGCGGGCAGAAAAGCGCTAGGATAAAGAGATCTGACAAGAGGTACCGCGGAATGGTCAGCGGATTTGAAGATAAAGCCATCGTTCAGAGCATCAAGGTCTAGGGCACCACTTGGTATATATGGGCGGCGGGTTCCTGTCAATCTGTTAAGATTTTTCCAGATGTCACCGGGTTTCGATGTTCTGAACAGCTCATCTGCAAAAAATTTGTTAAGGCGATTTACCTAAGCTGTGATCTGTATCGAAATTAATTTCATTTCTCGATACCTCCCCTGGCGACAAAGTCGTTCCTTTTTCGCCTCAGTCGTTTCAGAAATGGAGAAGATATCACACGGGGGGTGAGGAATAGTTCCGTGAGTGGACAATGCGTATCGTACAAAAAGCGGAGATAACTATTGATATTGTCTATCTCTTTATCGAAGTCGGAATCTTCGAAAACTTTGAAGTCGGTTGTGGCAACGGCATCTCTGAAATTGCACTGGTTCTGGAGGCAGTTAGAGCGGATACGAAGTTTTTGGGTTTGGGACAACGTTGATGGTTTTTTTATCCTTGCCATATATTTTCGGTAGACCAACAACGATGCAGTGGTCCGACTGGGCTAAAGGTGCACGTTTACGACATGCATACAGAGAAGAATCGGACACAAATATGTGGTCAAGAATATTCCCTTTACGTGTATGAAAATTGACTATGGTATTTAGACCAAGTGTAAGAAGAGGGCTAATATGCGCAGAATTGAAATCACCACACAGTAGAATGAAAGAATCATCCATAATTGAAGACATAAAAGGTATAAGCGAATCATAGAACTTAGATATGTCTGTTCTGGTAGAAGATGAGAGGATATACAAGTTAAAGACTGGCTCAGACTAGTAGTTTTGAAGAGACCTTGGATGGCACATAAACCCAACACATTCAATAGCACGGGCTGCATAGCAGAAAACCTTTATGTTCGATTTTGACCAGCTTAGATTGATGCAACTCGCGAAACCACCGCCTTTGGATTTAACGCCGACTCCTCTGTCTTGACGAAAGCATATGAAATTCTCTGTCATAAATGTGTGATCCAGATTGATGTCCCGAAGAAAGGTTTATTGTAGACAGACAACGCCGACAGGTTTAAAGAGAGCCGTTGTTAGCAGAGAGTGAAAATCATCAACTTTGTTGAGAATTGAACGCACATTGAAAGACGCAAGAGCTGGAAGTGATGTATTTGCGGGATAGCGACTGCGAACAGCACTGAGCCAACCAGCTCGATGCTTCGGCTTGGTGTGAGTGATTCGTTGTGGCGGGAGTGCAGTAGCTGTAGCCACAGACCCGCTGTTCTTATGCAGTCGGTCGATTGAAGCCGCATTATAAATGCGAGGAACATATTGATTAATCCATGCAGTTTTATAAAATAACCTGTTAGACAGCGATTTGCACTTTAGAAGGTTCTCAGAGAGACTTGCGCCGACGATCAAGTGTTTGCGGTATTCAGTGAGCTGTTTTCGCGAGTTTTTCTCAACCTGTTGCACGAATCCTTTGCACGACAACTTTTCCGGACAAGCTCGCAGTGGCAATTTAAAATAACAGCTAGATTTTTCCAATAAAAAACCTTTGTCGTAGATTTTTTGTAAGGAGAATGCTTTTCGTCGGAACGAACAAAATAGAAAAACTTTGGACGACATGGGAACGTATGTAAACACCCTCGTCTCTCTTCACTTAATGATTGGGTTAAGATTATTTATGCGCATCACAAGGTATCAAGAGGCCTTTGACTTAAATTAGACACCAGCACGAGAGTAGACCCAAACAAACACCAATCATTGGTGGCAATATTTAGATAGGGCGAACAACGCGCCTTTGAATTTAAGTTACGAAAACAACTTGGCATTCTCCTGGTCACAGTATGTATAACGAAAAAGCCTCTTCTTGTGACGATTGTTATATGCCCCTCGATTAACGGAACGTAAAAGCAAATGATAAAATTGATTTTTACGCGTACATAAGCAAAAACGCCTACGTCTCTGAAGTTCGTCTAAATTACTGCGATTCGCGTAGGAAAATCTAGTTTCTGTTTATATCGTAGCGGGCCGACCGACAACTGGTTTCGGCATGGTAAAGCAGTTGGTGGCACGGCCAACAACGATGCACTTGTGTGGAAACCACAAACTCTAAGAGTTGCGCTCATCCGCTTTCGCAGCCTACGTCGATGGCGAAATACAGAACGCAGTTACTCGCGACACCCATATCATAGCAGGGACTGAAACACCCTAGCCAGCCTCTTCGAATAGCCTAGTCGACACGTTTTAGTAAATGAGGAAAAGGAAAGCGATGCAAAAATGAGCAACGGCTCGAAAGGTTCCCGGACAAAAACAGCCTCCGAGTTTCTAACACTTCCTTTAAACAACCCCAGACACCTCCAGCTTGCATTTCGCATGCGATTTATTAAAAAACATCCCCGTCACAACGCTGCGGGACATCTGATAACATAAATTGAATTGAACGCTTAGTCATGGTTCTAACACGTCGACCTGCTCTGAATGGCTCGATCAACGCAATTCATACGAAATTAACTCGATCGACAAATCGGTCAAAAATGGCTTGCTTGCTCACTATCACTGAACCTCTTTATGTCTAGTTCAGCTGATTTCTGCGAAACGAAACATGTCGAAGCGACTGCAGCACCAAAATCTTGATCCTTATCCCGAAAGTCGGCTCAAACTATAAAAAAATCAGTCTTATCGGCATTTGAGCGAAGCCATTTAGCGTAATCCTACTAACCCTTTTCACATCGGCGAAAGACTATTCGGACCAATCCAAACTAAGGAGGCTTCTTCCGCGGACGACGATCTATGGACCAGATCTATACATGCATTGGATTATCAATCGACTTCAAGGCCTCATTTGACTCTCTAAACACAAATTCAATCTTGCCAGTAATAAAAGCGGACGAAATGAACTTAAAATCTGCAAGTATTCTAAAGTGACTTTTCATCTATTACGAATAGTCAAAAGGGTTTCCCCAGAAAGCTGTTGTCTAACAAGGCAATAAGACGGTGTAATTAAACCTTTCCTCGCTGATCACAAGTGACACCGAACATTTGCAACTGCGATTTCGCAGACGATATCATTTCCCCCGTGAAACACGGCTATAACCTAACAACCGTTACTAATTGGTTAAGCAAACAAATAACACACATTGTAGTATAATTCCTCTCAATAAAACGTGTTATCTTTTGCCAAGACTTTTGAACTAAACTGCGTTTCATACCGGTTTTGTCTTCTAATTGTCAAAGGGCGTAAACATTTTATTGAGGCTTGTAATAATTACCTTTACTAACTTTATTAAGTAGCTTCGGCGCCTTAATCCAGCATGAAACAAAGATTATTGCGCCGGCACGGAGAACGACAGTGTCACGCGTTATGCCAGAAGTTTGTGTGATTCAAACATAACCCTCATCGGCATCTTTTAGAGAGGGGGATTAACTTCTACGAAAAGTGAGCGAATTTCGGCAGTTTGAACAAGGGCTTCGTTGGAAGTTACAGCCGTACCAGCGTTGCATTTCTTTTTGCAACTTTGTCTTGCAAAGGCGGCTTTATACCGTTGTTGAGCGTCAGCTTCAGCTACTCTGTCGGCCATTTTGGCAAGCTGCGTTTACGGGACGTCTATAGAAAGCGCGACATGGAAACGTGATGGAGCAACTAAAACAACCACACGTGTCGGTAAAAATTTCAATGGACATGCAATGGCAGATCGCTAGTGTTAAGGATTCCTTGTTTAAAATGAACATCACAAAGGCATGTTTCTGATATAAATATAACAAAATCCCACATTGTCATATAAATAGTTTTTTTAAGTAACATTTCCATTTTTTGCTCGTTTTCTTTGTTTTCCTTGCGATCATTTAGAAATTCGTATGATTCCGCAGAAGCAGTTAGTAATTATTGGGGTTTTTTTACGATATTTTGAAACCATTCTACAATGCATTTTTTGAAATATATTTGCTTTTCGTAACTATGATAGTTAAGGTTAACCTTTGCTGACATTTGTAGACATTCTGTTTACAAAATTATACTACTTATATATCGAATTATTTATTTAATAATTGACCTAGACGAATTAATTTTTAATTTCTGTGTTAGATAAACAATTGAAATTTGGAAAAAAATCAGCAAAGATAAACACTTACTTATTTCGCTCCTGATTAGAACATGAAGCTTCATTGTTCAATGCTAATAAAGCGATTGAACCACAACAGTTATTAGATAACAATAAAGTCACATATATTGGTTTTTATTTGTATGGGTTACAAGAACCCATTGCTGTTTGTCAATCTTTTTTCTAGTATCCTTCTAAACGTCTTCGGGTGATTTTATCATAATGGTAATCAAAGAGAATATATATTTTATGAGGCATATTACTGAAAAAAAACAAGTTTGTACATATTTGATCATTGCACAGTTGTAGTGTACTGATTTATTAACGTTTGTTTAAATCAATAAATTCACACACATTCCGATTCCAACATACAAAGTGGTCGTTGCTTACCTATATGCGGATGGGCCGTTAGGATAAAAACATTTGTGTTATTGATCCCTTTAATTGGCGAGAATTTCGATTTTGTTTTCGTCACTTACAAAGTTTTTTTGTTCAGTAAACAAAAACAAATAGAATCCAACGAACAAATCGCCGCGGTGTGGATCAAAATTCCCCCAGTCTGTCCAGCTGATATGAAAGCATGGTTCACTGTCATCGCAGCACAATTATCTTGTCTTGGCATTACCAAAAATCTGACAAAATTAAGTCGGCGCCTTGACGCCTGAGTAAGTCAGCCGCTTCTCCCACGCAACCACAACAGCTGGCGAAACTCCGTATACAACGCTTAGAGAAGCGATGTTTAGTCAGATTCGAAATTCCGATTTGGAAAATGTGGATTTCCTGCTGAACAATATTGAAATAGGGGTTCAAAAACCATCCGCTTTACTACATCAAAATGAGGCATTTGCAGTGACATGGGCTTGAATGATCCTTTTATCAACGGTTTCTTCATGGAAAAGCTTCCGCCAGCAATCCAGACGGTTGACGCACTTGCCGAAGATGTCCCCCTAACGCAGCTTGCCAAAATGGCCGACAGGGTAGCTGAAGCCGACGCGCAACAAAGATGTATCGCCGCCTTCGGAAGACAACCAAGCCAAGAGAGGAAAGAGATTACAAACCCACTGTAGCATGAAAAAATGCAACGCCTGGATCACCAAATGAGAAACCAAGCAACGCGCCGAAATTTAAGGACGTAACCGTCAACGGAGCCCCAATTCTAATTCACGAAATTCGTCACCTTTCCGCAGAATAAATCGCCCTCCCTTTTAAAACGCGGCTGACTGTTTATGTTGGTATCACCCGGACATCAAGGCCTAATGCCCGACACTGAGTGGTAAATTGTAAACAGCTTACTGGAGTAATAATAATACGCTCAAAAAATTGGTTAAGAGTTATATCAACAGAGTGCCGTAGGCCGCTTCAGGTACATGCGATTTTCGGCAACCTCCAGTTTGACTTTGGAAATTTTCTTTCTACCAGTCACTCTGTTGCACTTTTGAACCAGATCTTTAAACTCGGTTTCAACTGCTGGTAATAAATAGGAACTCAGTTGAAACTTTAGCTGCTTCATGTCGTTCAAACCTATGATGGCTGGACCCGTTGCAAACTTCAAGAATTATATAAGAATCTGGTACCATCTCGGACAATAGGAATCATACAGAAGCCAAGGAATTTTAATGAATGACCTGTGATTTTTTAATAATTGACCAATACACAACATAAACCAAAGTATAATCAAGATTGTTTTTTTTATTAAATAATTCAAAAACACTAAAATAAGTCTGCGATCTTGCGTTTTATTTCTAGAAATATACGCACGACACTGTCGTTCTTCGTGCCGACGATCGGGAAACGCCATCGCCAGAGAGTAATAGCGGCAGACTCATCTGGCGCTTCCACGAAAAGCCGCGTACTCTTTATTCAGGACCTAAGCAATAATCTTCGTATCATGCTGAATTCAGGCGTTGAAGTCAGCGCTATACTCCTTTCTAACTTCGACACACAAACTTTATTCTCAACGCATTTATAGCAAGCAGTAAAACGTAATCGAATTCCCTACGTATGCAAGCCGCCGCCTTTTCCTGAACCTAGGTTTCACGCACCCGCTGTCCAGGACATTTATAGTCGCGCATATTGCATCCATGATAATCGAAGCTGCTTTTCTCCTTGTTAAAGCCGGCATAAATGCACGCGTCACGTGTAGCAAATGTTGCCCCATACTGTCTCACCTCAAGTATTCAACAGAAAAACCGATGTGCCCCTATAGCTTCCTTCTTTTAAGAAAACGCTCCCGTTGAACACGATGTCGAACATTTCATACGCACCTGAGGCCCTCCCCACAATCTTGCCGTTACCGCATGCGTGCCCGCCGAGAAAAGACGAATTGCCGTAAAAAAATGCGATAAAATGCTGCCTCTAGGCATTATTAGACCGTCCTCCAGCAGCTATTTCTCTCCTCTACACATGGTCGCGAAACAGACTCTAAGGGGACTGGATGCTCTGTGGTGATTTCCAGACTTCAAACACAGAATCTGAACACGAAAATTACCCATATGCAAGATTGCGTTTCCTTCCTTCAGGGAAAAAACTATTTTTTTAACCGTCGACCTCGCGCGCGCCTTTCACCAGATTCCCGTTGCAGCAGAAGACATTCCCAAAACCGCAATCAAGACATTATTCGGGTTATTAAAGTTCTTACGAATGCCTTTTAGTTCGCAGAACGCCGCCCAGACCTTTCAGCGTTTCCTCGATTTAGTAATCCGCGGTCTAGATTATGTATTCGTCTATGTCGACGATATCTTGATCACCAGAACGACACCTGAGGAACACCTTACACACGTAGAAGACGTTTTTTGGCGTCTTTATCATAACGGCCTAGTAATCAACGAGAGCAAATGTTGTTTCGGCTCGTCATCGGTTCAGTACCTCCGAAACCTTATTTGTTCCAAAGGATCTTTACACCTGCCCGAAAAGGTTAAGGCCGTCTCAAGTTTCCCAGTCCCAAAGACTCGGGAATAATTAATTTTTACCACCGCTTCATACCCAATTGTGCCTCCATCTCTTTGCCCCTGCATGCGTTGATGTGTAGAGCAAACGGACTATTACACTTGAGAGATGATCAACTGTCAGCCGTTGATTCTTTGTAACAGAAGCTTGCAAAATGTTCCTAGCGTTTTCACCAAAACGCTAACGCACGCGTATCTTTTATGGTAAACGCGTCGGCCGTAGCTGCTCGTGCCATTTTACATCAAAAGTTCGGGGATCATCAACAACCACTGGCCTTTTTCTCGAAAGCTTCATCGGCGACGGAGTGACGCTTAAGTACTTTCAGACGCGAATTATTAGGGGTCTATGCAGCCATCCGCCACTTCCGACATTGGGCTGAGGCTTCAACTGTAAGGGTGTGCACAGACCATTTACCACTTATTTCAGCTTCCCGTTTCTCATCTGCCAAGTACGTTGAGAGAGAAATATGGCAACTTGATTTCCTGTCGCAATTTAACATTGAATTGAGGCACGTGAAGGGAGTCGACAACCCAGTCTCTAAAGACCTTTCGAGTATCACAATCAATGGTTTGAACGCAACGCCCAATATCGACTACGAGGCTTTCGCAAACGCCCAACAGGAGGCACGAGTTGGTGCTCATAATCGCTCATCTATTTATAAAGTTTTCACGTTGCCCAACCCAGCGATCACGATTATATGCTACACCTCGAAGACATATCCCCGGCCTGTTGTTCCTCTATCTTTCGACGTATTATATTCGATGTTATCCACTACCATTAGCGGTGCCAATACATGACGCTACCTTCAAGACTGGATTCAACGCGTCGTTGGAGCTCCGCGCTATATCACAACTGATCGCGACAACAAATTGAGTCGGTCGCGTTACGCAAGATGTGCGAATTCCTTGCTTGTCTGAGATTACGCACGGCAGCATACCATCTAGCCACTAATGGCATGGTCGAAAGGTATCATCGCTAGCTTTAAGCAGCCCTCAAAGATAGAGATTGGGTTGAGAATCTTGCAATGACCGTACTTATCATCCAACCAACGATCAAACCTCAGCTGCGAAGTAGCCCGCGACCGCGTAAGACAGCCTCTACAGCCTCCATTTGATAGCCCTTTTTAGGTCAGGAAACGTACGGCAAATGTTTTTACTGTGCTGATGAACGGCGTAGAAGGCACGATCAGCGTCGATCGTCTCAATGGAGCTTTCGATGTGGAAACGCCGGTAAGTTAAAATTTTACCCCGGTCCGTGCTCCGTCGAGTGACCCGGTGGCGACCACCATTTCTGATCCAACGTGTAAACGAAACTCGTACAATCCTTTTCCACATCGTCATTACAGCGATTAAAATTTTCATTGGTGACTTTTTGTGTTTCCAAAGATATGCTATTCTATGAATTTGTTTGACATTGCCGTATCTTACCTGATGTAAAATATGTAAAGCCTGCCAACAGGTTTATAAATAACTGTCAGCAAACTGAATTTGTGTTAGCATCTTTCAGATATATTTGGGAAAGAAAACCAGACTTCATAAATATTTAAAGGACGTCTTCTTGTTTTCGAGTCGTGCATGTCTTCTATTACAATCGGCCATTGAGTGTCATCCGGTTATCACAACATATCCTGGGTTACTACCCTCAGAATTTAGCAGTGCCACAATTGGAGTGGCCCATTTGAGCAACTGGAGTCAATATGTAACGCTCTACCAATTGGTTCAGAGCTAGTTCAACAGAGTCTCGTAAGCCGAAGGCAATAATCCTCCGCTTCAAGAACAGGAGATAACCGGCAACCTCGAGGTTGACTTTTTGAATTCTCATTGGGCAATGTTGGACCAAATGTTTCAAATTTCACTTTTAGACCAAATGTTTCAACTCGGACTCAAATTTGAGTTTTAACTCGAGCTTTTTCTTCGTTGCATACACCAAGAATTTGCATGAAAATCTGATACCATCTCGGACAAAACGGATCATACAGAAACCAATTATGAATAAACAGTGATAGCAATAATCGACTGAAAGTGGACAAAACTTTTTCAATGCATGTTTCCGAATAAAATGTTTTTAAATAGGGAATCTCCGGATAAACGAAGTGCTTCGCCATAAAAAAATCGTCTTTACCAAAAGCCGCTATCTTGGGTTGCGAAATTTCGAAACACTCAATGTTTGCCTATAAATGTTAAATCCATCTCAGAAATCTTTATTGGACACCCTTATAGGTGTAGAAGGAACTAACAAAATTCGGCACACTGTCAGAAATCTTCATTTCTTGCTGCATTACCAAGAGCGTATCCAATTCCCCGGAATAAATAAGGCAGGCGGAGTTATTATATAGATATTAAATGTACAGTATTTTTTATTGACGAAGACAGATTTATTTCGTCAAATCAATTGAGCTTTCGTAACGCCAATGTGTAGACAGAAGAGCTGTTTTTTTGCTGCTTGCCTCAAATAACTCTCACTACCAAGTCACTTTTAAATACCGGCAGTGAATATATCGCCTCACGCAATCGATACTGCGTAGAAGAAAGCATTTTTCTTAATTTTCCTAGAGATTAAATAAATCAAACATATTTATAAAGAAAATTTGTCTTCATATACGTAAATATAAAAAAAAAACTACTAAACGTAGATGTCTCGCATTACTGGATCAAAATTCCATAGATGCCGCTTAAATGTTCTCCAATATCCCTTGGGTTAACTAGATGCTGTGTTTACACTGGGAACGGCATAAGAGCAATCGATTGCGTAAACTTCAAAAAAGGGTCCGAATATTCCATTCTTTCAAATGAGGGTAATCTTGCACGTGTAGATTTTTTTCAATTGTTCGATCGACTGAGCGATATGTAATAACGTTACAAGAATCGCTTAACAGGCAAACGCGTTTCCCTCGGCATCAGCATCGGCATATTAATAGATACGATTTGTTTTTTTACAGACCGAATGCCACCAAAAATAATGCAAAATAACCAAGAATTTTTACCTGTTGATGTGATTGAATCAAGTCATTATTTAGGTACCTATTCCATTACTATACTTATCTGAATCATATAAAAACATGTTGTACTGCTTTCAAGTTATCTTATAAAACGATTATAAACTCAAAAATTTGTTTTGCAAAATAAAACTGCATTGGTAAGCATATAATGATGTATTTCCCTGTTGAAAAATAAAAAAAAATCTTTATTCAATAATAACGTGGGATATCATTAATAGACAAAATAATAATTCCGTTAAGTAAGCGTGAAAGTTGTTTTTAATGTTAAACAACTTCACCCATTCATAATTGAGGAGCTTTCTAGTCCCCTCCCAAGTTTTGCAAGTTCGGCATAAAAGCGTAGCAATATACCATAAATAACAAATCAATGGTTCTCTCTAACTACTAGAAGACTGTAGCGTGTAAAATCGGACATTGATTAATGAACCATAAAAATATAGTGAAAACCCGAAAGGTTATGTAAGTGTCGCATATTCTTATAACTGAGCATCATGCAGGAATAGACCAAGCGTTTTATACAGTTTGAGCAATACGCGCATGCAGACATATACAAGACAAATCGGATATATTGGGGTTTATGGGGTGCCGGTATGAAGTACTACCTTTGGTCAAAGTTTTTTTCATGCGCTTGTCAAGGGTTTCTTCAAGTGTTCGGGCTCTGCATTGAACCATAAACAAATATAGAGGCCTAAACAATTAACCAAAGATTACAAAATGATATAACATTCGTAGACTGATTACAATGAAACGAAAAGCTGATAATTAAGTAAGAAGAAATAAGAAAACGTTGACTGAACAGTTAAGCGATTCCGAAAAAAGCACAACAGAATCCGATCGAAATCTTTCGCGTGATCATCATTAATTGTACAACTTATATACTTACAATTGTAGTATTATTTCGCACAACCAAATAATCAGTTAATAAGAGTTATTTAAATTAAAATTATTATAAAACTGTTTAAAACAAGTGAAGATTTATGTGTTCTATATAATTCAGATAAAAAAAGTAATTTTCTCTACCTAGAGTCGTGACATTTTTTGTGAATAAAAAAAATATATTTTCGCTTTGAGCACGGTTTTGTATATTTTTAAAGGCAATTTTTAAAAGGAAACTGTGATAGTATTGTATATAGGGTAGAATAAACCCTGAATGGAGAATAGACGGAATGTCTGTAATACCGGTGTAACTCTGAAAGCCAACCGAGACCCTTGACGAATAGAACACGTGCAGCAACGATAATTCGTATTCAAAAGTGTAACGTACGATATACGTTAATATAGTAAAACACAATTAATAATAAGAGTTAGCAATCACCACATCCACCTGGGTGCAGCAGCTTCGATGGCATGCGGTAGTTGACCGGAGATTTCAAACCCAAACGCTCCGAGCGCCGAGATAGAGCTTGCGAGCTTTGGTCTGGAATGGATGGAGTCGTATAAGCCGGATCAGGTGGATCAGAAGAATTGTAATGAATAACAGTCACGGCTGGTTCCGAAGGATGGGAATCCATAACGGGCATAGATGGTTCATCGAATCGGATTTGATCGACATGCCGACGATGACTTGATAAATCAGTGACATCAAGGATAGTAACCATACTATTTCCACTTCTTCCAAGAATAAGACCTCGAGACGGTCGAAAATCATTCCCTTTGAAAAAGGTAATGGCTCCCATAATTGAGCGTAATAGACTGCAATTCGACGGGGACTGCATTTCCACCAAAGAATTCAGTCTGTTCTTGTCTGGGTAAAAACCAGACTTATCAACAGTAAACCAGAGGCAATCAAAGCTTTGGACGGCAAATTTGCATTTCGACGGATTAACCGCCACATTGTACTCGACACAATTGTCATCTTGATAAACTTCATTACCATTGAGGCCGTCCAATATGCCATTAATGCAATCCTGGAAAATAGCCGGGGCGACATTCAGCCCAGAAGGTAGAAAGTTGTACCTGAATAACCCAAAGGGTGTATTAATAACTGTCAGCAAACTGGATTCGTCATCCAGTTGACTCTGTAAGTAGGCATCTTTTGTATCAATTTTGGAGAATTCACTCGACCCGTTATAATCACCACACATCATGGGTGTACAACCGTCGGATTGTATTGGTGTCACAATGGGAGTGGTCCATTGTAAACAGCTCACTGGAGTCAGTATATTACGCTCCATCAATTTGACTTTGGGAATTATCAGTCCACCAGTCACTCTGGTGCACTTTTTGACCAGATCTTTGACCTCGGAATCAACTGCCGGTGATGAATTTAAATTCAGTTGCATTAACTAATACGAATTCTAGGTTCATTTTTGACATTGTTGCAACGCCAAATGTGATAGTATTTTATATAGGGTAGAATAAATCCTCAATGGAGAATAGACGAATAGTCTGTAATACCGGTGTAACTCTGAAAGCCTACCGAGACCCTTGACGAATAGAACACGTGCAGCAACGATAATTCGTATTCAAAAGTGTAACGTGCGATATACGTTAATATAGTAAAACGCAATTAAAAATTAGAGTTAGAAATCATAACAAAATGGTTCCCTCTAACTACTGGAATACTGTAGCGTGTAAAATCGGACATTGATTAATGAACCATAATAATATTTTGAAAATCCGAAAAGTTATTTAAGTGTCGCACATTTTTATAACTGAGCATCATGCAGGAATGGACGAAGCCTTTATACGATTTGACCAATGCGCCAATGCGGACATATACAAGACAAATCGGATATATATTGGGTTCATGGGGTGCCGGTTTGAAGTGCAACCTCTGGTCGTTGTTTTTGTCATGCGCTAAGGGTATCTTGGAGGGTTACTGATATGCAGTGAACTATAAAAAAAATATTTTCCATATTAAATCAAATAAACAAGGGATAAAACATTTCTAGACTTATTACAATGAACCAAATGCGGATAATTAAGAAAGTAAGAAACAAGAAAACGTTGACCAAAAAGTTAAGCGCTGTAGCAATCACAAGATAACATAACACAATCCGATCTAAATCGTTTTTGTGATCATGAGTTATTATACTACTTAAATGGTTTCTATTGTGGTATTATTCCATACCACCAAATAAGTTAATAATAGTTATTTAAATTTAGATTATTTAAAAGCTGTTTGAAACTAGCAAGGACAAATGTTTTTTTTGTTTAATTCAGGTAGAAAAGTAATTTGCTCTGCCGAGTGTCAAGTTGACATTTGTTATTAATTTGAGAAAAAGAGTTTCATAATTATGAATGGTTTGAAATATAAAAAGAAACATTTTTTGTAAGGGACTCAAAGCCCCTTTTTTGAAGTAAGAAACCCCTTTGCTTACGATTGTGCAACGATATCAATGGAGGTATTTTAAATGCCGAACGTAGCACGAAGTGTCACTTGCACGTGAGAAAGATTGAAATAGTATATTCGGAGCTCTTTAGGTATTAAACGCATTTGGTTTGTCAAATGCAGTTTCCAGTTGGCACGCATCTTATTAAATAGCGCAAACATTGCGCAGTATTTCGTGTCCTTCGATATTATGAAAAAAAACGACGTTCGTACCAATCAAAGATAAAAATAACATCCGTTAATTCGAGCGCAGGGAATTGTTGAATAATGAGCAGATTTGAAGATTTAAATTGGCGATAAGACGCATCAAGGCGGACACTGTCATACAAAACCTTGTTATCCCGAAAAACATTCAACAACGGGACTGCAGTATGTATACAGTTTGTATGGAGCTATCTGGCAGGTGCATTTAAAGTTACTTTTTTTGATATGTGAATGAGCATACTAGGTATATGCGGAATCGGGTATTGGTTAATTATTTGCTCAAATGTGTATGATTGAAGTTATCCGTCGCACACATTCATGAAATTGTTTTCTGTGAAGCCCTACAGATTGCATTAAAATTAACGAAATGATCGGGCAAGCTAAACAGGAAAGTCTTGGTTTATGTAAGAAGTAAACGTGTGTTTGATTGTCGTAGACCGATAAATACATTGGCTGCCGGTCCCCAAAAGCGTCTTTTTATTATTGAAACCGACAAACAGTTTTGTGTAAAGATAGAAAAAAGGTGCTTTGCGGGGTTGCAGCCAACGGGATTTTCACCTCGGCCGCCTGTGTGCTCGAAAAGCGTCGCTTGGCCGTAACGCATTGGCATTAGCCAAGCTTTAGATACGAGGAAGTTTTTTGAGAGTTTGGTCGCGGACTGGCGACATCGGCACTGGAAACCGTATAAAAAGCTTTGTCCCTTCCTGAATAATGCTCAGTTATAAAATATTTTTATTGTTCATTTTTTCAATGTCCGATTTTACAAGCTACAGTGATCCAGTTGTAGAATGTTGTTGCGCTTTTATGCCTAACTTGCAAAACCTGTAAGGAGACTGGAAACCTTGTTCTTAGATTGTATCGTCAATTATGAATGGGTGAATTTGATGTAACATAAAAAAACGAATTTACCGCTTGCTTATTTTATTGTTATTTTTGTCTTTTAATGATATTTTATGTTATCATTGACTGGAGATTTTTCGTTTACACAAACGTTTTAATTTAAACAGGATAAGGGAGCAAGAAAGAGAATGTTCACAGAATATTTTGAATTGATTATTAATCCGTTAATGTGTAATTACAATTACGTTTCGTTCATCTAGTGGCATAGAACGGTCGTCACCCTTTCGCAATGCATACGATGGTAAGACGGGTGCACAAGTCGTTTGCTTAAGATAAATACAAGGGCGCGTTTAGAGCTATCCACATATGTATTCTTATGAATGATGTGCATTCACGATGAGTACTTGTGCTAGTGTCTAATTTTTGTCAAATGCTTCTTGATACTTAATGAAGATAATTTATATTCTAACCCGAATAATATAAAAAAATATTCTTCTTCTTACGTTTTTCACAGCTACAAAAGTTAAAAAATACAAAAATACAAAATAACGCCGAAACTAGCATTATTTGGCTGAGCAAAATAATGCCGCATTAGTATCATTTCTCATGTTCAGACTATACATTTCACCATGGCAAGCAGTCGCAAACGTTATAAACTGCAGCTATCAAGTAAGCTTTCTTCAACAAGTATAATAAACGAAATTATCAGGCAAGCTTCTTAGTTGATTCTCAGTTGATATACTTAGTATGTGTGTATAAAAAATTAATAATTGAATTCCGATTTTGCTTTCACACGGAAGTATTTATTATACGAAGAATAAGGGAGCATAAAAATGCTTTTGAATGATCTGGTCGTGTACTGATTAATAAACGGTTGTTAAAAACAATAAAATGGAAAAAACCTCCTGATTAGAACCTACGAAGTGCTCGTTTTAATTTTTAATGCCGTCGGCCCGTTATGATAAGAACTATTATTATCTATTATTGACCCCTTTAATTGACAAGAATTTTTAATTTTGTTTTCGTCACTAACTTCGTTATTTTTCTTTTAACACATATATAGAATCCCATGAAAAAATTGCTGCGGTGTCGGTAAACATTTCCCCTTGTCTGGCCAGCTGATATGAAAGCATGGTTCACTGTCATCGAAGAAAAAATTATCTTGTCTGGGCATCACCAAAGAGCTTAAACTTTTGCATCATTTTGTAGGCGCTTTGACGCCTGAGTTGGTCAGCCGCTTCTACTGAGCAACCAAAACTACTGGCGAAACTCCGGATACAAAGCTTAAAGAAGCGATTATTAGTCAGACGCGAAATTCCTTTTTGGAAAATGTTGATGTTCTTCTAAAAAAATGTTGAAATAGGTTATCGAAAACTTTCCGCTTTACTGCATCACCTTCAAAGCATTTGCAGTGACATTTACTTTAATGATCGCTTTATCAAAGCTGTCTTCGTTAAAAAGCTTCCGCCAGCAATCCGGACTTGCCGAAAATGTCTTCCTAACGCAGCCTGCTAAAATGGCCGACAGGGTAGCTGAAGCTGACGCGCAACAACGCTTTATCGCCGCCTTCGTAAGACAGCCAAGTAAAGAAAGGAAGGACATCAAAAACGCAGATTGGCACAAAGTAATGCAGCCCCTGGGTCACCAAATGGAAACCAAGCTACGGGCTGAATTTCAAGGACGTAACCGCTAAAAAAGGCCCGAATTCTTATTCGTGAAATTCGGCATTTTTCCCCAGAAGTAATCGCTCTCCTCTAATAGATGCACACGACGGTTTATGTTTGTAAAACACTTTGTATACTACAACTTATGGCCTTACTTACGACACTACCGTTTTGCGTGCGGGCGCTCGAAAAACATCGTCGCCAGAGAGTAATAGCGGCCGAATCATATTGCGCTCCATCGACAAGCCGCGTACTCTTCATTATAAACCCCAGCAAAAATCTTTGTTTCATGCTGAATTCTGTCTATGGCTTCAGCGCTTTACCCTTTTCTAACTCTGACTGTAGTCGAATTCCCACGAATAGAATCAGCCGAATTTATCTTAACCTGGATTTCAAGCACCCATTTTCCTGGACATTTATAGTGGCGGATATTCCTTCTCCGAAAATCGGCGCGTATTTTCTCCACGCATAAAATTTTTATCCCGATATCCGAGGACGATGACTGGTGGATGCCGGCACGAATGCACGTGCTACTTGTTGCACATTTGCCTCATACAGTCTCACCTCAAGAATTTAAAAGATAAACTGTTGTGCCTCTATCGTTCCCTCTTTTTACGATACCCTGACTTGGTTAAAACGCCAAAATAGAATTTGATTTAATTCTGGCTCAAGGCATTTTTAGACCGTCCTCCAGCAGCTGGTTCTCCCCGCTACACATGGTCGCGAAAGAGACTCAATGTGATTGGATGCCGTGTGGAGATTTCAGGGCTTTAAACACGGTAACTGAACACGACAATTACTCAATTTCCCATATTCAAGATTGCGTTGCCTCCCTTCACGGAAAAACGATTGTTTTAACTGTCTACCTCACTCGCGCCTATAACATAATACCTGGCATACTGATATATTTACGTTCTTTTAAAACGATAAATTGACACAAATCCCGATTATAACATACGAGTGTTCGTATGGATTCCTTATATTCCTTTTACGAGACTTCGATTTTGTAAAAAACAAAACGCATGTTGGTCCATCTCACAGCGCTTGTTCTGCTTAAACAAAATTCCCAACTAGGAACTCACGCTCGATTCGAACCCAGCACCTCTTATCTTTCGATTCGCCGGATTAAACAGATTATGCATAGCTGTGCGAGCTATTTTAAGGAAAACTTCGAAGGGAACAGGCAAATGAGTGTTCGAACATTCCATACGCACCCAAGGTCGCCTAAAGACATTCCGTTATCGCAGACTAGCCGTCTAAAGAAGAAACAATAGCTGAAAAAAATGATAAAATGCCGGCTTTAGACACTGTAACACCGTCCGTTAGCAAGCCGTATCAAGTTTTCCAGTCCTCAATACTCGCCGTCAGCTTCGTCAGTTTTTGGGAATGATTAAGTTTTACCGCCGCTTCATGCCCAATTATGCTTACATCGCTTTGTCTTTATATGGATTGAACGGAGGGGTCAACGGACCAGTAAAGTTGACAGATCAACTGTAAACCATGGATATGTTTAAACAGAAGCCGGCAAAATGTTCCTTACTTTTTAACTACAACGCTAACGCTCGATTATCTCTTATTTTAGACGCGTCGGCCGTGGCTGCGGTCGCCGTTTTATATGAGGAGGTTGAGAATCACCAACAACCACTGACCTTTCTCTCGGAAGCTTTCTCGGCTACAGAGAAACGCAATAGTACTTTCGAGCAAGAATTAAAAGCGGTCCATGCAGCAATCCGCCACTTTAGACATTGCGCTGAGGCTTCAACTGTAACGGTTTTCACGGACATTCCCAATTTTACATTGAATTCAGGCACGCGAAGGGAGTCGACAACCCAGTCGCTGATGCTCTTTCGCGTATCACAATCAATGTGTTGACCACAAAGCCCCATATCGACTACGAGGCTTTAGCACAAGCAAAACAGGTGGCACGAGTTGGTACTCATGATCTCCGATCCACTTATAAAGTTTTCATGTTGCCGACCCAGCGGTCACAATTATGTCCGACACCCCGAAGACACATTCCCGACCTGTTGTTCCTCCATCTTTTCAACGTATTTTCTTCGATGCAATCTACTCTTTCGCTCACCCTGGTTCAAAGGCATCAGTAAATTTGATTGCTAGTCGCTTTACTTGGCAACGTCATCGAAGAACGTGGGCCAAAGAATGCATCGCATGTCAACGCGTTCCTTAACAATTAAGTTGCCGTGTTTTGAGCTCCGCGCCATATCACAACTGATCGCGGACAACAATTTAAGTCGGTCGCATTCCGCAAGATGTGCGAATTCCTAGGTTGTCTATCCAGCTTCTAATGGCATGGTCGAGATGGTTCACGGGCAGCTATAAGTAGCTTTAGACGCTAGAGATTACAGAAACGATTTGGTAGACAATCTTGCAATGACGCTACAAAGCATCCGAGCGACGATCAAACTTGACCTGAGAAGTAACCCAGTTGAACTAGTATTTCGGAGAACGTAAAGAATTCATGTAGAGTTATTCGCCGCACATTCCCCTGCCAATGAGCACGCAGTTAGCGATTAAGTCACGCGCAAAAAACTCTTTGCCAGAAATCTGCGCTCAATTGCTCCACGATTACCATTTTTGACCCAACATATAAATGAAACTCAACCAATCTTTGTCAACATCCCTAAACCCAAGAACTACCCACCTGCAATTCTCTCAACCACCCCCACGCTCTTCTACATTCCTTCGACAACTCGTTCGGGACGCCGAGTTAATTTCCCAACCCACATTTCGACCTATATCTGTTAGGCCATTCCGTCGTTTTACAACTACATTTCTAAGGAGGGTGCCCTGCAGTGTACTGATAAATTAATATTTGTTTAAAACGATAAATTGACACCTCTTGATTCGAACCTACGAAGTGGTCGTTTTGCTATCTTATGGAGCAAGAAAATGAACATATCCATTTTTGACCCCTTTAATCCAATGAGAATGTTTACAGAAGATTGTGAATTGATTATTAATCTGTATATGTGTCATTTTATGAAGTTAAGAGAAATTAATAGATTTGATAGAGCATCCGAACGTCTTTAACACCGATTCACATAATGATTAAACGGAAATTGTCGCGCAAAATGACTTAACTAATGATCATGTTAATATCAAATAATGGAGTTATTGACCGATAAATAACCACGCAATTTGGATAGCCGCGTTTTTAGTAAAATAATAAAAACAATTAAGCCTTTTTCTTAAAAGATACCGTTTTAGGTCGTTTAAAGAAAACGTTTTTTTGTTATATACCGACTTAAAAAAAACCAGGTCTTACAACCAAGAAGCGTTATTAGCTGTTTTTTCAACCGGTTTTTCTTATGTTGTCTTTGGTTTTTTTTGAACTTAACTTTTTAAAGTTTCTTATGATCACGTCTTTGTTTAATTGCAATTGATTTAGGAATGCAATTTTAATGCTTTTAGGAAAAATATAACAAAAACCTTTACATGCATCTCAATCAACATTTTAAAAAGGATTTCATTTGTAGTAAAATGTGGAATTTCTGGCACAAAAGAAAGCTTATTTGTGTCAATCTTCACATTAAACATAGTAGACGTCATTTTTTTGATTCATCTAGTGGTTTTGATTTCGTCTACTGGTTTATCTAGATTGAAGTAAAACACTCGTTTAATCAAATGAGGATTCGTGTCTGTGGATCAACCAGATAGAAAAGCGCTTTTATCAACAATCGTTAAGACTATGCATCTTCAAATAATCAATGCCTTGAAAGTACGAAATGTTCGACGTTTACCGTTTATCAATATATTACGGGACAAAAACATGCATCGCACTTACTGGTTAAATAACGGCTGTTGATGGTAAAATAATCATTGCTCTGCGCGCCGTTAAATGTGAAAAAAAGGTTGGTGTTTCGTTGTACCCAAATCTGATTTAATTTTTTTGATACAATTAATCTTTTTATTTCTTCAATTACGGATGTAACTTTTATTTTATTGTCTGATAATTTTTATTCAGGGATCATTAGCCTTCTCTTTAGACTTGGTATTAACGCTATAACAAATTATCCTTCATGCGAAAGGAATGTTCTCGACCACATATTTCTGTCCCATTATTCTCTGTTTGAATGTAAAAAAATGTGCACCTTAAGTTTATTCTGGCAAGTTGTGGTGATTGCTAACTCTTATTATTAATTGTGTTTTACTATATTAACGTATATCGTACGTTACACTTTTGAATACGAATTATCGTTGCTGCACGTGTTCTATTCGTCAAGGGTCTCGGTTGGCTTTAAGAGTTACACCGGTATTACAGACTATTCGTCTATTATCCATTCAGGGTTTATTCTACCCTATATACAATACTATCACATTTGGCGTCGCAACAATGTCAAAAATGAACCTGGAATTCTTATCAGTTAATGCAACTTCAAGAGAAGTGTCAGACTATATTGAGCGTTTCGAAATTTGGGCTTTTACCCAAGATAATCTCGCTGAAGAAAAGAAAGCCGCTTATTTTCTGAATGCAATTGGAAAAGATGCTTATGCTCTGGTGAAAAACTTGGTTTATCCGGATATTCCTATTAAAATGCCACTTGCCAAGATCCAGGAAGCTATTATTCAGCATGTTCAGCCTATAGCTTTTGAGGCTGCTGAACGAAGCATATTCCATACTATTATGCGAAAATCCGACCAAAAGATTCGAGATTTCATACTTCTACTTCAGACCCAGGCAGCAAAATGCAACTTTGAAGCTCAGTTAGACACGCAATTGCGCGACCGTTTAATTGCAGGCATCAATGATACTAATCTCCAAAGACAATTACTATTGCTTAAAAATCCTACATTCCAAAGTGCTCGTGCTATATGCGAACAATTTGAAGATGTCTCGAATATTATCAATATTTCTCATATTCCAGATCCAGTGTTTCACTCCATAAATATCCCAAGGAGACCAAACACGCCGATATTCAAAAATCGCAAAACGAAAACTGATAATTCATTGCATACTTGTCATCGGTGTGGCAAATTGCATTCACGGCAGCAATGTAAATTCCGTGATGCGAAATGCTATAATTGTGGCAAAATAGGCCACATCAAGTCGGTCTGCAAATCCAAGGTTTGTGCGATTACTAACGATTCAGACGACAATATATCCGATATGGCTCTGATGAGTTCTTGCAGTCAGAGTGGTGGCCATATTTCCAAGGAACTTACGAATTCGCATGGCAAAAAGATGTCCTTTATTGTTGATACTGGGAGTGTGGAATCACTCATTCCTATGCATGCATTAAAGAAGTTCTGTCCTTGTCCTCGTATACAGAAGACCGACCAGTTGATTATTGGTATCACTGGTCATTCACTGAAAATCCTTGGCTTCTGTATGATCAATATTATACGAGACGGCACCAAATTCCTATGCAAATTCTTGGTGTCGGCGACGGGTCCAGCTATTATTGGTTTGACCGTCATGAAGCAACTCAAGTTTCAACTGAGTTTTTATTCATTACCGGCAGTTGAGTCCGAGTTGAAAGATCTGGTCCAAAAGTGCACCAGAGTGACTGGTGGAATGAAAATTCCCAAAGTCAAACTCGAGGTTGGCGGAGATCCTATGTTCTTGAAGCGGAGGATTATTGCCTTCGGCTTACGAGACTCTGTTGAACGGACTCTGAACGAATTGGTGGAGAGGAATATACTGACTCCTGTGAGCTGTTCACAATGGGCCACTCCTATTGTGACACCACTAAAATCCGACGGTTGTACACCCAGGATATGTGGTGATTACAGGATGACACTCAATCGCCGATTGTTACAGAAGACATGTACAACTCCGGAACCTGAGGATATCCTTTATAAATTCAAGGGGTCGAGTTTCTTCTCGAAAATTGATCTAAAAGATGCCTATCTGCAGATTCCACTGGATGATGAATCCAGTTTGCTGACAGTGATTAATACACCCTTTGGGCTATTCAGGTACAACTTTCTACCTTTTGGGCTAAATGTTGCCCCGGCTATTTTCCAGGAGTGCATTAATGGCATATTGGATGGCCTTAATGGTATTGAAGTTTACCAAGATGACATTTTTGTCCATGGTGTCAGCAGGCATGATCATGACGAGAGACTCCTCCAGCTATTCCGACGCTTTGTCGAGTATAATGTGGCGGTTAATCCGTCGAAATGCAAATTTGCTGTCCAAAGGTTTGACTGCCTTGGATTTACTGTTGATAAGTCTGGTTTTTACCCAGACAAGAAAAGACTGAATTCTTTGGTGGAAATGCAGTCCCCGTCGAATTGCAGCCAATTACGCTCTATTATGGGAGCCATTCAATACTATTCGCGATTTATACCGAATTTTGCTGGTATCGCTGATTGCTTATTCGAGCTTCAGAATGCGCCAACCTTCCAATGGAATTCTATGCATGAGCAGACTTTACGGAAGTTGCTCGCCTTTTTGAATTCAGAAGCTATCCTACAACCGTTTGCACCAAGATTACATTCAACACTGATAACTGATGCGTCGCCCTCCGGTATAGCTGCCGTGTTGGAGCAAGAGGGCCGACCTGTTGTCTGCATATCACGGCGGTTGTCCACAGCTGAACGTGGATACGCCCAAACGCATCGCGAAGCCTTGGCGGTTTTCTGGGCTGTGATGCGGTTGCATAAATACTTATTCGGCAGACAATTCACGATTGTGTCTGACCATGAACCTTTGAAATTCATTTACAATCCAAGTCATTCATTGTCAAAGGCTTCTGCAGCTATGGTGCAACGGTGGCGTCTCGCTTTGAGCGCCTATACTTATGACGTGGTTCATCGGCCTGCCAAACATATCCAGCATGTCGATTACTTATCCAGAACTGCCACTACAGAGGAGATTACGGAAGGCTCTTCTCTCCTGCTGCAACCACTGCCTGTGAGTCGCGATGATCTCATCTCCGAGACGCGATTGGCATTTAAGAGAATTCTAACGGCACTCAGAAAGGGCTGGAATAATGCTGATAAAAAGAAGTTCCCACAATTCTACTCTCGGAGGGACGATTTGGGTTCCACTCCAGAAGGTCTACTTTGTTATCAAGACCGTATTGTGGTACCACCAGTGCTGCGCAAACCTGTTCTTGACGATCTGCACTCCGGTCATCTTGGTGTTGATAAAATGAAGTCATTGGCAAGAAATTCATGTTGGTGGCCGGAACTTGAAGCCGATATCCGGCGAACGGCTGCCCGGTGTGATGGATGCTTGCACAAGTTGCCCTCAAGGCCTTCTAAATGGTCTCCATGGCCAGGGTCCTGTGAGCCATGGCAACGAATACATGCTGATTATTGTGGACCATTTCTCGGCAAATACTATGCTCTTGTTGTGATCGATTCATTTTCACGTTGGCCTGAAGTATTTCTGACGACCAGTGCCAATGCTGACTTCACCAAAGCGGTGTTTCGGAAGTTATTCAGCCGTGAAGGCATTCCGCTCGTTTTGGTTACGGACAATGGTACACATTTCACCGCCGACCATTTGGTAACTTGGGTCAAAGGTCTCGGATGCCGGCATTTGCTCACGGCTCCCAGACATCCTCAGTCGAATGGCTTAGCAGAGAACTTTGTCAAGACCCTGAAGGCGGCTATATCATCGATGAAACCAAGTACATTTACAGATTTAGATCGGTCTATCGACAATTTCCTAATGCAGTACCGTAATGCTGATCAAGCTACCACTGGTAAAAGTCCGGTTGTGTTATTCAAGGGGCGCAAACTCAATACATCGTTCCAATGCCTTAAATCGGGAGAAGTAACCTTTTTCAAAGGGAATGATTTTCGACCATCTCGAGGTCTTATTCTTGGAAGAAGTGGGAATCGTATGGTTACCATCCTCGACGTCACTGATTTATCAAGTCATCGTCGGCATGTCGATCAAATCCGATTCGACGAACCAGCTATGCCCGTCATCGATTCCCATCCTTCTGAACCAGACGTGCCCGCTACTGATTTCCATTCGTCTGAACCAGCTGATCCGGCTAATACGACTCCATCCGTTCCAGACCAAAGCTCGCAAGTTCTACCTCGGCGCTCGGAGCGTTTGGGTTTGAAATCGCCGGTCAACTACCGCATGCCATCGAAGCTGCTGCACCCAGGTGGATGTGGTGATTGCTAACTCTTATTATTAATTGTGTTTTACTATATTAACGTATATCGTACGTTACACTTTTGAATACGAATTATCGTTGCTGCACGTGTTCTATTCGTCAAGGGTCTCGGTTGGCTTTAAGAGTTACACCGGTATTACAGACTATTCGTCTATTATCCATTCAGGGTTTATTCTACCCTATATACAATACTATCACACAAGTACATCGTTGTTGGTTAACCTTCAGTTTATGGCAACTATAACAAAATAAATCATCGTTGTACCAAACGTAATAAAAACTCATATCTGATCACACTGCCAGGACAAGGGTCAATTTAAGAGATGCCGTTGCCACAACCGACTTTAAAGTATTCGCGGATTCCGAAGTTTAGAAGGAAATCGACTAAATAGAAAGCTAGCTCCGATTTATGTACGATACGCACTGGTTACAATTGAACTATGTCGAATTGTCTTGTCGTTTTATCTCTATTTCTTATACAATTCAGAAGAAAAAATAAACCGCTCTGCTGTCAGGGCAGGTATTGAAAAATAAAACCTATAAACAATCATGTTTACAGCTAAAGTAAATCACCTTAATAAATTGTATGCAGATTTACATTAACCCGTTGCTCATATTTACCATGTAATACCCTTGACCTCTTTAAAATGGCTTTATCTCCAAATTTACTGAAAATTCTGGGATGCGTAATTCAAGCACTATTTATTCTCACACTGCCCATTAATAATTAATAAGACGAAGGCTCCTTTCCTTTGAAGTGAACAAATTTCGCTAAAACACTTACTTCGAAAACAACCGAATGGTTCCACGAGACCTATCATTTACTCATGTCTTTCGTTTAAATTGATTACAAATCACCTCATCGACAAATAAGGTAAAGCGCTTTACCCTGGCGATGACTCGTTTGAGTTGTTTTTATATATCAAATAGAAGAACTCTTGACACCGTCGCTACGTTTTCGCAAACCTGTAACTCTTCACTTGAAGAGCGGTCATGCGAGTTTTTATTGTTACCGCATGTTACGATAACGTTGGATTGTTGATAAATTGGCTTTAATAAAACTAGTATAACCAATACAAATACCGTGGAGTCTCGGTTCACTTATGATTGGAAATAAATTAAAAACAAGAGTTATTCGCAGTGTTTTCCAAAAAAAACGTTATCGTTTGTTAACTGGACGTAAGATTAGTTCAGTTTCACGTTTAATCGAAATCAATTGCGAACTACTCTTCCGTTTCCGCGTACGCTACTGTTTTGGTTGCTAATATTGTCAATTTTATCTTACAATTGTACCGCACGTTTAAGAATATTATATTCAACATTGCTGCATGTGTTCTAATTTATTCATGGTCTGGGTCGGCTATTCTTGTTTTGCCGGTTAAACAGGCAATCTGTCTATTCTCTATTTTCAGTAAATTTAACCCTCAATACAATCCTATCACAACTAAAAAGTTGTAAGAGTTCTGGAAATGACTCCTGTTATTCCGAGTAACATGGAACGAATGTAACCTCTTTGATTTGGGTAAAGGTAAGTTTATCTCGACGAAGTGAAGCGGTGTATTAAGAGTATTGTTAATAAGCAAGTGCCCATACGATTTATCTTATGCCTCTATAATTAGAGCAAACTGATTTGTCGCTATTAAGAATAAATAAAAGCAAGCACTTTCTGCATGACAAGAACCTAAGCCGAAAGTGCAACTTCCTTCCAAAACAACACGGACCCCACTATATATCTGGCATTATATGGACATGTTAAAAATCCTTCAGGGGCATTTTTTTCAAAATAATTTTATTTTCTAAATCATTTGAGTATTCGTAAATACATAGTTGTAAAGACTCCTTTATGTATTACTAAAAAAACTTTATAAGGTGACTTCAATTTTCTTACTTTCGAAATACTTTGTGCTTATGCTCTGGTAAGAAAACTTGGTTTGTCCGGATATTCCTATTAAAATGCTACTTGCCAAGATCCAGGAAGCTATTTGTCAGCATGGTATGCCTATAGCTTTTGAGGCTGCTGAACAGAGCATATTTCATACTATCATGCGAAAATCCGACCAAAAAATTCGAGATTTTATACTTCTACTTCAGACCCAGGCAGCAAAATGCAACTTTGAAGCTCAATTAGACACGCAATTACGCGACCGTTTAATTGCAGGCATCAATGATCATAATCTCCAAAGACAATTGCTATTACTAAAGAATCCTACATTCCAAAGTGTTCGTGCTATATGCGAACAATTCGAAGATGTCTCGAACATTATCAATATTTCTCATATTCCAGATCCCGTGTTTCACTCTATCTCTATCCCAGAGAGACCAACACGCTTGGATATTCAAAAATCGCAAAACCAAGACTGATAATTCATGTGCAATACTTGTCATTCATGTGGCAAATTGCATTCACGGGAGCAATGTAAATTCCGTGATGCGAAATGCTATAATTGTGGCAAAATAGGCCACATCAAGTCGGTCTGCAAATCAAAGGTTTGTGCGATTACTAACGATTTCGAGGACAATATATCTGATATGGCTCTGATGAGTTCTGGCAGTCAGAGCGCTGGCCATATGTCTAAGGAACTTACGAATTCACATGGCAAAAAGATGTCCTTTATTGTTGATACTGGGAGTGTGGAATCACTCATTCCTATCCATGCATTAAAGAAGTTCTGTCCAAGTCCATGTATACAGAAGACCGACCAGTTGATTCCTGGTATCACTGGTCATTAACTGAAAATCCTTGGCTTCTGTATGATTAATATTATACGAGACGGCACCAGATTCCTATGCAAATTATTGGTGTCGGCGACGGGTACAGCTATTATCGGTTTGACCGTCATGAAGCAACTCAAGTTTAAACTAAGTTTCTATTCGTTAGCGGCAGTTGAGTCCGAGTTAAAAGATCTGGTCCAAAAGTGACCCAGAGTGCCTGGTAGAATAAAAATTCCCAAAGTCAAACTCGTGGTTGCCGGAGATCCTATGTTCTTGAAGCGGAGGATTATTGCATTCGGCTTACGAGACTATGTTGAACGGACTCTGAACGAATTGGAGAGGAATATACTGACTCCTGTGAGCTCATCACAATGGGCCACTCTTATTGTGACACTACTTAAATCCGACGGTTGTACACCTAGGATATGTGGTGATTACAAGATGACACTCAATCGCCGATTGTTACAGAAGACATATACAACTTCGGAACCTGAGGACATCCTTTATATATTCAAAGGGTCGAGTTTCTTCTCGAAAATTGATCTAAAAGATGCCTACCTTCAGATTCCACTGGATGATGAATCCAGTTTGCTGACGGTGATTAATACACCCTTTGGGTTATTCAGGTACAACATTCAACTTTTTGGGCTAAATGTTGCCCCGGCTATTTTCCAGGAGTGCATTAATGGCATATTGGATGGCCTTAATGGTATTGAAGTTTACCAAGATGACATTTTTGTCCATGGTGTCAGCAGGCATGATCATGACGAGAGACTCACTCCAGCTTTGTCGAGTACAATGTGGCGGTTAATCCATCGAAATGCAAATTTGCTGTCCAAAGGTTTGATTGCCTTGGATTTACTGTTGATAAGTCTGGTTTTTACCCAGACAAGAAAAGACTGAATTCTTTGGTGGAAATGCAGTCCCCGTCGAATTGCAGTCAATTACGCTCTATTATGGGAGCCATTCAATGCTATTCCTGATTTATTCCGAATTTTGCTGGTATCGCTGATTGCTTTTTCGAGCTTCAGAATGCGCCAACCTTCCAATGTAATTCTATGCATAAGCAGACATTACGGAAGTTGCTCGCTGTTTTTGAATTCAGAAGCTATCCTTCAACCGTTCGCACCAAGAATGCATTCAACAGTAATAACTGATGCGTCCCCCTCCGGCATAGCCGCCATATTGGAGCAAGAGTGCCGACCTGTTGTCTGCATATCACGGCGGTTGTCCATAGCTGAACGTGGGTACGCCTAAACGCATCGCGAAGCCTAAGCGGTTTTCTGGGCTGTGATGCGGTTGCATAAATACGTATTCGGTTGACAATTCACGATTGTGGCTGACCATGAACCTTTCAAATTAATTTACAATCCAAGTAATTCATTGTAAAGGCTTCTGCAGCTATGGTGCAACGGTAGCGTCTCTTGCTTTGAGCGCCTATACTTATGACGGTGTTCATCGATTACTGTCGATTTTTTTATAAAAAAATATTGCCTCGAATATGATAATTCGATTTGATTTTGACCCGAAAGAATGTTGATAGAAAAGGGTTGGATAAGCGGTGTGGTGACCTTAAACGCGCCGCAATTGTTTAGGCGTTACGAAATTAACTGCACATGGTTTTGACTTGCGCTAAGGGTATCTTGCAAGTGTTCGGGCTCTCCATTGAACACCCAGGGAAACCGGGGATTACAAAATGATATGACATTCCAAGACTCATAAAAGTGAAATAAAAACGAAATATTGACAAGAAAAAAATAAGAAAACGTTTACTAAACAGTAATGCGCTTTTGCAATAACAAGAAAGCAGAACAGAATCCGATCGAAATCGTTAGTTTGATCGTTATTGTTTTTCTTATTTGCTTACTAGTGTTGCATTATTTCGCAAAACCAAAAAAATCAGTCAATAATAGTGATTTAAATAAAGATTATTATTTAGCTGTTTAAAACCCGTGAATGTTTTTTTTATATAATTCAGATAAAAAAAAGTAATTTGCTCTACCATGTGTAAAGTTTGCATTTGATGTTAAATAAGAAAAAAATAGATTTCTTATCACGTCGTATGGCATATTTTAAAATTGATATACGTCGGGGAACTAAAGCCCATTATTTTTAAAGTAAGGAAACCCTATTGTTTGAAATGCGCATCAAGTACAAAGGAGTCTTTTATATGGCAACCGTTGCACAAAATGAAATTTCCACGTCAGTAAGATTGAAAAGGGTATATTCGGTGCCCTTTTAAGAGTTAAACGCATTTAATTGCTTTTATGCAGTTTCAAGTTTGCACAGTGCACTTAGTTTTTACGAAATAAATTAGAAAATATTGAAGCCTTATCGACGCAAGCATTGAGTAGGATACAATAAACTAACATTTTTTTGTCAGCCGATTTTAAGATTTTGATTTTAACATATGTTTAACTTCTTTTCCGAGACTTTCTGCGTTGAAAACGGAGGCTTAAGTGATGCTATAAATGCTGCATTCTTTTTCTAGAGTCGCATTCAATGACCTAGTGAATAAGTTTTAAATAAAAAATTACGCAAGTCTCCCATTATTTATATAACGAATGCATAGATTCATATTTTGAGGTGTCAGACGGACGCTATTGAAACAGACAGTGTTTAAGATTTTTGCAAGAGTAATAAGTGTAAGTTGCATTCGAAAATAAACATGCATACTTTATTTGAAAAGATAACTTTGGATAAATTGGTGTAACACGAATAATAAATCAGGTTTGTTTCGTTAAGCCGATGTTGCCAATCCGGGACCATTTTATAGTTTTTAATAACTTTTCTGCCCGTTTATCTAAAAGTTCTTTTGAACGCATGCGCCGGCTCACTCAAGCAACACTGATAGTTCAGAAAAAAAGTTTATGTCTCTTAGCCTTTGTCTGATCAAACCGCTTACCAGACTTCGGAATACGACTTTACAACATTTTCGGCAAAAAAGCGGACCGCATTAAAATGGTTATGCACATCGTGTTACATGAACCTTAGGAGGCAGGGCTAAAAACGAAGTACTCGCGTGGGAACAAGTATCTTCTAGATTGCCTCTAATACGCATTCGCACAGACACTTTAACTTATCCCTCAATTCCTTGTAACCCACAATAATAAAATCCAGTCCGATACAAATTTAAAGTAGTCGAAATAAGAATGATCTATTTATTTATTTTTTTGTATATGATAAATATACACATATAATTCTTATATAAAAAAAGAATGAACTGTTAAGTTTGCCCGATAATTGCGTTTATTGTACTTGTTAAACAAAGTTAACTTGATAGATAAGCGCGTGTTATTTTGAAAGTCCGAACATGAGGAATGATACTACTTGCATTTTTACTTATGCGATATCATTTGAACCAACCAAAAAATGAGTATATAAGCACTGTTTTAATAAGATAACTTAAAAGCTTTACAAAATGTTGGAAGTAACATATTTTTTTTATTATTCGGGAAAAAAATATAAATTGGCTTCAAGAGGTATACAGATGCCTGTGATTAAACTACGATACAAGCACTTTAGAGGGCTAAATATAAACACGGGATTTTGTATTCAAGTGATGTAAACGACTTGGCACTACCCTAGCCATATAATGTGTAAGGAAACAGTCGTTTTTGCAGAAACTCGGGTGACGCTACAAAATTAACAAAATTCACTCGCAAATGAGATAAACCGTTTGGAAGAACTTTGTGTTAATAGGATTTCAGTTTCATTGTGTTTAGTGTGTATAAATCCACTAAACGCAGGCCTTGTCAAATGCCATCGCGTCGCGTGTTATGGCCTTATTACGCTCACTCGAGGGAGAAGCGAAGAAATTTAAAGAAATCGAAGCACTCCCATTCTGCTCCAACTCCTTTAAGAGAGAAACAAGACACTGCGCTCTTATTTTAGAAGTATAATAAGCAGAAGTGTTTTCAGCACTTCTGCAAAGCCGCTATCGTCTTACTTACGACGCCAAAAACAGTAAGTCTGAGGAAGCGTTGACCAGATATTAACCCTACGCCGAATATTTTAATATCGACATTTGTACAAACAACTATTTGTAGCATAGAGTTCCGGGCGGTATTTGATTTAAACTTGGACTTAATTTGGGCAGTAATAGAATGATACGGTGTTCGTTAAAAACCCGATAATCTTGTCAAGTTATACAACGAGGATAAGATTTACGTCTTCGACGAAAAGCTGAAGGGGTATACCCTGAAACATATCAACAATAACTGTAGCGTGGGTGAATCGAGTAAGTTTGTTTACATTATCCTTGAAAGCGGCATTTAAGTTAAAGTATAAGATATCATTTAAGTACACAGCATATATAAAATATTATTTAACAAAACAAAAAGACCACTTGACACTCATACAAAAGAAATAAGGAGACTTAGATTTTCATCTGATTCGTTTGAAAATATAAATTTCAGTCCGACCGCCTACGACGAATACAAATAACATCAGAAGACACGAATATTAATGTAATCATCTTCTTGCGTAAATGACCACACTCTGTTTGATTACTAACAATGCCACAGTAAATATGACGTTTATTCGACTCTTCGAGCGTAAAATCCATTGTGTCTTTGCTTCGTCGACTTTGCCGAATCATTTCCAGCCGACTAACAATCTTCTGCGCCGGTCGATTGCAGTACCGCAAACTAAAACGTGTCCATTAGTCCACCGAGTCTCTTGGTCTTCTTCGCACGTCAAGAGCAGAAAAAACCTAGAAAACCTTGTCGAATTACATCGCTTAGGGTTGTCGGAAAACGCAAATTCCGTAACGATATAATTTGTGCGTGCGAAAAGACTAAAATCATGAAATCTTGTCTTATAAAACCAAAAAAATAAACGAAATTGCTTTTGGCATGCAAACTTAAATTTAAAACATCATGCTTGCGTTGTTTACTGTTTTTTTTGTTATCACATTTAACAGGCTAACTGACAGACTAAACGAAATATATATTTTTTAAAGGACAGAGACGACCATTTATCGACACGAAAACTTGCGACTTATAAAAACTCAGGTTCCTGAGCTTATTTAAGTCCGTTATTGCAAAGGAATTTCACTGCTATATAAATACAAGAAAACACATTTATCAATTGCATGTAACATTTCAATCATGTGGTTGTTATAGTTTTAATTATTTTGATAAATGTGTCAGGCATGTTACAGTAACGAAAGCTAATTGAATTCCGCTTACATAGCAGCCGATTTATCGTGGTTGGCATTTTATTCGAATTTTGACAAAACAAATTGTATTTAACAAATGGAAGAATTGTTAAACCTATAGATTAGGCTTTTTTTCCAACTCTGGTTTTAGATGTGAAAATAAAACTGTCGCTTTCGAACTGCTTGTCGCCTGACGTGTTCGAAATAGGGGCAGGCGTATATGCAGGACTTCGTTTACTTAGCACAAAGCTGAATAGTTATCAAATCTTGATTGATGCGTATAACGGCATCTAGTTTTGTTACTGTTGCAATTTGCATTTTTTAATATTCTTGATGGCCGACAAATCGCACAGTGAATGCGATTTTACGCGCCTTGATAAAATAAGAGAACGTTGGGTTCACTTGTCAAGTGTACGAACCCTTTCAAAATGTGATGACTTTGATCTGCTATTCTGAATTTGATAGTTCAATGATGTCGTCGAATTTTGAGGCATGTGCTCGAATCGCTTTAGAAAAATAATTAATAACCTTAGCTGGCCGGAGACGCTTGTTGGGGCGTTCTTGTCTACGCTATAATAAGAATGTTGTTGGCAACTAACTCATGTAACTAAGAAAAGAAGTCGACCTTCACATCGGTCTTCGAAGGTTTGGTTCACACGCAAGTTTTTCGTTTTAAACACTGCCTTAAACTATGAATGCTACATCTTAAAGACATGGATTGTTTGTCGTCCGATATTATCTAAAAATATTTTTCCTCTTTATTAACTGTTCTCCAGAGTAAAAAAAGACGAACTTTAAAGAAAAGTCAACGTCTATTTAGTTGTCGTGTAACGTTCAGACAGTGATTCGCTGGCTGCCTGTGGTAAAAAGCGTATTTGCATTACAGCAGCCTATGCACAGTTTTTTGCCGGAAGTTTTGTTTGAGCGTCGCTTTGCCAGAGGGTGGAGGGTTTATGTTTGTGTCCAGCTTGTAAACCAGGGATGTTTGTTTTAAATAAAAACTTAACGACTGTGCGGAAGAACACACACAGCCTTTTTTGACAATTGTGATACAAACATAGATATTGTCTGCCGTGGTCCTTTGTTTTTCAATCCTCTTTTCTTAGGGCATTTACATCCAAACAACCCGCACTACGTCGCTTTCGCAGGTATCATTTAACCGTCTAAAAATGGTTTATATTACGTCTGTTTTGTTAAATGTATTAGATTGTCACTTACCTAAACTCTGAATTATTCCATGCCATTTTATTTGTTGTACCCGAAACCATACCTATTATGTCATTATTATTCACTTTTAAAATCGACTTATACAAATGCATACGTCGTGCTTACTTTTAAAAAAAATGTTTTTTCAAGCTGAAATAAAAAAAATTGTTCGGTCTGCAAAACCTACGAAAGTAGCATTCGCAGTTTAATTACCAGTGTAGGTAAATATATTCTCTTAATTCACTTTTACTCACGTGTTAACGCTTTTAATATTGTCTTCCAATCGCTAAGTAGCAACAGGGAAGTATATAAGAAAAATCGAGCTCTAAATATCCCCTAGAAAACGGTAGCAAATAATACTACGGTTTTCTTCGTAATCGATGCGAACAAGATGGATAACAACTATATTGGTACCTTTTTTCCTTCAGATAACATTGTTTACAATAAATACCCTTTTGGTATTCCGTAGAGCAAATATATATTTGTATCGTATATGTTATATCCAAACAAAACTCTTTTAAAACAGCCTTTTAGTAGTATACATTTTTCTAATTATTATAAACTTATAATTTGGTTGTCAAATGAATGCCACAATAGTTTACATATTAGTCGTTATCCCTTGTTATTGTATGATGGTTTAAAGCTCGTGGTTCTTGTATCAACCCAGGCTTTTATAAAGACATCGCGCAAAATAATTTTAATCATAACAGAAAGCCATTTTTTTATGTCGGAGCTTACTAACTGACTTGTTACAGCATGAGCGCGCTTTAAGCTATAAACAGAGCTTAAAACAATGCCGCCTATAAAAACAATGCCGCCTAGGATTTCCGTTACAAAGACCAATTTCGTTCTTACTCCAAAGCATATAAACTTCTTTTCATCATCATATACCCACGCTCAATCCTGCACATCCTTTCATTTGAATACGTTTCCTTATTATAGCTGAATTGTACGTTTGCTAAGTTTCCGCCAAAAAACGACGAACCGTCTTCCTTGCAAAAACATGTATTACGAAATAGGTTTTTTGCAGAACCCCGGGTGACGATTGTTCTATATAACTAGATCAACGAAACGTAATATTATTTTAAAAAAAGGTTTTTCTAGGTACATTAGATTATTCTTTGGAAGAACTTTGGTTTCAAGGAATTAAAGTAGCACTGTTTCGATTGTTGACAAATCCACTAAATGCAGACTTTCTCCTTTGCCACGGCGTCGCGTGTTGTTGCCTTATTATACTTACTCGAGGATGAAGCAAATTAGAACACTTTCATATTGCTCCACCTCCCTTAAGAAGGAAACAAGACAGTGTGCCCCAGTTATAGAAGCATTTGTCTAATCGAAATAGTCGCGCAGTATTCTCAGCACTCTTGCTAAGCCGCTATCGCATCATTTAGAGAAACTCGCACCACTCCCATTTATGAGGCTTCTTTTGCAATCGAGAAAGCGTTGAAAACAACCAATTAAAGCATCGGGTTGCGAGCGGTTTTTTTTTCTTTAAACAATGATTTAATGTAAGCAGTTATGGTATAAAACGGTGTTTCTTGAAAACGTCTCAATTGTCTAAGGTAAAACATTTCTTAAACTGATTCAATGTTCACGTCTACGAAACAAAGCTAAAAGACTATCCCCTGCCACGTATCAATAATAACAGTAACGTTACTATCACAACTTGAAATAAAAAAACTCTTGAACGGATTAAAATGCTGACCAAAGTCGGTTTTAATTGTTATAGTAATATGAGTTTTCGTATGCAACATTAATCTTGCGTCACGGTAAAATCGGGCGTCAAGGGTGTCAGAATTAAACTACAATTATGGTAGCACATTACGTTTAAATTTAAGCTGTCGTATAAAGCCTGGCGTTGTTCTTGTTCTCGGATATTTTTGAAATTGACGGTCTTTGTCAGAAGAGTAACGGCTCCAGTTTTTTTTGCAACAACAATAAAAAAAAATAATAATACTTTTTACGCTTTATTAAGGTCACAAAGACCAGAACTTTCAGCATTTTAATGTTTAACATGAATGGAGGAAATAACAGCGAAGTAATAGCGGCCATAGAAGGCCTTGTCCATAACGCGCGCGAGACAGTTTCCGCCACCCGGCCTCCAGGTTGCTAGATTACAAGCGCACGCCACTACGCTCGGCCCGTAGACCTTCAGTTGCTAACATCAATAAACGTCTGCAATACGTAGTCGAGAATAAGGTCAAATATATTTTTTGCATGGGTTCCAAGAACCCATTGCTGTTGTCTGTCTGTATCAAGGGTCTAAAATATGTATTTTATGAAGCATATTTCTACAAAAAGTCGGATGAAAATATTTTATTATTGTAAAGCAACATTTTCTTAACTTATTTGTTCATTTAAGCGATTACGCTTTCATGATCCAGACGATTTTGAGAATGGCTGAAAAAAAAAACTTTCCTAGGTGAGACAATAATAGATATTGCATTTAGTATCGCAATCACGATTCATTTGTTTCGGAGAAACATTTACGTCTACACTTTTAATCGTATAAGAAGAATCAAACTTTCGTATAATTTTCGCTCTCCCTAAAACCTGTATTTTGCCATTTGAATTTTCTTTTATTACTGTTGGAGATAGATACAACGAGCATGGCTGGGACTGAGGTTAACGGAGGTTCGAGAGCACGGTTGCTGGAGGGTAAGAGGGGAATTCGGGGTTTTCTCAGGTTCCACAATAGAGTTACACGATAAGTTAATCATGTTCTGCCTCAGGTCTTGATTCTCCACCTGACGTTTTTCGACAGCTCTCGTCAGTTCGCTGACGCATTCCTTGATAGACGGCGTTTCGTCTCCTTCAATATACTCGCTTTGAGACGATACAGTTCGACCTTTTCTCGTCGTCTTCTTCGGACACTCGGCCGGAACGGGCAGGACCTTCTTAGGAGTATTCGCCTTCGTTCTCCCCATTATCTCAAGGTAAATATGAAAAGGATTAGTAAAGGCTGAACACACACCGCACGTTTCCAGTCGATATTAGAAGTCCGTGATTTTTGCACACCTTGAGTTCGTTCAAACAAAACCCCATTAATCGACATTAAAACGACCCTTTACGAAAAGTGATTGGAATTCGTGTGAAAGCTTATTAAGAAGTTTATTCTGAATTTAATAGAACGGTTTTCTTCCACACCACTTCCCC
>JAPUBX010001328.1:0-42568 GCA_028672205.1 Proteocephalus fallax | reverse complement strand
TTTGAGTAAATTCACTCTTTGAATTAGTGTGGAGTCGTTGTAAAATAATCTTCCTGTACACGCTTTTAAAGCTGCTGACAATTACTTGACATCAAACCCCCATCTGGAAGTACACCGGCAAAGTACGTCAGCATCCTTTGCAATAATTAATAATAACTCGTTATGCGGTACTTTTTTTTTAAAGTTGCAAAAAACAATGCGAAAATTGCACTGTTTTAACGGAATCGTTCAACATTACTGAAGGGCAGGGAATATGAAAAAAACGTCAACGTTGATTTTGAAGACGGTGCTGCTGTCGTGCTTTCGATAGAACGAGACGAAGGCATAGATTCTACTCTCGCAAGCAACCAATTAGACACGCCGTGGATTTCAATTTCGAGATTAAAGAGGAATCCGTGGGGTAATAGGCTAACGGGGCATCTGGCGTAACTTCCATTCGCTGGGCTACCGCTTTAGCGATCTTTTTGCAAAGTTTCGACAGCAATCCCTTGTATATTTGGTAGTGTCAAACGAACTACAATTGCAGATTGGTCTGGCTTGTGTAGCGGTTCAATTCCTGTGTCAAACAACCCTGGGTGTCACTGCAGACGCAACCTGTAAATATTTTCTCAAATAAAATCTTGACAAACCTCATTAAGCCGGTCCATCCTCTAGTTGAGGAAACAAGATGATTTTGCATCTGATGCATGTATAACAATCAACAACAAGGAGGCAGATACTGTCATTTTTCTTTTGCTTAAACTCCGTATTCCCTTGAAACATAGAGACATCCTGACAATCAATTTTGGTCCCCTTGTTGACATCGATCAACAAGATCTTTAAAGTTTCACTCAAAAAGGTTCGAATGTGAAATCGACATCTATTTATTTATATACATTTTAGGTATGAATTGAGCATAATGTAGGTCTTCTCTGAGCACCTAAAACTTAGTAAACTCATTCGAAAAAACAGGCGTAAATTTGGTTTGATGTGAAGGAAATCGACTTAGGAGAGTTCGCACGGGGTGAAAATGAGTTCGTTGAGCCACAACCGCCCCCTCGAGTAAGAAAGCTGGGCATGAAGCGAGGGCTTCTAGAAGAGGAAAATATTAAAACAAACAAGGCAGTCTTACCCATCTTCAGTATGAACACTTTCGAGCATATGATGAAGAACTACGTGTATCTAAACTTGTCAATTGACAAGTTAAGGATATGATCAATGCTGCGATTTGAACAGAGTAGTAATGAAGTCTGAATTACCCATACCTCGTGAGCTTTTTAGGGCGACTGGCGCCGGAAGAGCATTTCTAAGATGGGAATACGAAAGGCGAGCTACATCTTTTCTATTGAGAAGAAGTTGAAGGACGGCACGGGAAGGGGTTTGTAGAAATCGAGCGCTTTAATTCCCGCGAGATTGTTTTGCCGAAGATAAAATTCTGCCCAGGTTGTTACCATCTAAAATCAAATGACAGTATTTATAAAAATGCTAATATATAGCGGTGAAAAAACACGGTTTACTGTAAATAACAGTCGGAGGGAATCAAGTTATTATAACAATTAATACATAATAGAAGTGAACGATATATAAAAAGATGATAGGGTAGTTATACTTTTGTGGAAGAGTTATAAGGATGTGAATCGCCTGGATGTTCGATAAGTCAGGGGTTACGAGAAGTTGAGTCTGAGACTGCTTCTTTACCTGGGTTTGCAACGCTGTCGCAAAATATGGCATGTCCTGGGAGGTTTCAGGCACTTATGACTGGTATTTCACCACAGTTTCGTCGAAAATAACCATCCTAGAACGGCGAATAAAGTGTGTTAACCAGACGAGTGAACTTTGCTTGAGAAAGGTTGGCGAAATATACACTCGTAATTTAGGTAAACTTACCACGGGTTACCATCTGTTTGATAAAAAAAGGTGTAACGCGAGTAAGGATGTCGATGTAGGGTCTCATCAGTTGGATTGAGATGGAGGCTCACCCGCAGCGGCTACGAAGGATTGACAAAGCGAACTGCATCATGTGTGAGAGATGGCGTTTGTTGTCGCAGAGGGTCGTAAACAAAATTATAAGGAATTCCGTACAATCGAAAGATATAATAATATAATGGACGTCAATAAGTTGGTAATGTCGTGCATCAAATACTTACGTATCCGAAACCGCGCGACGAACCTGCAAGGTAAAAGTATAACTGTGAAACGAAATAGGCTATTCCTTATTTAGAAGGAAGTCGATCTTCGTGGCAATTTAAAAATACATGGTCTTCTTTGAATCTCATTGATAAAGCAGAAACTATACATCTAAGAAACTTCGCGATGAAAGATAAACATATGGTGAATATATTTTAGTGTTTAAATACAGTTTATGATTATTATTCTTTTCATATTTTCTACATTTTTCCGAATAACCTTAGGAAATATTTTAAAAATATAAAGCCGGAAAATGAGTGGGACGTAGCAGATGTTTTCATTGGCGGATGTTTTCATAAGTTCACTATGGCGGTTAGGGCACTAAAGTTTAACAAATCGTTATGCCACACTGGGTTTTCGGAACCCCTACTAGATTTTTGCAGTAGCATGAAGAGATGAGATCTATCATCTAAGCCATTTAGACTGAACCTGCCACAGGTCCATCTCGCTTCTTCGTGATGGAAGGTGCCGAGGGTCCGTTTTTCCCCCAAGAGAAACTGTTCTTTATTTTCATGAATCCATTTTATTTTTAAAGGTGATGGCAAACAAACCAATTAAGTTCGAGTTTGTTAATGGTATGAAAAACTTCTTATTTCCAGACGTTTATTAATCGACAACATACGTATCCCAATCTATTCTCATTTTACTGCACATTTGCTTTGATACGGTCTGGATTACAAGACGTCTCTGTAACCCACGAACTAAGAAAGATGATCTCTTCGAGGTAAGCGACTGTTCAAAATAAGGCTGAAGAATTTCGATGTTGAGCTAGAGCTCGATCAAGCTTTTTTATAGCTTTTTTTATTGTTTGTCTTCGAGCATTCTAGGGTAGTATATCGGCGTTGCTGTGGCACGTGTCTTCGTCTACTTCTACTAACGCGTGATCCATTGATCTAATGCCTACCCTCAAGCTGGTCTCATAAATGTGCAATTACTTGAAGGAAATCAGTTAATCACTTTCAGAGACTTAGGGACTGTAACTCTTTTTGGGATTTACTCTTATATATCGCTTGCCTTCCCCATCAACGATTTTTATTGACCCAGTTAACCCGTTCTCTCGAAGAAGCTAGCCCTCCAGTGTTATTTTAGGTCTTCTATCACCTTAACAACACTGCACGCCGTCTCCTCGCATTTGACGCACCTAAACGTTTCGGTAGCACCTGATGAACCCCTATATATTAATAACCTGTTTGAGTATACCTCATACGTCTTAAATATCACCCTAAGTCGCCTCAACCCCAAATGTATAAATAAAAACGGTCGTACGCGTGTCGATTTGTTCACAATAGAAAGAGATAAAGATTTTAACATAAAGATAACACTGGAGAGTTGTTAGACGGAAACATGGCCAAGTCGACCTTATTTACAACTGATTGAATCCTTTTCGACGTGAAACCTTCTTGCAACAGTAGACGCACGCGATCACAATCAAAATAGCCCCAAGGATGCCACACACGACTCCCAGAAGTATTACTGTCAAGTTGATTCCGACTTTCTCGTCATATTGATCGCCGTTGTCGGTTGTGTTTTCGTCAACGTCTACTAGACAGGACAAGGTCGAATATATTGACAATTAATACCTGTCAATTAAACACTACTCATTTTCTGAATGCATCATCATAAACTCACCAATGGTCATTGTCTCCAAACGGCTGGTAATCATTTGCCCAACACCGTCTTTACCACTTCCAAGGTCATTTTCAGTTGCAATACCGATCGCATAAATAGTATTTGGCTTCAGCTCAGAGATCATGGTGGACGTAGACGTATTAGCAACTGGGCTTCCTCGTGTAAATTTAATAAAAGGACATTTTTAAGTATTATTTATGTTGAATACTTTAACGTGTTAAGCATACCAACAGACAAATATGTTGCTGGGGTTTAATTTCAGTACAATGTTAGACTACGACCAATATCGATTTCTATTAGATCACGGTTTGATGGTCAATATTGTGTTTTTCGCGGACTCGGCTCGTCTTTTGACAAACGCCACAACAGCAAGTTATCAGAATTTCCTGCATACAACTTAAAGAAATTTGTATCCGTATTTTTTAGGAATCTTTATGATATGCGACTTGAAACAAACCGCGCCTTTTTTTGCTTAAATAGTGTAAATTCTCCTGTTTTGGTTTGCTCAAGGATCATTTTACATCCTCTTTTGAACACGAAACATACATAAGTAGCATTAAATGCGTACGAAATTAAAAATGATGCAGAAGCAGGTTAACAAGTTATTACAACATCGAAATAGGAAGCACGGCATTCAAAAGAAAAAAAACCCTCTTGGCTCCCCTATCTACCTCTGCAAATGAATTATCTTGCGAAAAGGTCCATATTTGCATGTTTAACAAAGGCTCTTATAAACATACAATTGATCAATATTTCTGAAGACGGTACTTTTCATGCTATCGCCGTTTTTAAGTGTTGTGACACAAGTAAGTTTATCGAAAAAAAACGCATTTTAAACTAATAACTGTTCTCTCTATTTGCAGATTTTTTGATTAAAGTTATACGAGACAAGAGATATCGACAACCTTTGGTTCGGGCATCTAAAGAAGGCGGAGAAGACAAAGAATGTTTAAACGATTTTGTTTATTTTTTTTATTCAACGCAGTCAACCGGTAAAAGGTAGTAGTAGAAGCACGTGTTATGCCTTTTTTTATGTGAGCCTTAATTCGTATTTATAAATTTTGATTCTATTTTAATGATTTGGTTTATTCTTTTGAACCCCATTTTTGCTTAAAAACTTGTTTATTTCCGCTATATATCGCCACACTTTCTTAATGCAATCCTTTGAGTAAATTCACTCTTTGAATTAGTGTGGAGTCGTTGTAAAATAATCTTCCTGTACACGCTTTTAAAGCTGCTGACAATTACTTGACATCAAACCCCCATCTGGAAGTACACCGGCAAAGTACGTCAGCATCCTTTGCAATAATTAATAATAACTCGTTATGCGGTACTTTTTTTTTAAAGTTGCAAAAAACAATGCGAAAATTGCACTGTTTTAACGGAATCGTTCAACATTACTGAAGGGCAGGGAATATGAAAAAAACGTCAACGTTGATTTTGAAGACGGTGCTGCTGTCGTGCTTTCGATAGAACGAGACGAAGGCATAGATTCTACTCTCGCAAGCAACCAATTAGACACGCCGTGGATTTCAATTTCGAGATTAAAGAGGAATCCGTGGGGTAATAGGCTAACGGGGCATCTGGCGTAACTTCCATTCGCTGGGCTACCGCTTTAGCGATCTTTTTGCAAAGTTTCGACAGCAATCCCTTGTATATTTGGTAGTGTCAAACGAACTACAATTGCGGATTGGTCTGGCTTGTGTAGCGGTTCAATTCCTGTGTCAAACAACCCTGGGTGTCACTGCAGACGCAACCTGTAAATATTTTCTCAAATAAAATCTTGACAAACCTCATTAAGCCGGTCCATCCTCTAGTTGAGGAAACAAGATGATTTTGCATCTGATGCATGTATAACAATCACCAACAAGGAGGCAGATACTGTCATTTTTCTTTTGCTTAAACTCCGTATTCCCTTGAAACATAGAGACATCCTGACAATCAATTTTGGTCCCCTTGTTGACATCGATCAACAATATCTTTAAAGTTTCACTCAAAAAGGTTCGAATGTGAAATCGACATCTATTTATTTATATACATTTTAGGTATGAATTGAGCATAATGTAGGTCTTCTCTGAGCACCTAAAACTTAGTAAACTCATTCGAAAAAACAGGCGTAAATTTGGTTTGATGTGAAGGAAATCGACTTAGGAGAGTTCGCACGGGGTGAAAATGAGTTCGACATAATGAGCCACAACCGCCCCCTCGAGTAAGAAAGCTGGGCATGAAGCGAGGGCTTCTAGAAGAGGAAAATATTAAAACAAACAAGGCAGTCTTACCCATCTTCAGTATGAACACTTTCGAGCATATGATGAAGAACTACGTGTATCTAAACTTGTCAATTGACAAGTTAAGGATATGATCAATGCTGCGATTTGAACAGAGTAGTAATGAAGTCTGAATTACCCATACCTCGTGAGCTTTTTAGGGCGACTGGCGCCGGAAGAGCATTTCTAAGATGGGAATACGAAAGGCGAGCTACATCTTTTCTATTGAGAAGAAGTTGAAGGACGGCACGGGAAGGGGTTTGTAGAAATCGAGCGCTTTAATTCCCGCGAGATTGTTTTGCCGAAGATAAAATTCTGCCCAGGTTGTTACCATCTAAAATCAAATGACAGTATTTATAAAAATGCTAATATATAGCGGTGAAAAAACACGGTTTACTGTAAATAACAGTCGGAGGGAATCAAGTTATTATAACAATTAATACATAATAGAAGTGAACGATATATAAAAAGATGATAGGGTAGTTATACTTTTGTGGAAGAGTTATAAGGATGTGAATCGCCTGGATGTTCGATAAGTCAGGGGTTACGAGAAGTTGAGTCTGAGACTGCTTCTTTACCTGGGTTTGACACGCTGTCGCAAAATATGGCATGTCCTGGGAGGTTTCAGGCACTTATGACTGGTATTTCACCACAGTTTCGTCGAAAATAACCATCCTAGAACGGCGAATAAAGTGTGTTAACCAGACGAGTGAACTTTGCTTGAGAAAGGTTGGCGAAATATACACTCGTAATTTAGGTAAACTTACCACGGGTTACCATCTGTTTGATAAAAAAAGGTGTAACGCGAGTAAGGATGTCGATGTAGGGTCTCATCGGTTGGATCGAGATGGAGGCTCACCCGCAGCGGCTACGAAGGATTGAGAAAGCGAACTGCATCATGTGTGAGAGATGGCGTTTGTTGTCGCAGAGGGTCGTAAACAAAATTATAAGGAATTCCGTACAATCGAAAGATATAATAATATAATGGACGTCAATAAGTTGGTAATGTCGTGCATCAAATACTTACGTATCCGAAACCGCGCGACGAACCTGCAAGGTAAAAGTATAACTGTGAAACGAAATAGGCTATTCCTTATTTAGAAGGAAGTCGATCTTCGTGGCAATTTAAAAATAAATGGTCTTCTTTGAATCTCATTGATAAAGCAGAAACTATACATCTAAGAAACTTCGCGATGAAAGATAAACATATGGTGAATATATTTTAGTGTTTAAATACAGTTTATGATTATTATTCTTTTCATATTTTCTACATTTTTCCGAATAACCTTAGGAAATATTTTAAAAATATAAAGCCGGAAAATAAGTGGGACGTAGCAGATGTTTTCATTGGCGGATGTTTTCATAAGTTCACTATGGCGGTTAGGGCACTAAAGTTTAACAAATCGTTATGCTACACTGGGTTTTCGGAACCCCTACTAGATTTTTGCAGTAGCATGAAGAGATGAGATCTATCATCTAAGCCATTTAGACTGAACCTGCCACAGGTCCATCTCGCTTCTTCGTGATGGAAGGTGCCGAGGGTCCGTTTTTCCCCCAAGAGAAACTGTTCTTTATTTTCATGAATCCATTTTATTTTTAAAGGTGATGGCAAACAAACCAATTAAGTTCGAGTTTGTTAATGGTATGAAAAACTTCTTATTTCCAGACGTTTATTAATCGACAACATACGTATCCCAATCTATTCTCATTTTACTGCACATTTGCTTTGATACGGTCTGGATTACAAGACGTCTCTGTAACCCACGAACTAAGAAAGATGATCTCTTCGAGGTAAGCGACTGTTCAAAATAAGGCTGAAGAATTTCGATGTTGAGCTAGAGCTCGATCAAGCTTTTTTATAGCTTTTTTTATTGTTTGTCTTCGAGCATTCTAGGGTAGTATATCGGCGTTGCTGTGGCACGTGTCTTCGTCTACTTCTACTAACGCGTGATCCATTGATCTAATGCCTACCCTCAAGCTGGTCTCATAAATGTGCAATTACTTGAAGGAAATCAGTTAATCACTTTCAGAGACTTAGGGACTGTAACTCTTTTTGGGATTTACTCTTATATATCGCTTGCCTTCCCCATCAACGATTTTTATTGACCCAGTTAACCCGTTCTCTCGAAGAAGCTAGCCCTCCAGTGTTATTTTAGGTCTTCTATCACCTTAACAACACTGCACGCCGTCTCCTCGCATTTGACGCACCTAAACGTTTCGGTAGCACCTGATGAACCCCTATATATTAATAACCTGTTTGAGTATACCTCATACGTCTTAAATATCACCCTAAGTCGCCTCAACCCCAAATGTATAAATAAAAACGGTCGTACGCGTGTCGATTTGTTCACAATAGAAAGAGATAAAGATTTTAACATAAAGATAACACTGGAGAGTTGTTAGACGGAAACATGGCCAAGTCGACCTTATTTACAACTGATTGAATCCTTTTCGACGTGAAACCTTCTTGCAACAGTAGACGCACGCGATCACAATCAAAATAGCCCCAAGGATGCCACACACGACTCCCAGAAGTATTACTGTCAAGTTGATTCCGACTTTCTCGTCATATTGATCGCCGTTGTCGGTTGTGTTTTCGTCAACGTCTACTAGACAGGACAAGGTCGAATATATTGACAATTAATACCTGTCAATTAAACACTACTCATTTTCTGAATGCATCATCATAAACTCACCAATGGTTATTGTCTCCAAACGGCTGGTAATCATTTGCCCAACACCGTCTTTACCACTTCCAAGGTCATTTTCAGTTGCAATACCGATCGCATAAATAGTATTTGGCTTCAGCTCAGAGATCATGGTGGACGTAGACGTATTAGCAACTGGGCTTCCTCGTGTAAATTTAATAAAAGGACATTTTTAAGTATTATTTATGTTGAATACTTTAACGTGTTAAGCATACCAACAGACAAATATGTTGCTGGGGTTTAATTTCAGGACAATGTTAGACTACGACCAATATCGATTTCTATTAGATCACGGTTTGATGGTCAATATTGTGTTTTTCGCGGACTCGGCTCGTCTTTTGACAAACGCCACAACAGCAAGTTATCAGAATTTCCTGCATACAACTTAAAGAAATTTGTATCCGTATTTTTTAGGAATCTTTATGATATGCGACTTGAAACAAACCGCGCCTTTTTTTGCTTAAATAGTGTAAATTCTCCTGTTTTGGTTTGCTCAAGGATCATTTTACATCCTCTTTTGAACACGAAACATACATAAGTAGCATTAAATGCGTACGCAATTAAAAATGATGCAGAAGCAGGTTAACAAGTTATTACAACATCGAAATAGGAAGCACGGCATTCAAAAGAAAAAAAACCCTCTTGGCTCCCCTATCTACCTCTGCAAATGAATTATCTTGCGAAAAGGTCCATATTTGCATGTTTAACAAAGGCTCTTATAAACATACAATTGATCAATATTTCTGAAGACGGTACTTTTCATGCTATCGCCGTTTTTAAGTGTTGTGACACAAGTAAGTTTATCGAAAAAAAACGCATTTTAAACTAATAACTGTTCTCTTTATTTGCAGATTTTTTGATTAAAGTTATACGAGACAAGAGATATCGACAACCTTTGGTTCGGGCATCTAAAGAAGGCGGAGAAGACAAAGAATGTTTAAACGATTTTGTTTATTTTTTTTATTCAACGCAGTCAACCGGTAAAAGGTAGTAGTAGAAGCACGTGTTATGCCTTTTTTTATGTGAGCCTTAATTCGTATTTATAAATTTTGATTCTATTTTAATGATTTGGTTTATTCTTTTGAACCCCATTTTTGCTTAAAAACTTGTTTATTTCCGCTATATATCGCCACACTTTCTTAATGCAATCCTTTGAGTAAATTCACTCTTTGAATTAGTGTGGAGTCGTTGTAAAATAATCTTCCTGTACACGCTTTTAAAGCTGCTGACAATTACTTGACATCAAACCCCCATCTGGAAGTACACCGGCAAAGTACGTCAGCATCCTTTGCAATAATTAATAATAACTCGTTATGCGGTACTTTTTTTTTAAAGTTGCAAAAAACAATGCGAAAATAGCACTGTTTCAACGGAATCGTTCAACATAACTGAAGGGCAGGGAATATGAAAAAAACGTCAACGTTGATTTTGAAGACGGTGCTGCTGTCGTGCTTTCGATAAAGCGAGACGAAGCAACCGATTCTACTCTCGTACACAACCAATAAAAAACGCTGGAGATTTCAATTTTATTTTTCAAGATGTTTTATAGGGAAAACGGTTCATCTGGCGTCACTTTAATAAGCGGGGCTACAAATTCAGTCTTTTTTAGTGAATTTTGGTAGTTCCGAATTAACGCTAATTGCAGATTTGTCTGGCTTGTGTAGCGGTTCAATTTCTGTGTCAAACAACTTTGGGTGTCACTTCGGACGCAAACCGTAAATATATTCTCAACAGAAATCCTGACAAACCTAATGAAGTCGATTTATCGTCTAGTGGGGAAATAAGACTATTTTGAGGCTGATGCATGCATAATAATCTGAACGCTAGCATTATTTTTTCGTTTCCCAAGTACGCGTGGTTACCCTTCAACTACATGGAAGTAGATACTGCTGTCATTTATCATTTGCTCAAATTCCGTATTCTCTCAAGTTTAAATCAAACAAGTTCGAATAAAAAAATCGTAATTTATTTATTTATATACATTTTAGATGGTCCATGAGGTATGGATTGAGCATAATACAGTCCTTCTCGGGTCACCTAGAACTTAGTTATTTCCGACTCGGCGTGAAGCGATATCCAAAAAACAGAGCTGTCTAACCCATCTTCAATATGAACATTTCCAGAAAATTTGTACTGAAACCTTTTTTTATCTAAACTTGTCAATTAACACGTTTAGGATATGATCAACGCAGCGATTTGAAGAGAGTAGAAATTAAGTCAAAATAACCTGAAGTGTACCTTGCGACCTTAACCGACATTTCTTTAAAATTTAACTGTTTAGCGATGCTTTAAGTTTGAAAAAGAGATTATAATAAAAAAAACAATATACAGAAGAAGAAAAGAAGGAGAATACATGAGGCAGAGGGTGAGCAAGATGAGTAGGATAGACCACGTGTTGGAAAAAGGAAAATTCCATTACGACTGAGGGGATAATGATAATAAAGAGGATAAGGAAGAATGAAGAGGAAGAGGAAACAAAGAGAAAAACCGCGATGATTATTCAGAATAGGAAGAGGATCTGAGAAACGACGGGAAGGTAACGAAGAAGAATGCTTCAGGTACTTATATGGAATATATTGAGCGTGGTTGAGATGTAGAATATTAAAGCTAAACAACATTTGTAGCCTAAGTGTTTGTTTCTCTTCAAATTTACAGTTTTGCAGGAAAAACGATTCTGCAAGTCTTTCTTTACGGATTTGTGCTTAAGGACACTCAAAGTATAGGTATTGCTTCGGTCTGTGTTTAATAATCGCTTATCGTATTTAAAATAACCCCTTCCATAAACTATTTCAAGTTTACCCAACTGTAAATCTCTTCGACCAATGCGTCGGCTATACCTTTCAATACCCACAGGAACGGCGGCATGTCGAAATTTGGCAAGCCCTTGTCGTAATACTGCTTTATGCTTCGTCCAGTTTAATAATTTTTACGCGAAACCAGAAGCAAACAACTCGGTAATTTGCTCCAGAATGTTTTAACAAACAAAATGTGCTGGTCGTTAACTAGGACCATCGCGGATGCAATTTCGCGCGCTTTTTGAGTGAAGGCCCTAAACGACAAAACACACTGTGGACAAAACGCAGTTTAAAGCGGCTGACAGCGAAACGTATAGCCGGAAATTCAGAAGAGTTATTGCAACCAACAAACTTTTCGCGAGCGAATCGCTCCCACGAGGAGAGCAAACAAACGCCCTCGATCCCGTGCCGCCCACAAACGAATATTTCAATGCCAGATGACGAAGCAGCTTCGTTGTTGCCATGGGGTCGTTAATGGCGGTGTCTGAGTAACGCGTCACGTATTAAGGTCAACACTCGTTACAGTTGGCCACACGGCGTCATGGTAACGGCCAACCGTTAATTGAATAAACCTTGCCTGGTACCACGAAAAATTACTGAACATTGATATTTCTGTCTTTGTGTTTATTTCATTCATTTAGTTGATTTTATTTCAAGCAATTACAATATCAGCTAGAGTTTGTGAAAAGGATTGTCTTAACATCCTATTATGTAGTTGTTAAATTAATTATATACAACGAAAATACACAAATAAACTCACGCATATTTATGTTTGTAAGCGTCTGCATTTATTTCAGGAGAAAGAGGAACCACATGAGTGGTAGAGGATCAAATAGTAACGGGATCGATAGGCAATGGTCGATGGGAATGAACAGGGGTGGAAGGTGTCGACTCTTTTTCAGGAGCAGGGGTGACGCGCATCGGCTCTCTTTTAATAGCCGAGGTAGGGAAACGACTTCACATAGTTGGTCACTCTTTGAAAAGGTTTCGTCGTCGACATTCTAGATTAAACGGCCCGTCCAGGCAGGATATTCATCTCTCTGCAAGCCAAAGGTTTCGACATAATCTCGACGTAAAACACAGAGCAGAATCGCAGGTCACAGCACGAGGGTGGAAGAAGTCTCGGATTCAGCATTGCTCAGGTCCAATTAAAACAAAAAGCCGTTTATCGATATTAAAACGACAATTACAAAAAGCGATTCCAATTTTTTTAGAAAGTTTATTAAAAGTTGTCCTAATAATTAAATTAGATGGTTTTTGTCTACACTTCCTCCATCTCAGACAAGACTCAACCTGCCTTAGCCGATAACTCTTCGCCGGAACCTTCCCCCTGCGGGGTTTCCTGGTATCTCGCGGCTTCGGCTTTCACAAAGTTCTCGGATTCGTTGGTGGAAAAGCATGAATTGGAATAGTAAGACAAAATAAAAGTATCCGTTTTGTTGTGTGCTTTATTTACTCGATCCATATGCCAGGGCCCTACCTCATCTTTCACTCTACACCCCGCCCTCGTCGCTATCCTTTCTCGTAATCAGAAAATCGTAAAGGTTTGCTGGTATTACGCTCTTTTCGCCCAAGCAGACTGTTAAAAACCGTTACATCATTTCGATGGAGCGTTTGTTGTACACCGTTGTCAATTCTTACGACGACGGTTTCGGGTCCCGGGGTATCAATGAACTTTAAGGATCCTATCAACCGGTTGTCAAGTTTAGTTTTGCGCGCGCGATTCATAATCAGGACCGACTGGCCTCGGTGAAGGTCCAATAACTCGGCTTCGAATATTCCGTTCTTTGTCCGATCAGGCCTCCGGTACCTCCCTTGGTTTACGCACTCTGTCCCGAAGCGATATCTCTTCGACTTACTGGATCCCTGTCCGTGGTGGTCTTGGCTTCGACCCATTTTGTGAAGAGGTCCAGCATCGTGTCTATGTACCATTTTGTGCAATCGAGGTCCAATATCTGCAACGTGATTTCCCATTCCAAGAACTGGTTAGGCTCTCGTAGTTCGAGGGGGCAAAGAGGTATCTTTATTCTTCGCGAGGCAGTTGTTTGGCATCTGCGGCATTCGTGGACGTGTCTCTGAGTGCCCTAGAGTGTAGATGTCCCGTAGATTCGAGTTATTTTTCTTTTGAGGTTCTTTCTTCTTATTTTCACCAGGTTTGCTTGTTCGCTAAGCTCCTTGACGGATTCCCTCGTTATGCGGCTGAGTACAGCGACTGTCAACAAGGTAAGTCTTTCTTCCTCGGACAGTGTACTAGGCCGGCGAAGTTTGTTCGACTGCATCGTCCCCTTTGCGTCTTGTCCTCGTCCGGCACCCTTGATAGCGCGTCGGCGACAACGTTCAACTTTCCGCTTGGACTTTCTCTGATCTATGCAGTTACACTAGGGGGTTGTGGTCCGTGACCACCGAATAACTTTGTCCCGTGTACGTAATTTTCGAACGTTTTTATGGCCCACACTATCGCGATACACTCGCGCTTGGTCGCGGAGTAATTTCGGTCTTCTACGTTAAGTGTTCGCCAAGCGAAACGAACCGCAACGAAGGCTATCTTCCTTACTTGCTCGAGCACGGCCCCAAAGGCTGTATCGTAAACTCTAGTTTGAAATCCGTGAGGGAGTTTTTGGGTAGGCTACTGACGATTAGCTTGAGCTATTCGAACGCTTTCTGTTGCTCCTTCCCTATTATCTTCTGCACAAATCGTTTGAAAATATACAAAATAAAGAAGCCTTTCTTCAAATTCTCGTCTTATCCATAAACAATTTCGTAATTTCTAACAATCTTCGGCCTCATTGAGTTTTTTTAAAATTTCAGCGTATATTCCTATTTATTTTTGTAATCAATTATTGAATCAAGGAAAATTTAAATCTGATTTCTTTAAGATTTGCAAGGGTTCCGCGGTTTCTTAATGCGTTCATATAATTATCAATCAGCTGCTATTGCGTTTACTGTCAACGGATTGCGATTTAACACATTTTCGATGTTATTGATATTGACTATATGTTGTTTTTTTACAAAAATATATAGGTAAACGACAACCTAGATGACATTTTATTAACTGTGAACATAATTTGTAGAAGTTATCACTTATCGAAATTATAGGGCTCCCTAGTTGCCGTATTAAACGCACTTGAATTATTGTCTGTGAAGCTCGCACGTTTTCGCGTTTTTCATTTATTTTATTTAAATTTATTGATATAATAACTATGATTCGGGTTCGAGGTGTCTGAAACGAAACAACCATTTAACATAAAATAGCAGTTACTTGACGAACCATTAGGGTTTTGATGATTTGATTCGCCGCCGGAGGTTCATGTTTTGTCCTCTTTGCGTTTATTTTCCCACCTGGCGTTCTGTTGGACATAAATAAAAGGCAAGCATGCGGTTGATTGTTGTGGTGTCGTTTAAGTTTTTAAGCATACCAACGGACATGTATGTTGCTAAGGTATAATTTTAACACAATGTTAGAATAGGACCCAATATCGATTTTCATTGGATCACGGTATGTTGGTCGATATGGTGTTTTCGCATACTCAGCAAGTTTGTTGCCAAACGCCACTAGAGCAAGTAATAAGAATTGTCTCCATACTAATTGAAAAAAGTTGTATCCGTATTTTTCGGAATCTTTTTTGCTTAAATGGTCGTAATTCTCTTCAATTGGTTTGCTTAAAGATCATTTTACATCCAGTTTGGAAAACGAAACATGCATTAGTATCATTTAATGGGCACGCAATTAAGAATTTCGCGTAAGCAGGTAAACAAGTTACGACAACATCAAAATAGGAAGCACGGCATTCAAAGAGTTAAAACCTTCTATACTCCCCTATCTACTTCTGCAAATGAATTATCCTGCGAAAAGGTCGATATTTGCATATTTAACAAAGGCTCTAATAAACAAACAATTGACCAACATTTCAAAGGATTGTACTTTTCATGCTCTCGACGTTTACACGTACTGTAGCACATGTAAGTTAATCCGAAAATATGTATTTTTAACAAATAACTGTTCATTTTCATAGCATATTTTTTAATTAAAGTAACACGAAGCAAGAGACAACCAAGGTTTTTGCATTTTAGGTAGGCGGGTAAGACCAATAACATGGCGGTCTTGCCTTCGACCCATTTTGTGAAGAGGTCCAGCATCGTGACTATGTACCATTTTGTTTCATCGGTGTCAGAAATCGTCCGAGTGATGTCCCATTCCAAGAACTGGTTAGGCTCTCGTAGTTCGAGGTGGCAAAGAGGTATCTTTTTTGTTCGCGAGGCAGTTGCTTGGCATCTGCGGCCTTCCTGGACGTGTCTCTGAGTGCCCTTGAGTGTAGATGTCCCGTAGATTCGACTTATTTTTCTCTTGAGGTTCTTTCTTCTTATTTTCACCAGGTTTGCTTGTTCGCTAAGCTCCTTGACGGATTCACTCTGTATGCGGCTGAGTACAGCGACGGCAACATGGTAAGGCATTCTTTCTCGGACAGTGCGCTAGGCCGGCGAAAATGGGGTTTGCGTCTTGTTTATTAAGGAGTTCCGGTGTCTGTTCTACTGCACCGCCCTCTTTGCGTCTTTTTCTCGTCCAGCATCCTGGATAGCGCGTCGGCGACAACGTTCAACGTTATCGCTCGGTGTTGCAGCACGAAATCGTGGCGCTGGATGGCAATCAGCGACCGTGCTATCCGGTAATGGACGTCCTCTGATCTGTGCAGGTACACTAGGGGGCTGTGGTCCGAGTTTATGAATATGCAACTGACGATTAGCTTGAGCTTTTCGAAAGCTTTCTGTGGCTCCTTCCCTATTTCGAACAACGTTATCTTCTTCACCAATAGGTTGAGAGGTTCGGCTATCTCGGATAGCCTCCTGATGTTCTCAGAATAGTACGTTTCGAAACCGAGGAATCAAGGGATGTCTCGGACGTTCGCAAGTTTTCCGTATTTGAGTACTACGGCTGCTGATTCGGGAATCGGCTGTTCGGAACCACTTGCATTGTTCGGCAGTAGAGAGTACGAACGTATCCCTATAATTATCAACGAGGTTCTGGACATCCTTTGTGGTTCCTGTGATCTCGACGGGTTCAGAGTTTACTCGGTATGTTTCGTTGAAAATGATTCTCTGCGTCTAACAGTTTAAGAGTGAGCCTTCCATGTTGAGGAAGTCTTGCCCTAAGATTAGGTCGGCATTTACGTTGTGTGTCAATACGAAGTCCCACATGTACCGCCCTTTTTTGTGCGCGAAGTTAATTGTGGCGACTTCCGAACTCTTCTGCTGAGCCCCGGTAAGCCCTCGTGAGGCTGATGCGGCTCGCGTGTCGACTTACGTAATAAACGGGTATGGAAAAACGAGGGAACTTACGCGGTCTGGATTCAAATCTTTCGTGCAGAAGCGCTAAACGTGGCCCCGTTTGTTGCAAGTGTAGCATATTTGGTCCGCTGCAGACTACTGGTCTCTCCGAGGTCTTTTTTGGAGAAATCTTGGCCTGCTTAACTCCGTTATGCGGGAAATCGAGAGAGCAGTCGTTGTTCTGAGCCCTTCTTTGCGTTGGGTTTCTTTTCGAAGATATCTTCGAGCGCTATCTCCAGTTCAGTAAGGTCGGTGGGCGGATCCAAGAGGAGACGGGAACGAAAGCCTGGGAAATCTCCGTCAGGGAGGGGGGGTTACCACTATCATGTTATCTCGTATTACACCTAGTTTCATCAGCTTTCAGACGTGTGCTTGTGCCTGGACGACGAAGAGGACGGAAGTATCATTCACGCTTTGGCTTAAAGAGAGGCACTCGGTGAAACTATTTATTTCAGTTGCTTCCGTGGATTCAACGAAACCTCTGACAGATATTTCGAAGGGGGATACCCATTTGTGGGACGCCTTTCCATAGAAGAAGGAGTGTTGCGTCTATTCAACTCGCAATCATTTCTTTCAGTTGCGTTTCGCCATACCGAGGGTTGTTGTCTTCTGTCACGAATCGAAAAAGTTCGCTGTTGAGGTTTTCAACAGTAAGGGTGGGGGCAGCCAGATTCGAGCCCTTTTAACAGGTGAAGTTCCTCCCGCTAGTGCTGTCACCACTGTAAGCGTAGATAGAGGAACGACATGAGTGGCAGAGGAAAGAGTATGGTCGAGAGGAATAAACAGGGGTGGAAGGTGTCCGGTCTTGTTCAGGAGCAGAGGTAACGGGCATCGGCTCTCTTTCCATAGCCGAGGTAGAGATAACAGATGGCTAGTCTTTATTAAGAAGCGCGGACACTGAAATCGCCAGTTGGGAACTTACTTCACAAAGTTGGTCCATCTTTGACGGGGTTTCGTCGTCGTCCTTATTAACAGTCTGGGAGGGAGACGGTCTACGTTCACTAGTGAACATTCTGGATGAAACGGCTTTTCTGAGCAGGTTATACTTCTCTTTGCGAGCCAAATGTTTCGTCATAATGTCGAGGAAAAACACATAGCAGAATGGCAGGTCACCGTTCACGGCACGAGGATAGAAGGAGTCCCAGTTAATTAAATTAGATGTTTTTCCCTGCAAGGTTGTTAAGCAATAAGATAAAATAAAAGCAATTTACAATCCAATAAAGTATGAAGTCTCATAGATATGTTTTTGTTTAAAAAAACATTTGGGAAAATCGCTATTAAGAAGTTATTATGGTTTTATCTGGTCATTGAATGACAACTTTTATGCGTTCGCACATATTGATATAAAAAAAATTTATTAGTAAAACTTCAAATCTGTCAAAAGAAAAAAAATACAACAAATATGATCAGTACTACACAATTACATATAAACTGGGTGATAGCGAACGATTCAAATTTAAAACTTTTTTTAATCTAGTAGAAGACTTTATTTCGGAATGGTCTAATATGCAGCACGAAGCGACTACTTGGCATCTTTAAGAGACGAACGACAGAAACAAAACGACAACTTAGCAGCCCGAAGAGACGAGCGACAGTCCCAAATAGACTACAAAGTCCAAAAACACGAAACAGGATAAAATAGACGATGATACAAATTACTAGGCATCCCGAAGAGACAACACGCGGTCCCAAAACGACTTATTCGCATCCCGAAGAGACGAGCCAGAGGCCAAAATTGACTACTTTGAAGTCTAAAGAGACGACACGAATGCCCGAAAAATGGCATAGTTAGTTACCTAGTAGCAATAATTATTTCGTGCAGGATTCTGTTTACTTGTGAGTTTTCAGTAAAGTGCATTTATTAACAGCATGTCAACTTACGAAGAGCAGTCATATCTACTAATATTCGTCAAATTTAGCCAATGCCTATCCTATTCTATTGATATTCCTTCTTCCTACACAGGACTTTGTGGCAGCCTTTTTACTAAGAAATCAAGTAAGTAATTTATGTGTTAACTTTTTAATCCGTAAAGCAAAACATTAAGCTTTCTAATTGCTGATATACCAAAGAAAACAATACAATTTATTGGAAATGAATATGTTTGAACAATGTTTTTTTATAGAATAAATCATGCGGTTGTATTTGTGGTATTTTTTCCGACGTCAACGACGACGGCGCCTACGAGACACTCGAGAGAATCCGGACAACCGGCAATATTGTGCCACTGAAATCGCTTCAAATCGACCTGCAAAGAATCACAACACAAAAGTAAAAAGTTGAAAGCTTTTTCTGCGTATGGATTAAATTAACGAAGAAACAAAGTCAGTGACAACAACGCATTTGCAACGGCAACGCAACATTGTAAAACGTTCAACAAAATGGAAGTAGATAAAACTTCCCCTCACCTCCTTGTCGACCTTTTTACCGGTTGTGCCTGCGACGAATTCGTCAATTTGTGAATACCTCTCAGTACATTCTTTAAAGTGAATAAGAAGAAATTGACCCTCGCAAATACTATAAATAATATTAATTTCTATCAAGACATACCGAAGGCGAGCAGACGATTCTGGTAGACAACGAGGCTAACCCAGTTGGTGTTACAAAACATCTTTATTGGGTTAAGGTCAGTCCACTGGCCGAAGTCGCCGATTGCTAGCGGGATCGTAAGCATCTCCACAGAGTCGACGAAATCACCGCCCACAACGAGAATGCGCCCATTGAAGAGAGCCATTCCGTGGTTGCCGCGCTCTTCATGCATCGGCGCTAATTCAGTCCACCGTTGCGCATCTCCGTCCCCCCCAAGACTCAGCACCGAAACGTCAGATAAGAAATCTCCATCAACCCCCCAGTCAAGAGGAGATGCGGTGCGTTGGGCAGAATTGCGTCGCCTCGAGACAAAACAATTGCTGCTGCATGGCAGCGTCCTCGCTGCAGTGGTGGAAGCGGTCTCCAGGATGGACTTAAGGCGAAAGAGAAGAAGAAAAAGACGGTGACACAGCACGAGAACAACATCGCATTGGCCCTTAAATAAGTCACCTTCCTTCCACCCAGCGCACGCAGCTCGACAAAAAAACGTCCCTGTCTTCTTCCTCTTTTATCCACCCGCCACAGACGAACAGCTCGTTTGCAGACGCGGAAACAGCTGAATAACAGCGACGGGTCTCGAGTTGTGGTGCCTCTGTGACGCGTCCCGTCCCGCCATCGATCACCGTCACTAGTGTGGACGCAACGCGGCCATATTCTCCACCAATGCAGTAGACGTTGCCTGAAAAACCCAAAAGCACAGCGATGTGACCATTGTTGTTGTCGAGAGCAAAACGTAAAGTTCGCGACAGACGACTAACCGTTGAGACTAGCAACGCAGCTCCCCCAGAGAAACGGGAAACGAACGTCAATCTGCCCGTCTTCCTCGAACTGCGGCAAAGTCGTCAGACACCCGGTTTTACGGTCTCTGTCTTTCGCCTCGCCGAAGACAAGGAGGCGTTTCTTCGTGTTCCTAACTGACAAAAAGTGTTTCCTGAAAGCCAAAACAATGTTGCGTGTCTAGATACCAGATCAACCAACATAATTGTTACCGCTGAAAACTAACTCGCAATCCGGATTGTGTCTGAAATGCCAGAATCCACTTATAAACTCATCGACTACTCTTTGGGACAAATCGGCAACCTCGATACAGCCAATTAGTTCCGTAAAAGCGGCAAAGAGTTCCTCATTCGTCTTCAAGTTCTTCTTGTTGTTGTCCCCCCATGCACAGATTAGACGAAAAAGTTCGTCTGCCTTCGAAGGTGACGCCTTGATGAAACTTACGACCTTGTCTAAGTCGAAATGTTCACGATTTGCGTTCACCGTGAAGCCTCGCTCGACCTATGGGAAGTTGAGAGATATTTTAGCGTTCGCCTATTGGCTCGCCTACACCAAGATTCACCCGATTGTAGGGTGTCGAGTAGACGAATTGCAGGCCGCTTTTAATTCGTAACTGCAAAAATTATCCATTGGTTTTGATTGCATTGGGTGAAATCAATCGTTTCGTAATATGAAGGTGACACAACCGGTTTATTCAATTAAAATGATAATGATACCATCAATTCCGTTTTATGTGGAATTAAGTCAATTAAGTAAAAAAATATACCAATTACTTTCGCGCCTGAAAGACACAAATTATGCATCGCAGAATCACAGGGTGAAAATTGCATTGAATTGCACAAAAAATAAACATTAAATTCATTTTTTAATAAACAAAGACCTTTTGTTATGCAGATATTCGTGTCGTACTTCTTAAAAAAAAGAACATTAAAAGGGATTTCCTATGCATAAATTTCAAACCATTGCATAAAGGAAGACTGTTAGTTTTCTTTAAAAATTCGCTACGATAATATCTATTTTTTTACGACAATTCTACATTTTTTGAATGCTTTTCTGCAGTTCAATAAACCGTATTTCTTATTATCTGCAATTCACTGAAGCCGTTGTGGGTTCCAACAAACCACGTTTCAAGGTCAACGCGTGATTGTTGCACCACGACGAAATGAAATGTAGTTGTGAATGGAGATGCGAGTGTGACGTTAATGCGTCATTGCGTTCAATAGATAAAGCAGTACGAAAATTGCACCGCCGTTTAAGTGACAGTCTTCCAAGTGTTATTGAATCTATATTTTTTATAAAAACGTGGATTAAGAAGTAGCAATGCAAACTTATCTTATAATGGTCGTTTTTCAATAAATAACGAACCCATTACAAATATTTTATTTATCGAGCGCGGTAAGGGTGTAGAAAAACTAAGCCACACAACACTGGCAACATTGTTAATGGCCTATATTTCTATTCACAGTTTTGTAGGAAGAAGAAGCATAAGTAAATAAGGAGTAGGAAGATATAAATTAGAAAAAGAGGAAGAATATAAAGTATGCCATCCAGGATTGATAAAGCTAGTTATGAAGGAAACGTCGAAGAAGAAGAAGAAGAAGAAGAAGAACGAGTAGGAGAAGATAAGAAAAGTTAAGAACGATAAGAAGAGTAAGCTAAAGTAGGAAAAGAAGTACAAGAAAGAAAAACATTGTTAACAAAAACATTACAGCAATTAAAATAAGTGCAGGAAGGGATGAAGAACAAAATGAGGATGAATAGGATAATTTTCAACACCGTACCGTATTGTTCTGGTTTACACTGCTGCGAATTATTCGGTAGCACATAGGGTGTGTTGGTCCCCGATAGCATATTTCAAGGTCATAGTGGCACTAAGATGCATTGCAATGAATTTGTGCCAGCGCCCATACTTATGAGTGATTCAACACGCTCGTTTAAATCTTATTGATGTGTATGGTCTTCGAAAAATATGATAGGCGAACCAGAATGGTTTTTTAGCAAGACGTTTTTCAATTAAAAAAAAACATTATATTCGTTTTAAATGAGTTAAATAACTAAAATCAGTTCCTCTCAAAAGTCAAAACTTTATGAAGTAAACAACGATGTGAACCTGTCATTATCTGTTAAGGACTATCGGCATTATAGGCTTAATAATGCGAGACTTCTAAAACGACTGTTTGACGAGACCTAGAAGAAGCACCCTCATTTGACTCCAATAGATTAATCTTTTTGTATGCCTCTCAACGTAACCTTTGTCTAGTTAAAAAAGTTAGAAGTGACGTTGAAATAACTTCATCTTTGGACAACACAATTTGTTTAGTTTAAAAGTGACGATTAAATTCGGAGAGATTAGAGATTATGCCGTTCAGCCATTGGCTCACCTCGATCGTTAGATCGCAGTCGCTTTCGCTGCTTCTGATTGCGTCGAGGTCGCAGTCACTTTCGCTACTTCTGAGTACGTCGAGGTCGCAATAAGGGACATATGAATTTGTAGTCGGGACAGTTTTTTCAGAAGCCATGCCAAGTTATTTAGTCGTAGAATGTTGAGAACTACAACATTTGACGCATTTTATACCGTTTTTGGGGTTCGTGAGTCGGGTTGTAGTGCTTAGGTGCGCGCGTACACTTCTATGCAACGAATCAGCTCCGAAAATGGCTGCTGTGTTCGCTGTTACATTTCCGAAGTTGATCAAATCGGTTAACGCATTAGTAACGCAGACCAATTAACGTTTAAATTGGTTTACCAGCAATACAGAAATAATTTCGCAGATTTAATAGGATGATGAGAATTTATCTGTTTGAATCTGAGTCCAAGTAAATAAGATTAACCGAGACGTCATCAGTCTGCGTCTAAGCTGTTTAGCTAATTGAATAGCTGCAAATGAAAAGAGAAAGCTGGTCTGTCACAAATTACACAAGGAAATTCCGATTAAATTAGTTGCTTCGACTTGTTTTAAATATAAAGAAATCCTTCCTTTAACACAATAACGGAAATGTAAGTTGTCTGACTCTACAACCCAGTAATAAGTTAAGAAGTAACGTAGGGAGAATCGATGGAATAATTTCTTAAAGCTTATTAAGATTGCATTGATACGGCATTCGTAAAATGAATCAGCAACGCGTCAGGCTTAACTTAATCAATTGCGAGAAACATCCCGTTGTTTGACTTACCGAGACTGGCGTCACACAGTTAAAATAATTTAAATCGCCTTTCAAACCGTCTATTTTATAAGCAAGACCATCTGGCGTAGATAACAGATTGGCTGGATTGTTGGGCGTTGAGCGCCGCTTTTAATTCGCAACTGCCAAAATTAACGATCGGTTCTATTGAATCGGGCTGAAATCAATCGTTTCGTTTATAGGTTATGGCGTGATTGTAGTACCACTACGATATAAAACGCACGCTTGTGTGTGAAACTGGCAATGGTGTAGTTAATGTGCCATCGTGTAATTGAATTTAATAGTTCAGCCAGTCAGTAGATTGCCAGCAACATTCTCCCTAGGTTCACTAAGTTTACATTTGATTTAAAACGGGGATTCAGAAGAATTAATCAATATGGAATCAAGAGATTGTCTCTTTAAAAAGAAAGATAAACAGCAAACAAAAGATTAAGGCTTTCTCTTTACGAAAATGTCTTTCCCATCTTTCATAACCCACTATAGAGGACGTTCTCTAAAAGAGCATGAATATATCTTCTTCTTTCTTGGAGTTCATATATCCACTGCGTCAGTTAATGTAGGGAGACACGATATTGGTGTGAAAATATAACCTTGATTTATGCAGGGCAACTTCAAACAGGCAAATGTAAATCCTCATTGTGAGTACATTGAGTAGAAGAATCATAATGATTGTAGCTGCTTTATTGAGGTCACGAGAAACAAAACGTAAAGCATAACACAATAACGGGTTATGAAAATTGTCTTCTAGTTCCTGCTTCACCTACTCTTGTAAAACCAAAAGTGGGGACAGATTAGGAACGACAGAATTGCGATATGCTGTCGTTCTTGATGGTATTTAACGGTATAAAAAAGGAGAACCGCAGGATATTGATTAATAAGATAAAAAAGAAGAGAATACTTGTAGGAGTTACAGAACGAGGAGAAAAACGGAGATGATTTTTCAGAATAAGAGGAGGACCTTAGATATTGAGAAGAGATTTGTTAGGAGATATTGAACTTATGGTAATCGTTTTTTTTTATTAAAAACACACACGAAACAAAGAAGTATGCTTCAAGCACTAAAAGGGTATATATTGAGCGTGGTGGAGATTATATGACAATTAAGGCAAAACAACATTGGTAGCCTAAGTGATCGTTTCTCTTACAATTTACAGTTTTGCAGGAAAAACAATTCGGCAAATATTTCATACGAATTAGTGTTTAAGGACACTCAAAGTAGGCGTATTTCTTCAGTCTGTGATTCTCTCACGCTTGAATGTATGAATTGTGAATAGAAGTGTTTTTTTCCAACTGGGTGGTTCACGAAGAGCATGATTCAAAGTGATGACGTTATTGTAAGGCTCCACCAAATCCATATGGGCTTGGCTCTCAACATGGTGCCGCTAATAAGCAGCACGAATAAAGGCGTGATAAAACGAGCTTGTTTTAATCTAATTTATGACTCGTCAAGTGTGCGCGTAGAACAATGCTGAATGAGACGAGTGAACTTGTAGTGACAAAATAAGGTTGCCGATAAGACCCCTTGGTATATTTCAGCCGACCCATATCAGACGGAATCAGAAGATTTTCGTCGTTTAGACGAAAGATAAAATTACATGGAGCGAACAATATCACAATACTTACGCTCTTGTTTTGCGGAAATACTTTTCTGTCTTCATCTATCTTGAAATTTACATCTTCACTACGTCAGTTAATGTATGAAGAACCCGATCTTTGTGTGAAAATATAACCCGGATTTCGATTTACAATCCGACTCAATTGTAAATCAAACAGACAACACAATTTCCAAAAAATAAGTAAAATGTGTTCAAGTGAATACGAAATCTTTGAATAAAATAGAATAAGTAGATGGATTCATTTCAATTCATTCAGATTTACAAGGGTTCGGCTGCAATTGCATCCAACGATATTGCAAAAACGATGAATCATTATTCAGGAATTTTTAGAAATCTCGGCCTGAAAGAAGCCGAATTGAATTTAGTTTAACATCACCACAAATAACAACAACCAAATGTCGCAAGCCTAATTGACTTCCGCGCAGCTTCGAAGGAAATGTCCCAGTAAAGTGAACACTCCTAGCGGCAGAGGTTACAATCCACTTCCGATAAACAAGAAACCATCTAAAATAGGTATATCCCCCTTATTCGTTAGGAGCAACATATTAAAGGTGCCCGCTCGTTGTGACAAACGAACAAGTCTATTCAAAATCACACTATCGCAACTGATAAAAAGTACCTAGATTTGATTGCCAAACGATAGCTACAGCATACGTCTACTTATACGTTATTAGTATGACGATATGAAATGCTCCTATGCAACCACAGAAAAGCCGTCATACCTAATATCTAGGCTGACGGCTACGGTTGTTTTGAACCATTCAACGGACCTTTCGAAACTCTGCCACTTGCCATCACCTTGCCAAGTATAATGCTTCTTGTGCGAATAACAAAAGTTAATAGGTTAGATCAAAGTCGACACGTGAGTTCGTAGTTTGAGCCATATATTTACATCCGTCTCAGTTGACATTGTCTTTGATTGCTGCAACATTTTTCTCTCGCAAGAAATAGCCGCCACAAAGAAAACTTAAGTCTGCAGGATTCTAGGTGAAAGGCACATATGGTAACGCATTTGGTCCGCATTTATTAACCGCTGTTAATTTCCCACTTGTGACATTTATCTACCGTTTTGTTACTTGTTACAGTTGTGCGAAATTTTGTGAAAGCAAATACAAAATCAGTGAACGTTTCCGATGACTCCCGTAATATCGATAAACGAATTTCTGAGCGGTCCCCGACACACACCAAGCAGATTATGCTACATATCTCAACGGATCGAAGGTGTAGTATGTTGTAGTGAAGCATATGGATTAGGGATTAACCCTCATCTAGTACGGCGTCAACTTATCACGCGGCTTATCTTCATGAAACCTAAGTGCAACTCCAGCTTTATCATGCATCATTTGTTTTTAGTAAATTCGGGAGCTTACAAAGCTGTTACTCCTCGCGTGCGGGGCAGAATACCAGTGCGTTCAATGCAGGAGGCGAGCTCGTCTCGCTTTATTTGAAATATCGGTTTTGAAACCCGCGAAAATGATCTTCGGGTTGTTTTAATTGTCCGTCCAGATTGTCACCAGGATGTCCGGGGCGTCTATCATCATGGTCATGATCTTCTAAATCGTCCAATGTAGCACCCATCGTCTTGTCTGCTGCTACGCGTTTCCGAAGAAGCGCTTCACACTCCCGGATGGCCCCTTGCGAATGCCACAACAATTTTCGAGACACCTACACAAATATAAATTTAACACATAAGTTGAAAATAGATAAAAACTGGAAATTCCTATTCCCAAGCGTTTTGTCTACGATTATAACTGCACTAGAACATCTAGCTTAAAAAAAGGCTTCAGATCATTTCTTTGTTCTCCGGCTTTTCAGTTGAACCGCTGCTTTGCATCGAAACAAAGCAAAGAAATATGGTTTTACACCCCTTGTTTTTCTGCGATATTTTACCTTGCAGGAGGGACGCGCAAATTCCCATTTACTTACGCTCATAACACACGCCCGGCGCCATAACATATTGTCAGAGTTGCAGACCTTCGTCAAGAAACCCTTCCAGCTAATCACTTTCCTATCTCCACGCCACGCGAAAACAATTATACTGCGGATCACCATTCTGACAATTTACTATTCCCTCCTTGTTATTCACTCGAAACGTATTTCGTTACTATATCATAATTGGTAACTAAAAAGATAATGTGCTTCGCATTTGAAAAATATTTCATAATGTTATTTGGTAAACGTAGAAAATATGAAAAGAATTATAATCATAAACTGTATTAACAGACAAAAATATATCCCCCATATGTTTATCTTTCATCGCGAAGTTTCTTTAATTCATAGTGTCTGCTTTATCAAAGAGATTCAAAGAAGTCCGTGGATTTTTTAATTACAACGAATATCGACTTCTTTCTACATAAGGAATGGCCTATTTCGTTTTACTACTTTACTTTTAACTTGCAGGTTCGTCGCGCAGTTTGGTATACGTTAGTATTTGATGCACAGCATAACTCGTTTAACACCCCTTGTTTTACTGTGTTACTTTACCTTCCAGGACCGACGCGGGTTTTCCAATTAACTTCCGCACGTAACCCAAACCTTGCGCTTACGCATAGTGTTCGAGTTGCAGATCTTCAAATAGAAGCTGAATCTGCATTTTACCCAACTATCTCCGCACCACGTGAACATATTTACAACGCTGATTACACTATTGACGACTTATCATCCCCACTTGTCATATCCGTTGGTTAATATACTATATATTTAGCTCATCAACATTTTCTGCTAACATGTGCTTGACTCATGTCGAACAAGGGAAAAAAGACGTCTAATACTAGCAATTAAGGCTCCAATCTATCTAGCACAAGCGCTACCGACGAGAAGGGCACTTGATTGGTGTCAGAAGTGGGATTCGAACCCACGCCCACACCAATGTCACGCTGTTTCAATTGTGGAATCTGACCTTTAGAAGTATTAGACCTTCGCTGGGGGTTTTGTAACGGTAATCGTAGAACATGGATAGTGAGGAGACGCATTGAAAGAAAACGAATCGATATAATGATGCAAACAGTTATAAATGGACGGAGAGGTAATATTGACTTCGGGTAAAAATTGGATAGGTCTTCATAGCGGGAAAACGACGATGTTTGTTTGGAAACATGGGGAAGTTGCTCTAGTCTCGGCGATTGTGGATGAAGGCGGCTGTGTCCTTGTAAAATCCAGTAAGGCATCCTGTATTGGAGGGGAGAGTGTTTGGTCTCACTCTAGATGAACTAGATTGCAATTTTCGCAGTCATAGAAAACGGCCACCCCGTCAGAAGAGGGATGACACAAAGTCGCATCCTATTGGCGCGCCGTAGACATTGTGCGTCCTTTAAAAACTGGGGTGTTACACTCGATTGTTGACGCCCATTTTACCATTTTATCTTTTGATCGTACGGAATTCCTTATAATTTTGTTTCCAACAAACGCCATATGTCACACATGATAAAGCTCGCTTTCTTAATCATTCGTAGCCGCTGCAGTTCAGTCTCTATGTCGATCCAACTGATGGGACCCTAAATCGACATCCTGACTTGCTTTACACCTTTTTTTATCAAACTGATAGTAACCCGTGGTAAGTTAATTTAAATGACGAGTGTGTATTTCGCCAACCTTTCTCAAGCAAAGTTCACTCGTCTGGTAAACACACTTTATTTGCCGTTCTTGGACATTTTTTTCGCCGAAACGGTGGTGAAATACCAGTCTTAAGTGCCTTAACCCTAATACAGAAGCAGTCCTGGTATCGAACATCCAGGCGATACACATTCTTATAACTCTTCCACACGATTATATTTATCCATTCATCTTTTAATACATGGTTCTCTTATATTATGTATTAATTGTTACAACAAATTGATTCCTCCCGACTGTTATTTACTATAAACCGTGTTTTTTTACCGCTATATATTTGCATTTTTTATAAATTCAGTCATTTGATTTAAGATGGTAACACAGTTGGCAACATTTTATCTTTAGCAAGACACTCTCGCGGGAATTTAAGCGCTCGATTTCAAAAAACACATTCCGGTGCCGTCTTTCAACTTCTTCACAAAAGAAAAGATGTAGCTCGCCTTTCGTAGTTCCATCCAAGAAAATCTCTTCCGGCGCCAGTCGCCCTAGAAAGCTCACCAGGTATAGGTAATTGAGACTCCATTTCTACTCTTTTCAAATCGCAGCATTGATCAAACCCTTAACTCGTCAATTGAAACGTTAAGATACACGAAGTATTGAACCATATTCTCAAAAAAGGTTTTCATAATGAAGATGGGAAAGACTGCCTTGTTTGTTTTAATATTTTCTTATTCTAGAAGCCCTTGCTTCACGCCGAGCTTTCTTACTGTAGGGGGTTGTTGTGGCTCAAAGAACTAATTTTCACCCCGTGCGAACTCTCCTAAGTCAATTAACGTCACATCAAACAAAATTTACACCTGTTTTTTTCGTGCTCAGAGAAGACCTACATTATGCTCAATTCATACCTAAAATGTATATAAATAAATAGATGTCGATTTCACATTCGAACTTTTTCGAGTAAAACTTGACAGATCCTGTTGATCGATGTCAACAAATGGGACACAAAATTGATTGTCAGGATGTCTCTATGTTTCAAGGGAATACGGAGTTTAAACCAAAGAAAAATGACAGCATCTGCCTCCTTGCTGTTGTTGATTGTTATACATGCATAAGATGCAAAATCATCTTGTTTCCTCAACAAGAGGATGGACCGGCTTAATGAGGTTTGTCAAGATTTTATTTGAGAAAATATTAACAGGTTGCGTCTGCAGTGACATCTAGGGTTGTTTGCCACAGCAATTGAACCGCTACACAAGCCAGACCAATCCACAATTGTAGTTTGTTTGACACTACTAAATATACAGAGGATTGCTGTCGAAACTTTGCAAACAGAGGTCTACAGCGGTAGCCCAGCGAATTGAAGTTATGCAAGATGCCGCGTTAGCCTATAACCCCATGGATTTCTCTTTAATGTCGAAATTGATATCAAAGGCGTTTCTGATTGGTTAACTGCGAGAGTAGAATCGATGCTTTCGTCTCGTTCTATCGGAAGCACGACTGCAGCATCGTCTTGTGAAATCAACGGTGACGTTTTTCCCTTATTCGCTGCTCAAAATAAGGTCGAACGATTCTATGGAAACAGGTCGATGTTCACATTGCTGAAGACACTTTTGGAAACCTTTAGAAGAAAACGCGTGTCGCATTACTGTCTATTATTAAGTAAAGCAAGGGATTGTTAATCACTTGAACAGTTTACAGGAGCTTGAAAAGCCTGTACAGGAAGCTACTTTTACACAAACTTTACACTTATTCAGAGAGTAATTCTCTCAAAGGATTGAATAAAGGTGTGGTAAACAAATTTTTGAAGCAAACAGGGGGGTTCCAAACAATTAAACAAATCATTAAAATGGAACTAAAATTTATAAATACGAATTAAACACTCGCTTCTTGCACTACCTTTTCCCGGTTAACTGCGTTAAATACTGTTTGAAATCGCGAAAACATTCGGTAACCAATGCCTTTGGTCTTCTCCGGCTTCTTCTGATGCTCGAACTGAAGGGTTTCGATGTCTCAGAATTGTGTCACCGCAATCTTTGCAAATGTTTGATTGTTAAACGAGGAAAGCGCATGGAAATATTTATCGAAAGGACAAGTTAACGAACGTGCACCCATTAAACTAAAAGCCTCAGTAGAATTGGAGCTTCACTGCTGTTTGACGATGTTGCAAATTATCCATGAAATAGAATCTCCTTCGTAACAAAAACATTTATTATTCTTTTTACACATTCAAAACACGTTTATGATAATGTTTCCATTACTTGCCGATTTGGTTGTTCGTCAACGGCTCCAACACAGAGCCTGGTAATTCTAAAACACGAGGTCAATTCAAAAAGCCAACGAAACGTTAAAAATCACGGCGTAACAGTAGGCTATAAAAGGAATTAAACGAAAACGTTTAAGCTTATTAAGAGTTTTTTACAGGCTTTGAATACGCTTGTGGAGAGAAGGAAAGTGTGGGTAACGTCGTCGGATTCGGAAACGGGATAATGTCGGTATCGCAGCAACACCCAGGGTTGATTGACACAGGAATTGACGATCACTATGACGACAGAGTCGTAATCAACCTGACAGGCATACTTCTCAAAGTCGTGTGTTGGATTCTTGTGGCTATTTTGATTGTGCTCGCGTGAGTCTACTGTTGCAATAAGGTTTCACGTCGAAAAGGATTAAGTCAGTTGTTAATGAGGTCGACTTTGCCCTGTTCCCGTATCACAACTTCATGTTTTTGTTATTGTGAACAAATCGAAAAAAACGGCCGTTTGTATTTATGCATTTCTGGTATGGGTAACTTTGAGTAATATTTAAGACGTAAGAGAGGGCTTAAGCGGTAGTACCAACGCAAAAAGTTCACGAAGCGTCAGAGCTCAGCGAATGACGCCTATTTGCCGCCTATTTGAAGGGTTTCTTGTTCTGCAGCAAGCTTCGTTCATTACAAATAGTTCACGAAGCGTAAGAGGTAGGCGAATGATCTCTATTTGCTGTCTATTTGAAAAGTGTCATGTTCTCCAGCAAGCCTCACACAACGCAGAAGGTTAACAAGGCTTAAGATCTAGGACAATGAAGCCCATTTTCAGGCTTTAAAAGTGGTGTCCTGTTCAAAAGCAAAGCTCACACAACGGAAAAGGTTAACAAAGCGTACCAGCTTATGCAGATGACACTAGCGGTGTTTTATTCTGCTGCAAACCTCACAAAATGCCAAAGGTTCACAAGGCGTGACATGAAGGACAATGAGGCCTATTTTCCTCCTATTTTCGCGATGTCTTGTTTTGCAGCAAGCCTAACACAACGAAAACAGTTCACGTAGCGTCCCAGCTTCGCACATGACGCCTATTTGCCGCCTAATTGAGAGGTTTCTTGTTCTGCAGCAAGCTTCACGCATTACAAATAGTTTACAAGGCGCAAGAGCTGGGCGAATGATCTCTATTATCCGCTTATTTGACAAGTGTCTTGTTTAAAAGCTAGTTTCAAAAAACGCAAAAGATTCACGAAGCGTCCCAGCTTTGAGAATGACGCATATTTGGCGCTTATTTGAAAAGTGTCTTGTTTTCCAGCAAGCTTCACACATTGCAAATAATTCACGAGGCGTTAAACCTAGGGAAATTATCTCTATTTTCCGCGTATTTCAGAGGTGTCCTGTAATGCATCAGGCTTCACACAACACAAAAGTTTTACACGGCGTGAGATCTATGATAATAAGGCCGACTTGCTGCAAATTGAGCGGTGTCCTGTTCTGTTGCAAGCCTTACACAACGCAAAAGGTCAACAAAGCGTCCCAGCTTAGCAAATGACGCCTATTTGTGCCGCGTTCTTTTCTGCAGCAAGCCTTACAGATTGGAAAAGGTTCACGAGGCGTAAGAGCTAAGCGAATGATCTCTATTTACCGCGTATTTTAGCAGGGTCCTTTTATGCAGCAAGCCTAAACCAACGCAAAAAGTTCCCGAAGAATCAGAGCTTGGAGCATGACGCCTATTTGCCGCCTATTTAAGCGGTGTAACGTCTGAAACAAGCCTCAAACAACGAAAAGGTTAACGTAGCGTCCCAGCTCAACGAATGACGTCTATTTGCCGCCTATTTCAAGGGTTTCCTGTTCTTCAGCAAGCTTCACACATTGCACATAATTCACGAAGCGTAAGAGCAAGGCGAATGATCTCTATTTGCTACCTATTTGAGAAGTATCCTAATCTCTATCAAGCCTCAAACAACGCAAAAGGTTCACAAGGCGTTAGATCTAGGATAATGAAGCCAATATTCTGGCTAATTAAGCGGTGTCCTGTTCTGCAGAAAGCCTTAAACAACGCAAACAGTTCAGGAGACGGCAGAGCAAAGAAAATGAGGCCTATTTGCCGTCTATTTAAGCGGTGTCCTGTACTGCAGAAAGCCTCACACAACGCACAATGTTGACGACGCGTAACAGTAAGTAAAATAAGGCCTATTTTTTTCGAATATTTTCGTAGTGTCCTGTTCTGCAGCTAGCCTTACACAATACAAACAGTTGACGAAGTTTTCAGAGTTGTCGGCTACGTGAGTCCGCGATAGACGGTTCTGATGACAAGCGAATGAATTCACTCGTTGCGCAAGCCCGACTTATCCGCAATTGGCGTTTGTTTGGAACCACCACAAATACACGGAATTGCTGTCTGAACTTTGCAAAAAGAAAGCTTAAGCAGTTGCCCAGCTTATTAAAGTTACGCCAGACTCAAGCGATACGTCTTTAAGCCTTGATTCGTAAGACATATTTGCAGAATAATTTTTCCTGAAAAATTGTAAATTGTAAGAAAAACGAATACTTAGGCTACTAGTGTTGTTCAGCCTTAATTTTCTAAATCTCCACTACGCTCAATATATACCACATTAGTAATATTAGCTATACGTCTTCGTAACGGGTGACTTTTTAATGAGAAAAACGACTACCATACAATAAATGTATTTTTGCTTCTCATCATCACCATCATCATCTTCTCCTACCCACACTTTCCGTCATATCTCAAGTCCATCTGATTAATTATCTCAGGTTTTCCCTCTGTTCTGTAACACCCGAATGTATTCTCTTCCTCGTTTCTCTCCTTTCCTATTCCTCCTCCTTCTCCTCCTCTTCCTCCTTCTCCTCGTCCTCGTCGTTATCCTTCTCCTCCTTCTCCTCTTCGTCCTCCTCCTTCTCCTTCTCCTCCTCTTCCTTATTAATTTAATTCTTGTCATTCGTGTCGCAAATTGCATTCACGGGACCAATATTAATTCCGTGATGCAAAATGCTATAATTGTGGCAAAATAGGCCACGTTAAATCGATCTGCAAATCACAGGTTTGTAGGATTACTAACAATTACGACGACAATATATCCGACATGGCTCTGATGAGTTCTAGCAGTCAGAGCGGTTTCTATATTTCCAAGGAACTTATGAATTCACATGGAAATAAGATGTCCTTCATTGTTTATACTGTGAGTGTGGAAACGCTCATTCCGATCCATGCATTAAAGAAGTTTTGTCATCGTCTATGTATACAGAAGACCAACCAGTCGATTATTGGTATCACTGGTCATTCATTGAAAATCCTTGGCTTCTGTATGATTCCTATTATCCGAGATGGCACCAGATATCCATGCAAATTCTTGGTGTCGGCAACGTGTCAAGCCATTATCGGTTTGAACGTTATGAAGCAGCTCAAGTTTCAACCGAGTTTCAATTCATTACCGGCAGTTGATTCCGAGTTCAAAGATCTGGTCTAAAAGTGCACCAGAGTGACTGAAGGAATGAAAATTCTCAAAGTCGAATTGATGGTGCGTAATATACTGACTCCTGTCAGCTGTTCAGAATGGGCTACGGTTGTACACCCATGATATGTGGTGATTACAAAATGACACTCAATCGCCGATCGTTATAGAAGAGTGTTCTCTTCATAATTGTATAAAAGATGCCTGCAAACAGGGTAAACTGTATTTAGCAGGAATGATCACGAAGAGAGACTATTCGAGCTATTCCGACGCTTTGACGATTATAATGAAGCGGTTAATCTGCTGATCAAGCAATTACTGGTAAAACCAGTTGTGCATGTTAAATGGTATAAAACTCGTTCAAATGGTTTGGATTGGGAAAAGTCGCCTTTATCGAATTTAATTCGACCGTCTCGCTGTCTTATTCTTACAACCAGAATATGCACAGAATTTCCCACAACCCTATTGATTCCTTTTATATCTTGAAGAATGTTTTTGAAATACACGGCGTTTCTTATTGGTTTCCTACGAGAGAAGAAGCGGTGCCGTAATCTTGTTCTATCAGAAGCGCGACTGCAGCATCGTCTTCAAAATCAACGGTGACTTTTAACCCTCATTTGCTGATATCTAGTGATCTTGAACGATTCTGCAGAAACAAGGCTATGTTTCCATTTTAATAATAACACACGTTTGTGGTAAGCTTAAACATAAATTCAAATGGCTTTTGTTGTTTTTGTCCCGATAATAGTTTTTTTAAATAAAACCGCAGCAATATTGAGACTGGCACTTTTGTGTTCGTCGATAAGGCTAACGTGAGCTTCGCAAACTATTTTTATATCAAGGAAAATTGGAGAAGCTAATCGAGCAAACGACGCAAAAGCGGCTTTTAAAAATGGCCTTGCGATTAGATCCGCGACCTGACGATAACTTTCGCGAACCTTCAGGCAGAGTATCAAACTATTATGCTGAACAATAAATATTCGTTGATTACCGAAAAAGACTAACAGAAGTCATTTGCGGTGCGAATCCGCAAGCTGACGATAGCCCTCGCGAAGCTTTAAGCCACGATGCTAAACAAAGAAGATTCGCTGATTATCCCTGCTCTTGAACAAGAGCAGACGCCCAACCCCTGTTTATTAACGACGACCGTACCCTCTAAACCACGTTCCTATTCGTTTCTTTACAACGCATGTAACCCTTCTCTCTGCTGCAACAAACATGAATTCTTACAATGCAAACGTACTTTAACAGTTTACTTTCTATTGGCTTTTTAATGCCCAGTGATATTCAGCAGCTTGAAAAGCGTGAACAAGAAGTTAATTTTACAGACACTATACATTTATTCAGAGAGTGAATTAGCTTAAAGGATTGCATTAGGAATATGTGGTTATATGAAGTGAAAAAGAAGTTTTAAAGCATACAGTGTGTTCAAAAGAATAAAACAAATGATAAAATTAAAACAAGATTTATAAATACGCATTTAGGCTTACGAAAAAAAGCATAGCACTCGCTTCTACTCGCACAACCCTTTTCTGGTTGACTGATTTCAATGCTGTTTGAAATCGCAAAAACATTTTTAAGCTGTTGTGGCGTTAGGCAAAAGACGAGCCGAGTTTGCGAAAAACACATTTGCATTCTTTACACGTTAAACTTCTCTCTAAAAATCATACCGAATGCTTGCCTTTGATTTTCCTCCAACAGAACGCCATATACGAAAAGTAGCGCCGTGAGGACAAAACATGAACCTCCGGCGGCTAATTAAATCATCAAAACTTAATGTATCGTCAAGTTACTGTAAAAAAACAACATAACGAAAGTATCAAGATTATTTTTAAAAATATGTTTAATCGGGATTATTTTTCAGTAAACGCAATAGAAGCTTATTGATAATTATAAAAACGCATTGAGAAACCGCCAAACCCTGCCAAATCCGAAAGAAAACGGATAATTTTTATTATTTTCCTTCGATTTTTTAATTGGTTATAAATATAAATATGAATGAACGCTGAATGTTTAAAACAAAACTTTATAAAGCCGAAGATTGTGGAAAATTCAGTGGTGAAATAAATTATATATAATATTTTACACGGAATTTTGTTTTAATTATACGGACTGAATCGCGAATTTACGCATTTCACAATATAGACCAATAGGATGTGGCCATCTTTCTCTGCTTACTTTTGATGCAAAGTTGTTAAGAAGTTATAAAAGATTATTTAGAAATTAATGTCTGTATAAGGTAAGGATTTTAACCTTTATTTACTTATAAGAACCTTTCGAAAACACGCCTGTATAAACTGCATAATGGAACGGTGAGTGTAATGTTTTTTTATGTACTGTAAAATATGGAACGTCAAATTATATGCGGCCTGTTTTTTGAGCCAGACGTCTTTGTTCAAGTATAATCGGAAACCAAACGCTTTGCGATAGGAATTTTCCGTTTGTATCTATTTTAACTTATGTGTTGAATTTATCTTGTTGTAGGGACTTCGACGATTGTTTTGGCATTAGTAAGAAAACCATCAAGGAGCGTGAAGAAGCAGACAAGACGATGAGTGCACGCATGGACGGTCAAGACGATCATGACCATAATTATAGACGCCCCGGACAATCTGGGCGGTCCTTCATTACATCTCGAAGATAATATTGACGGGTTCTTAAACCTATTCAACAAATAAAGCGAGGCAATTCCGCCTCCTGTATTGAACGCACTGGCATCCTGATCCAAGCGCGAAAAGTTTCAGCTACGTGAGATTATTGGTTGCAGAGAAGTGTACGCGCGCATTTAAGTACTACGCACGACTTACCAACCCCCAAAACGCTATTAAATGCATCTAACTGTGTAGTTCTACACATTCTGCGACTAAACAGCTTAACATGGGTGCTACACAAACTGTCCCGACTGCAACGTCATTGGTTCCCTGCGGCGACCTCGACACCTCCCGAAACAGCGGACGCGACTGCGACCTCAAGATGGAGGTGAGCAAATTGCTGAACGGGATGATTTCTAATCTCCCCGAATTTTATCGTAACGTTTAAACTAAAAATTAGCGTGTCCACGTTTTTCTCACAATTGTTTTACTGGGCAGAGGTCACAGAGAGGCATAACAGCTATAATTAAAATAAAAAATACTGAGCGTTTTTGTTTTGGTTTCCAATGGGGCAGCTTAAGGCAGTTCTCGACACAGTTCTTTTTGGACATCGTAAATAATAAAGTCGATTATCCTTAAAAGATACTAACTGGTTCACATATTTGTTAACGAGATGAAGTTTTGACTTTTATGATTTTTCCGCGTTGATGTTTTAGTAACTGGGACTTCTGTCGCCCTACGCAAGCCGTACCCTAGCGACCTCGCTTCGGCCGCCAGTCTTCCGTGCTCCTCTCGCAGATCTTCAGGGTGCGGTCCTTGATTGCGCAGTGGAATCTTTCGACCCCGCCGTTTCCTTCCTGGTGGTATGGGGTCGTTCTGGTGTGGTGGACGCCCAACCTGTGGAAGAGTTCTTGAACTTGTGGTGCGTTCACGTTGGCCCCTTGGTCGTTGTGCAGCTGTTTTGGGGCTCCGTATCGGAAGAACCATTCGTCTTGCAGTATCTGGGCCAGCTCGGCTCCACACATGTCTATCGTAGCCTTTGCTTCCACCTATTTGGTAAAAAGGTCCAGCATGGTTACTATGTACCATTGTGAGCCATCGGGGTCCGTGATGGGTCCGGTGATGTCCCATTCGATGAACTCGTTGGGTTCTCTTGGTTCCATATGGGAGCCGCTTGACGCACCGACGACCTCCCGTACACGAAGCGGTCGTGTCAGCCGAACACCCCTGCATCTAACAAACTTTGCCGGTAAATTTACCGTCTGTTAACCTACAATCCCACCAGCCATCATTATTGTATCTCTTCCCATGACGACAAAGAGTCTAAGTGGAGACCCACGAAGTGACCGTAAACGCCCTTTTTTGTTTAAACGGACACTAACCGAATTCGACCCACGAACGCTCCATCGGCGACTTAACGTCATGGCTTTGTATTTTTAAATCAAGAAAACGATCTTGAATATACTTTGGTTTGCGTTCTCTTGTATAACCCTTTTAAGACGTGTTTGTTTAAAAAGGGTTAAGTTGGTTAAGTTATCGTCGAACTGGGAATCACGAGAAACTCAATAACAAAAAGGCAGATAAACTAAACCTTTCCCAATAACACACCAACGCGTTTCATATCGTGGTGGTGCCACAATCACGCTCTGACTTTAACACGAAACGATTGATTTCACCCGATTCAATTTAACCGATCGTTAATTTTGGCGGAGCTCAACGTCCAACAATCGAGTCAATCTTTTATCTACGCCAGATGGTCTTGCTTATAAAATAGATGGTTGGAAAGGCGACTTAAATTATTTTACATGTGTGACGCCAGTCTCGGTAAGTCAAACAACGGTATTTTTCTCGCAACAGATTGAGTTAAGCCTGACGCGTTGCTGATTCATTTTACGAATTCCGTATCAATGCAATCTTAATAAGCTTTAAGAAAATATTCGATCGATTCTCCCTACGTTACTTCTAAACTTATTACTGGGTTGTAGAGTCAGACAACTCACATTTTCGTTATTGTGTTAAAGGAAGGATTTCTTTATATTTAAAACAAGTCGAAGCAACTAATTTAATCGGAATTCCCTGTGAAATTTGTGACAGGCCAACGTTCTCTTTTTATTTGCAGCTATTCAATAAGCAAAACTACGCAGACCGGTGACGTCTTGGTTAATCTTATTTACTTGGACTCAGATTCGAACAGATAAATTCTCATTATCCTATTCAATCTGCGAAATTATTTCTGTATTTGTCAGGAAGGTTCTGGACTTCATTGGTCGTTCCTGGGATCTCGATAGGTTTCGCGTTTACCCGGTTCATGGGCTCTGCGTCAGCTTTGTCGAACGTGACCACACAAGTTTAAAAGTTCAAGCGGGATATATTCAAACCCAAAAATAAGATCGGCGTTAAGACTCGGGGTCACTAGAAAATCCCACGTGTACCGCCCTACCTCGTGGTCGAAGCTGACCGTTGCAACTACAAGGCTTTTATGCGGGTGTCCGATAATATCTTGGATGGAAACTCGACTCGCGCGTCGGCGGCTGGCTAAGGCAGCGATCGGAATAAAGCATAGGAATAATCTAGATCCCGAGTGCACGACACCGTCCACTTCTCTAATTCCTACCCTTTCTTTTATTACTATGGAGTGACTTGGTCTAGGACGTACATAATAAACATGCATAGATATTTGAGGTGACTTACGCGACTTAGGCTCCGGTCTCGTCGGGCAGTCTCTTTTGATGTGGCCTCTTCGGTTGCAGTAGAAGCACCGTCTGTCTGCCGGCGTAGATTGACACCGTCTGAGTTCTTCTGGTATGTTTCCCCTCTGGGTTGATGGGCGAACAGAGAATTTCGTGCAGGGAGTTCCGGCGCGCTTGTGTCATTTTCTCTGGTGGTTTCCGAAGAAGGCGAGCACGGATACCAGGCTAGATTCCTTGGATGACGGCGCTCGCCGTCGTATTGTCTCGGTAGAACCCTTTATGCATGATCTTCCGCACGTGTTCAGCAACCCAAAAGAAGAATTGGACCCACGGTTCATCAAACTCTTGGCGTAGAGTGAAGCACGCCGCAAAATCGCCGATTGAACTTGCCTCAGTCGTCCCGACCAGCGCGTTCAACGATAATTCTAAGGAAAGGCCCCGTTCTAGAACGTTTATCCATAGGTTCCATAAGCTTGCCTCCATCCTGCTTTCAATCATTTCTCTCAGTCTCTCTTCTCCATGTTTCCCGATATTGTTCTTCGTAACAATCCTGGGGAGTTTGCGTTTTCAATCGTTAACTGCGGAACGTCGCCAGTTGGTTCTTGTAGGCGGGGAAAATTGATCTCGCCGAACATCCAGGCGATTCGCATCCTTATAACTTTTCCACACGAGTATATTTACCCAATCATCTATTTATACATCGTTCACTTCGATTATGTATTAATTGTTATAACAACTTGATTCCTCCCGACTGTTATTTTAACTTAACCGTTTTTTTTCACCGCTATATATTAGCATTTTTATAAAAACTGTAATTTGATTTTAGATGGTAACAACCTGGGCAGAATTGTATCTTCGGCAAGACACCCTCGCGGGAATTAAAGCGCTCGGTTTCGAAAAACCCCTTTCGGTGCCGTCTTCTTACCTCTTCTCAATAGAAAAGATATAGCTCGCCCTCCGATTCCTATCCTAGAAAAAATCTCCTCCGGCGCCAGTCGCCCAAGAAAGTTCACCAGGTATAGTAATGGAGACTTAATTTCTAATCTTTACAAATCGCAGCATTGATCAAACCCTTAACTTATCAATTGAAAGGTTAAGAAACACGAAGTTATGCACCATATGCTCGAAAAGGGTTTCATACACTTATTCAGAGAGTAATTCTTTCAAGGATTGCATTAAGGTGTGGTGAAACAATTTTTGAAGCAAACAGGGGGGTTCCAAACAATTAAACGAATCATTAAAATTGAATAACAATTTATAAATACGAATTAAACACTCGCTTCTAGCACAAACTTTTCCCGGTTTACTGCGTTAAATACTGTTTGAAATCGCGAAAACATTCGGTAACCAATGCCTTTGGTCTTCTCCGGCTTCTTCTGATGCTCGAACTGAAGGGTTTCGATGTCTCGGAATCGTTTCACCTAAATCTTTGCAACCGTTTGATTGTTAAGCGAGGAAAGCGCATGTAAATATTCCTCGAAATGACAAGTAAACGAACGTGCACCCATTCAACTAAAAGCCTCAGTGGAATTGGAGCTTAACTGCTGTTTGACGATGTTGCAAATTATCCATAAAATAGATTCTCTTTCGTAACAAAAACAATTATTATTCTTTTTACACATTTAAAACAAGTTTATGATAATATTTCCATTAATTGCCGATTTGGTCGTTCGTCAACGGCTCCAACACAGAGCCTGGTAATTCTAAAACACGAGGTCAATTCAAAAAGCCAACGAAACGTTGAATATCACGGCGTAACAGTAGGCTATAAAAAGAATTAAACGAAAACGTTTAAGCTTATTAAATTTTTTTACAGCTTTGAATACGCTTGTGGAGAGAAGGAAAAAGTGGGTAACGTCGTCGGATTCGGAAACGGGATAATGTCGGTATCGCAGCAACACCCAGGGTTGATTGACACAGGAATTGGCGATCACTATGACGGCAGAGCCGGAATCAACCTGACAGGCATACTTCTCGAAGTCGTGTGTTGCATCCTTGGGGCTATTTTGATTGTGATCGCGTGCGTCTACTGTTGCAATAAGGTTTCACGTCGAAAAGAATTAAGTCAGTTGTTAATGAGGTCGACTTTACCATGTTCCCGTATCACAACTTCATTTTTTTGTTATTGTGAACAAATCGAAAACAACGGCCGTTTGTATTTATGCATTTTTGGTTTGGGTGACTTTGAGTTATATTTAAGACGTAAGACAGAGCCTAAGCGGTAGTACCAACGCAAAACGTTCACGAAGCGTCAAAGCTCAGCGAATAACGTTTATTTGCCGCCTATTTGAAGGGTTTCTTGTTCTGCAGCAAGCTTCGTTCATTACAAAAATTTCACGAAGCGTAAGTGGTAAGCGAATGATCTCTATTTGCTGCCTATTTGAAAAGTGTACTGTTCTCCAGCAAGCCTCACACAACGCAAAAGGTTCACAAGGCTTGAGATCTAGGACAATGAAGCCTATTTTCTGGCTATAAAAGTGGTTTCCTGTTCTATAGCAAACCTCACAAAACGCAAAGGGTTAACAAAGCGTATCAGGTTAGCAGATGACGCTAGCGGTGTTTTATTCTGCTGCAAGCCTCACACAACGCAAATGGTTCACAAGGCGTGACATCTAGGACAATGAGGCCTATTTTCCTCCTATTTCAGCGATGTCCTGTTTTGCAGCAAGCCTAGCAGAACGAAAACAGTGTCCTGTTCTCCAGCTAGCTGCAAACAACGCAAAAGGTTCACGAAGCGTCCTAGCTTTGCGAATGACGCATATTTGAAAAGTGTCTTGTTTTCCAGCAAGCTTCACACATTGCAAATATTTCCCGAAGCGTAAAACCTAGGTGAATGATCTCTATTTGCCGCGTATTCGAGAGGTGTCCTGTAATGCAGCAAGCTTCACACAACTCAAAAGTTGTACACGGCGTGAGATCTAGGATAATGAGGCATACTTGCTGCAAAATTGAGCGGTTTCCTGTTCTGCAGCAAGCCTCACA